>JAYESD010000008.1:7004167-7392204 GCA_036927565.1 Tuctoria greenei
TCACGTGCCTAAAATTTGAGAAAATTACAGACACTGAGTTATTAGTTGCTAATCATTGTTATTAATCACTAATTTTGCAATTAATCATTAAATCTATAGGTTGTTCAATCACAAAATTTCCTGTTTGATCATTTTACAATTAACATAACCCTTACAATCACTGATTAACAATTACAAAATAACAATTAATAAAAAAATAATGTTATTCTCTTCCGGCATGTCGGTGACAGCGCCTGCACTACCCCGCGATGCCGCTGCAACGGCGCCGCCGCCGTTCGCGCGCTCCGCCGTCTGCGACGCCGTCATCCAGGAGTCGTCGCCTAGATCCGGTCGCGCGCCCGTCGCCCTGGCCCATCGTGCGGCCGCCACCCTGCTATGAGCCGTCTTCCATCTAAATCGGGAATGGGTGGGATAGGTTAGGGTTTGGAAAGAATATGAGTGAGGCACGAATCTTAAAGTGATCCAACGCTGGAAAGCTTCGCCTGAAATTTTTGAAAGAAATCAGGCACATAACATTTAACATTTCTCATATAATTTTAGCCCTAGTACCATCAGTCTCATCGAATACTATAGCTGTTTCTATGGATCGTGTCGAGCCGAGCTCGGACTTTAAAAGCCTTGACCTGGCACGCCCCGTAAATGAAACGGATCGTACCGAATCGGCCCGATGAGCCTACACCTCAACCCAAGCACGGCACGGGCTCATTTTACGCAGGTCGTGCTGTGCCGAGCCGAGCCAACCTATAACCCAATAATAGAAATTTATATGTAAAATTTTAAAAGAAACATGTTATACATGCTTACACGGGGCGGGCGGGACCGAGTCCTACGCAGGCCGCACACCGAGTCAACAATTAAATAGGTCGTGACGGGCTGATCCAACAGACCTGCGTCTAAGCCCGGGTACGGCCAGAGCTCAGTCCTCTCCGTGCCGAGCCGTGCTAGCGGGCCAAAAACGCCTGACTTCGGGCTGGCCGGACAGCTATATCGAACACCAATTCACCGCCCATTTTTTTCTCAATCCAACCCTCTCCCCCAGTCCGAGCTCTCCCGCTGCCTCCTCCTATGCGGCCGACGCCGGTGCTCGCTGCCGGAGGGCGGACGGTTGCAAGCTTCCTGTCCTCCACGGAGTGGATGCTGCCGTCTCCGGCTACCCAAGTCCACACCGTCTCAGTCCTTCCCTCCGACTCCCCGTCGCTTCGTCACGAGTTCGCGTTCTCCAACCTCGCCACATCGCTCAGGAGCGGGGCCAGTGGGAAGGGGAGCGGGGAACCGGGGAGCCCTAGGTTCCATGTGGTGCGCGACGACCTCCTCCATCCGCTCGCCAACGGCAATAAGGCGCGGAAACTCGACGCGCTCCTGCCGCTACTTCGCCGTCGCGGTGCCACTGACATCGTCCGTGTCCACCCTCGAGTTTTTTTGTAGTCTTGGTACCTCGTTTCCCGATATGTTGATAATGTTCGCTGTTCCGGATACAGGTGACATGCGGGGGTTGCCAGAGCGCCCATGCGGCAGCCGTCGGTAAGTTCATTGCTTGGTTTACATGCCTCATATCATTATGTTCAATTCCAATGTGATTTTTCTGCATTGCGTGACATTATCATGTAATCCTGGCATCCTGATTAAGGTGGCTCATGCAAACTCGATTTTTTGAATCACTTATACATTATGATACACATATTTATACAAAAATTTACACATCCATTAGCCAGCTTATATATATACGATTTCTTCATGTATTTTTGTTCACTTAGTCAGCAGTTTATTCAGCCCCTCCTATCATCTTTTATCAGCGGTACATTGTGCGGAATGGGGACTCAGACCCCACATACTGCTGAGAGGCGAGCAGCTGGATGTTCCGACAGGGTACAATCTCATCTCTTTGATGTTCGGCAACGTGTCATATGTCTCTCGGTCAGAGTATGCAAACAGGGACAAGATGCTTTATGAGCATGCTGTAAAGGTTGCAGGTACTAACGGTACAGTGATGTGGGATGATGATGTTATCAGAGAGAATTTGTTTGGTCATGAGGACAGCATTGACGTACATGGTTCAAGAAGAGTAGTGATTGTTAAGGAAGGGGCAGGTAGTGTACATGCATTGCTAGGTACGAACTGATTGTTTCTTGCATGTTTTCAATAGTAGAAATCATTGATAAGCTCAAGGCTGATCCATTTACAGTTGACTGATTCCATCATTTTACAATATGTTTGGTCTGGATTGAAAATTTGAATCCTGAGCAATAGGATCCTCAGTATAATCCTCTTGTCCTACGACATGTTGATTATTTGTGTCTCTTGCGAGCTTTGTACCAGAAAAAAATCTCAGCCATGAAAGTGAAAGGGATCAGGCAAACTTTCACATGATTTTACTATATTTTTTCAGGTGTTATGCGGCTAGTGGAGTACCTTTCTTGTTTGAGATTGTTCCGAGATGATGAGAAAGTTCATATAGTAGTAGATGCTGGAACAGGCACCACGGCTGTGGGGTTAGCTCTTGGAGCGGTCTGTCTAGGGTGTGTTTGCTACATATATCTTCATATACTTGCCTTCCATCATACATGAGTGAAGTAAAAAGTCACCTTGTCCAATTTATTGATAGACACTGAGGTTTGAAAAGGACTCTTCATCATAATGCTTTGTTGTATGAGATATCTCTGAAACATTCCTAAATAATATAATAATAATAATAATAATAATAATAATAATAATAATAATAATAATAATAATAAAATAATGACAATTCCCAAACCTCTAGAGTTCTAAGGAATAAGGGGATCTCTAATTTTTGTTCGAGCAACACAAAAAAATGAGGGATAAGAAATGTGCAATAGAGAAGTTTTTTCGTCTTGAACACATAGGAGAGTTTTTATCATTTGGTTAAGCAGAAATAATAGATGAAGCACAAAGAGAAGAAAGGACACCATCTGAATCCACACTAACACACACAAACCAGCTATGGGTGATGAACTGGAAAAAGGACATCCCAGTTTGTTGGGTTTTTGGCCTTTGCACTGGGTTGCTGCTATATAACTATTTAATCAAGGATGTGAAGCCTAATATCCATGTGTTGTTAGCATTGCTGTCTCCACTCATATTCTCCATCATGCAGACTCCAGTGGAGAGTTACTGCTGTCATGCTAGCTGACACACTTGAAAGGTATAAAGAACGGGAGAAGTCCCTTGCATCTGATTTTAAAAGGTTTTCCCACGAAGTTTACCATGTAATGGCAGAAGATGGTTCTCATGACACTGACAGCCTAGTTCAATGGGTCGATCGCATTGTACCAAGAAGGTATCTTAAGTCAGATGTTATGTTTGCATGCTGTATTTTACTCAGATTTTATTTTTGTTCAGTAGATGGTTATATATTTCCATTCAAAATTGATTCAACTTACATTGCAAAACTAATAAACAGTATTGGATGCAGTACATTCCCCTTTCAAAATTATATGCTTTACAGTAGAAATGATTATGTATTCATGGGATCTTTGATATTTTTGTAATTTAATTCTAGTGTCATTTACTGGATTTCCTTCAGCATTTTCATGACATTGTAATGTGGGGGCATGCTTCTACTATTTCCCATAATGGTATTCTGATTGTGATTGAGGTATGAGGATATCCATCCACCTCTTCTTTGTGTGGAATTGGCATCCTGTTTGTAGGAATATTGGCATCAAATTGCGTTTTTTTAGTGAACAAAACCATTATTTCTGTATCTTAGTGCTACGAGAATATTTGGAGCTTTTTTTGCACTTCACTATCAATACCTTTCATCTTTGTCTTCAGGTTTGGCAAAGTGCTGGATGGTGAAATTGCTATGTGCCGCAAAATTGCTCAGCAAACTGGTATCTTGCTGGATCCAATGTACACCTTGGCTGCCTGGGAGCAAGCTGTAAAACTATGCCGTGGAGACAGTGAAACCAAAGTGGTGATGATCCATACAGGTGGAACCCTTGGCCTCTTTGGATTGGCGCAAAGGTATTCACTTCAGTTCACTGCAAACGAGCTCGGACATTCTAAAGGAGGTCACCCTCAATGCTGATGTGCAAATGCGTTAATCAAAAGTAGAAATAGTCCATTTTCACCCGTTGGCAGGTGCGCCACTTTTTGGACACTGAATCCTGTTTGGAATTGACACCATGATGGCATGATCTCAGTGTCCTTGTATTCTTGTGTCGGAATACTCAATTTCATCCTCAAACTTCCACTCAAAAGTCAGTTTGGTCCAACTTTTAAAGCAGTCAATTTAGTCCCTGAACTCAGATAAAGAATATTTAAAGTCATCAAGAAACATCCATCAACTAATAGAAATAACACAAACTGATATAACTTAATCATAGCCATACAAAGAGCTTATTCGAGTTCATAGATAGGTAGCACCGTAGCAGTGCTCACACGACAGCACAGAATTGTAAAATGAAACCAGTTTCATCCCAGGCACAATGAAATCAGATGGGTACCAACACAGCCCACCATAAGTTCCGAATAGCTAAAGCAACATAAAATGCATAATGTGCAAGTTTCATAGATAGAAGAGCTACAGACATCGAAGCCACTTTATTTGCATGTCCACCCACATCTGGACCATCACTTGGTCGCGATGAACAGTCCCCACCTCTGCTCACCAGCAGAGCTCCTCTGCAGTTTTGCTTTCCATCCGTTCACAATATCGTCATAGTCCTCCTGAATTCAAGCAAATCTAAGAGTCAGAGGTTCCTAAGAGCCACAAAAGAACGATGATTACATCTTAAGGGCTTTTTCAAATCACCTGACTGAAGTCAGACAGGAAACTGTCTTTGTTCTTCTCAAATTCAGCTAGCTCCCTCTGTAGAATACCGAGGAACTGAAATATTGAAATTGATCACTGATTAGCATAATAAAAATCTGTGTTGAATATGACCTAGTGGACAAGCTATTCAGAAAAACCTGATCAGTTCGGTCCTCAGCAATGACATTACGGAAACCAGCATTCTTGAGCATCTGGGTAGTTTAACAAACAACATTAGCAGAAGTCCAAACTTTTTATCAAAGCAACTGTCTCAAGTACTCCGTTTTTGAATTGTCGTTAAGACAACATTAGTTAATTTTAAACTAAATTTCTTGTTGTAGCGACAACAATTCAAGAACGGAGGGAGTATTGACAACACAAAAAGTGCAAAGAAGCACCTGTCCATAAGCCTCCACATCATGGAGGTCGTAACCTCTCTGCTTAATGTATGCTGCAAATTCTTCTGATGCCTTCCCAGGACTTCTACAGTAATCACTGATAAGAACCTGACCCCCAGGCTTGAGCCATTTGAAGAAACTTTTGAACAATGATGGTTTGTCCTGCAAAACATTAGCAAAACACAAGGAAGAATGTTGTTGGTGAGTGGATAATACAGTTTCTAATAAAATTGTAGCAGTACAGTTTAGATCTGGACACAAATAATTGTCTAAAATATACCTGTATGTGTAGGATAGTATCACGGCTGTAGATAACATCGAATGTGTTGTCTGGGTACATCTTCGTGGTGCAATCAGCAACTTCAAACTCAACTGAGCATTGGCGCCCAATGGCACGCTCGAGCGCAAATGATATCATGTTTATGGAAAGATCAATACCAACAACATGAGCATTATACTTTTCAGCCATATAAAAGTCGCCTCCACCTATTCCACATCCAACATCAAGCACCTTATGTCCAGGTTTGAGATCCAGCTTATCTACGAACTCTTTTGTAGTCTCTGTTCGATAATGATAAATAATTACGTTTATGAGAAAATTGCAAATAGATATCACAAATTTAAATTAAAAGGGTATGTGTCCACTTACCAACTCCACCAGTGCTCACATAACCTTCTCCAAAGATACGCTCATAGCGTAATATTCCACTAGTTTTATACTGCACATTGTCCAAAAACCTTTGAAATCTGCGGTCTTCTGTTGAGTTAACTTTTTGCCACAGCCAACATATCTATAAACCACTGAATCATGTCATTACTAATTTCACTCGACCATGGGAATTGCATGTTTATGTGTGCAGACAGAGAAGTACCTGGTTCTGGTTTTTCTTGTTTTTGACATAAGCTCCAATACACTTGTAAGTAAGGAGAGAAAGTTCAAAAGAATTCCCATCTTGATCAAAGGCATGACACTCTTTAAAAACCTTTTCATAGAAGAATTTCGTTATTTAAAAAAAATGGGACTGAAATACTGTGACAAAGGATGTCAAAGAGTAGTGCAGAATTCGTTACTATCAATCTGATACTCAAGTGACAGAGGAAAAGGGCAGAGAGCAATTTCCCTTCTCACCTTAGTATAAGACCTAGGTTCCCGATAGTGTGTCGGATTCACTTTCCTTTTCGAGTCTCCAGATTGATGAAAGCAAGATTCCCTAAAGAAGATATACCCACCAACCTTCAACCATTTTACCATTCTTTCAACTAGCTGCTCAACCTGTAATAAGGGATAAAAGTTAGAAATGATATAGGGAGAAATAATCAGACATATCCCAGTTTAGCATACTCAGACAATGTATTGGGCCGGTTGCAGTTAAGCTTTTGTTTTTCCCTAAAGCAGGTCCACTTTACAAGAACAATCTTAGTATCATAGATTTTACAAGACAAAAGTTAGTTATTTAATCAAAGCATTGCTCATCCGTTACCTCTTCATCTGAAAGATACATCAGTAACCAGTTCGAAAATATGAGATCAATGGAGTTGGCTTCAATATTCAGGTCTGGGGATGTCACATCAGCACACATAAATGATGCATTCTTGTAGTGTCCATTGATGCTTTCATTCTAAAAGAAAGAAACGAGTTAAGAGTTAATGAGCCAAGCAGAGCATACATGTACAAGTAAGTGAAAACCCATTACATTTCAAACTACAAAGCACAACGGTTAAAGTACGAGGAAATGATAAATTTTAGTACCTTCTTAATTGCACTTTCAATGAAATCCAGAGCAAGAACATGCCGTGCTGTTTTAGCCAGTTCTCCAGTGAAACGACCGATTCCAGCACCAAGCTCTAGCACCGATTTACCTTCAAACGAAGGAAGTAAAGATAGAACCTACAGGAAAGAAGCACAACCGTATCAGAATATTAACATTGACACCCAGGAGCACTTTCTATGACATATCATAGTGATGTCTACTCAATGCAGAAGAACTACATAGTTGATTCGTGCTTTCACTGCAGCTTATGCACATATATTAGAATGCTGGTGATAATAAATTTCAAGAGTGGAGAACTAGTTTTCAGTTTGTACTGTCTTCCCACAGATATTACATTAAATAAGAAGTACCATTGTCACGGCATGGAAAATGGTTAATATCAAGCAAATTCAATACAACATGTTAACTGACCACTTTTAATCAAACTGAAAGCTCAAGAGTATTTTAAACGGTCCATGAAAAAGACAGGTAACAGGGTTTTTTGCACAAATTAAGGCTGATATTTGTCTTTGGACACGTTTGCGAAATGCCAATCAGATACTTTCTATTTGTATCCTCTGCATTATTGCAGATGCAGTAGTGGTCACTGACAGATGGGCCCCGTGTTCCATAGAACTCACCTGTCAGTTACCATGCACCTCCAATACTGCATGGGATTTTAATGCCGTCCCGTTTGACAGAATGGCAGAGGCAGACGCATGGTCCCCACAGAGACGGATCTCAGAATTTACTGAAGACTCAGAGAGCACTGGGAAAAAATGGGAGCGGGTCGAAAATGAGAAAATAGCATCGATGGATCTATCACCTCGGGGCGCTCCTCCTTGTCGAGATCTGCCGCGCGGGAGTCGAGCATCATCGCCTCGACGGTGAGGTTCCTGGAGTGCTCCTCCCAGTAGCTCTTCTGCGCCTTCCTCTCCTCCACCTCTAGCTTCCCTGCAAAACGCCGACAAACAATCACCCACGCGAACGACGCGAACCCCGCACAACTTGTGCTCGAAACTTGTCCGAAATGGGACAACAAATGAGAAACGCGGCGAGTAGATCTGATCTGATTCGCTCTGTCTGCGCCAGTGCCAGCGCCACCGCGACGGATCGGTTTCTTACCGTTAGTGCAACCAACAACAGCGGCGGCGGGGGCGTCCATCGCGCGGGGCAAGCCCGTTCCTCGGAATCAAGCTAAAACGAGGAACAAACGGCTGGGAGGAGGGGTCGCGAAGTTTAAGAGCCCTCGATGGCGAGGCGAGCGCGGGAGAAGCTGCGGGAACGGCGGTTGAAGGAGCGGCCGCGCGGCTGCATCCACAACCGGATCGCGGCGGGCGGGCTTGGGAGGACGGAGGCAGGACAGGGACGGGGGCGTCGAAGTGTGGCTGGCGACTGTGGAGAGACGGACGTTGCGGGGGTATTTTATAGGCGGGAACCGGGACTGCGAGCCCGATCCACTGTGAGATCTGCGGACGGGGATCGTCATTAGCAAACGATGGCTGTGAGTTTTATTTGAAAAAAAAAAAAAACTGACATATGAGTGCGTCGTCTCTAGGGAGGTGCGTATGTTGCATCGTGGACTTGCGTTTCTTTTTATTTGTCACCGATTAGTTTAAAAATAAACTAGCTCATGACAAATAAAAAGAAACAGAATGAGTAGTTGCAGCGGTTCTCCACGAGACGTAAGGTAGAATACGTTTGATTTGAAGTCAAAGTTAGATTGGATAAGATTCTATATGTGTTTATGTATTGATCATCCAAGTTGATAGTTTTACATAATATTATTTTTATATTAATTATTATAATACTAGAGTACAATAATGTTAATATCATGATTATAATTAATAAATGAACAGAAAACATGTTAATTATCATTAATTATGTTACTAAGAAGCATATTTAGGCAAGATGGATGAACTCATTTAGCAAAATTTGTTGGACCACTTCATCCAGCATCTATAAAGAATATTACTCGAAGTTGGATGATTCTGTTCATCCGACTCTGAAACAAATACTTAACTGAATCATTCAGTCTAACTCAATTCAATTCAGTGCAGCGAACCAAATGCATCCTTAGTATTTAAGTGCATCCGGCCTCATGCAAATGAGCCAACGGACAGGCTAAGAAAAGATTAGAAAAACGTTGGTAGGTGCAAGGGTGTACTGTACCCCCATGTAACCCACCACGTACATTACATGTGTCGTCAAATCTTGAATTTTCGAAACTCAAAGCTGGCATACGTTACAAGTACGCTATTCAGATTTTTGCGTCCGGTGCATGCATCCAGAGTCCAAACTTGGTTATGAAAGTAACATGTATACAGGGGCAAATACAGTGGCGGAGCTGCAGTACAGGCGTTGGGTTCAGATGAATCCAATAAATATTTGTAAAGTAAACATAATTACTTTATTACAACTAGTTTAAACTCATTGAATTCAAGTTATTTATACTTAATTCACACATATATTTTAAGCGAACACATTAGCAAAAATTTTTAGCTCCGCCACTGAGCACACGGTCACTGGCTATTCAGATCATTTTGAAATCGAATGAAAGGTAAGAAGCGGTGCCAGTACCAGTACATACTAGGGAGATTCGCTCACGGGTGCGTGTAGTGTAGGGAATCACATTTCACCGTGGCTTTTCACATTCCTGCAGAGTGCTGTACCTGTACGGTGAAAAAGGGAGAGGTTGGTGGCCGGACCTCGCGCACGTGTACCTGCAAGATCCACCTCGTGATCAGTGCTTAGGAAGCCCACCAGCTCACTGCGCGAGTAGCACGTGGCGGTGGGGGCTCCCGCAGCGTGGATCCTGGATTGGATTTTTGTCTTCTTTCTCGTTTTTCTTTTATGTTGTCTGACGCTCTGTTTAGATGGATTAAAACTAACTGTTAGTTCAAATTAACTATTATTTTCTTCGAATACTTTTATTTATCACTAGCTAGTTTATTTTTGAACTAATCGGTAATAAATGAAAAGATCTGAAATGAGTAGTTAACTACTCCCTCCGTTTCGTTTTAATTGTTGTTAGGACAACCTTCATTAGTTCATTTCTAGTTCATTTGGTTGTCTGAAACGACAATTATTTCAGAACGGAGGGAGTAACAATTACTTCCTTATTTTTTATTTATTTTAAGATGGAGAGAGCAATAGTCTAACTATTTGTCATGTGTCTGCTTGGAGTCTGGAGAAATTGTTAGTCCAAACAACTATAAAATGCATCTTTTGCCACTGACTAATCGTGTGCCTGGCGACGAAATCCACCACTGGACTCGTGCCACGTACTCCCCAATCGAGTTTTGCACGAAATTGACAACTTGAAACAAATGAGCCAGCAACTATAATATACTCCCTCCGTCTCCATGAACCAGGGTCGGCTCTAGGATTTTGAGGGCCCTAGGCAAAATAAGGATCGTAGGACCTTGAAGCCAAATATTTTATTTTTTAATACTAATATATACTTATATATACTATGCAACATAAATAAATCTTATTAAAATTAAAAACAAAATGCAGAAGCAAAGTGTTGAAAATATTAACAAATATGAATATCTTAAGCAGGAGATGAATAATGTCTATTGTTTTTTTCATAAAAATAAAATTCTATATGCATTTTTTGAAGCAAAATCATTACAGACGGTTCGAAGATCAATGTTGTTTAAAATATATTCTCAATATGTAGTCAATCCATTCAATCTGTCTTGTGATATTGTTGACCTTAAATTGTTTTTCAGTAATTTTAGTTTTGAGAAGCTTCTTTCAGTTGATGCAACATTTCAATATCCAATAAGAAGTAAACAACAGGGAAGTAAATTAGGCAACTCAGCGACCCCTCTTCAGTGGCTGGACGGTAGGGAGGACCGGAGGATCCCGAACTTCAGATGTATAGCGCGACAGCAGTAGCAGGCGATGAGCAGGACCAGTCAATAGCGCAATACAATGTTGGGCAAGAGAAAAACTAGAGTAGAGAGAGAGTCCGAGAAGGGCCTAGCAGACAATGGTTGCTTTCGACTCTTGGACGATCTACGAGCTGACCACCTACTAAAGTTAATTCGATCTCAGAGACTAGCTGTTTTGTTTTGTATGCATATATGCAAGTCAGTAAACAATATAAATAAGTCACATATTTTTATGGGCCCCTCTCCGCTGTGGGCCCTAGGCCATTGCACCTCTGGCCTATGCCTAGAGCCGGGCCTGTCATGAACTTGTCGCTTTGTAGTTCAAAAATGAAATACAAAACGACAAGTTCATGAGGACGGAGGGAGTATCACTTTTATGGAGCCACACGGCGAGCTTCGCGGAAGAGTACGTGGCATTGGTACAGCCAGCACAATAACAGGCTTAAACCCGTCCCCGAGTCCCAAAGCACAAATGTAGTACCAATACAGTATTACAATGACACCGTCAAAACGGTCAAACTCAAACCGGTTCACTGAATTCAGAACAAGGAACTGAAAGCATGAGAGTCCGATGAAGCCGCTTCATTCATTTATTTATTTATTTGACTCAAACGACGAAGCCGCTTTATTATTGGCAAGGCCACGGGCATCTGAGTCGTCACTTGGCTGCTATGAACAGACGCACACCTTCATCAGCAGTTTCCACGATACATCGTCACTTGGTCGCGATGAACAGCCCCCACCTCTGCTCACCAGCAGAGCTCCTGTGCACCTTCGCCTTCCATCCGTTCACTATATCGTCATAGTCCTCCTGGGAATAAATGAATCTAAGAATTAGACACTCTTAAGAGAGAAATGGAGGAATAATGCATTAAGCGTCTAGGCTGATGGTCAGCTCATCATTGAACTGCTTAAGGGCATTCTCTAATCACCTGGGAGAAATCGGACAGGAAACTGTCTTTGTTCTTCTCAAAGTTAACCAGCTCCTTCTGTAAAATACTGAGGAACTGAAAACATAAAATAGAGCAGTGATAAGTAACATTGAAATTGGTTCTTCATCCAAACACTATAGTGAAGAGAATATGTGCATGCACGCAGCAACCATGTGGAGGGGCAAACCTGATCACTTCGGTCCTCAGCAACGACATCATGGAAACCAGCGTTCTTGAGCATCTGAGTAGTTTGATGCACAGGTTAACAGGAGTTACACACTTAGGACAATGCAGTTTTATTGACAATTAACTATAAAACAAAATGCAGGTAAGAAGCACCTGGCCATAAGCCTCCACGTCATGAAGGTCGTAACCTCTCTGCTTAATGTATGCTGCAAACTCTTCCGATGGTTTCCCAGAACTCCGACAATAGTCACTAATTAGGACCTTCCCCCCTGGTTTGAGCCATTCGAAGAAACTTTTAAATAAGGAGGGCTTATCCTGCACAAGGAAAGGCAAAAAAGGACATGTTGTGAAACAGTCAAATAAGGGGCCATATGTATAAGGTGGTTAAAATAGCCAAAACAAATATCAACTGGTGATAACTTTCCATAATTGTCAACGGTCAGCCTGTACCTAGTCATCTACGAAGAAAAAGACACTCCACATGAACAGTATATGATATGCATAAAACATACTTGTATATGAAGGATAGTGTCACGGCTGTAGATGACATCAAATGTGTTGTATGGGTATGTCTTTGTGGTACAATCAGCAACTTCAAATTCCACTGAGCACTTACGCCCTATGGCACGCTCAAGCGCAAACATTATCATGTTTATGGAAAGATCTATACCAACCACATGAGTATCATACTTCTCAGCCATATAAAAGTCGCCTCCCCCAATTCCACATCCAACATCGAGCACCTTCTGCCCAGGTTTAAGATCCAGCTTATCCACAAACTCTTTTGTAGTCTCTGGTGGTGGATAGTGATAAAGGAATCATTTATGGGTTCACAGCATAAAAGAATAATGAAACTGAAATAGAAAGGAATGCACCCACTCACCAACTCCACCCGTGCTCACGTAACCATCTCCAAAGATACGTTCATATCGTAATATTCCACTGGCTTTGTACTGTACATTATCCAGAAAGCTTTGAAATCCACCATCTTCTGCTGAATCAACTTTTTGCCATAGCCAACATATCTGTAAACCATGAAATCATGTCGATCACTAATTTCAGATCCATGGAAAGAAATGTCTCTGTGTATGTGCAAGTAAAACGAACTACCTGGTTCTGATCTTTCTTGATTTTGACATAAGCTCCAATGCACTTGAAAGTAGCTAGCGAGAGTTTAAAATAAGTCCCATCTTGATTAAAAGCCTGGCTCTCTTTAAAAACCTAATTTGGGGAGGCATTATTAACTATATTGAGGAAAGCAGCACTGAAAGGAAACTAATGGGTGGGGCAGCTAAGGGGAGAGTAAACTTTTAACTGTCACGTTTGAGACTGAAGTTACAGAAGTAAAAGGGAAAGGCAAGTGGGTGAGTCTGCGTTCTTACCTTAGTATAAAATCTTGGCTCTCGATAGTGTGTCGGATTCAGTTTCCTTTCTGAATCTCCGGATTGATGGAAGCAAGATTCCCTAAAGAAGATGTATCCACCAACCTTCAACCATTTCATCATTCTTTCTACTAGCTTGTCAATCTACAGAACGAGATAAAAGTTGGAAAATTTGAATAGGGCATATAATCAAAACATACACAGTTTAATGCATGCCAAAAATGAATGTAAACTAGTAAATGCAACAGTCCTGGAAGTGGTTCATTTATTTTGAAGGAGATTCATTTATAAAAACAATCTTAGCTAGAAGATGAAGACTGACATAAACCTTTATTCTGTTTGTGTTTATTCTAATGTGTGGCACTATTGTTTGCCCATTACCTCTTCATCTGAAAGATACATCAGTAACCAATTCGAAAATATCAAATCAACAGAATCTGCTTCAATCATCAGGTCCGGAGATGTAACATCAGCACACATAAAGGATATGTTCTTGTAGTGGCCATTTGTGCTTTCATTCTACAAGACCAAAATGCATGAAACAGTTAAATTAGTAAGAATAACGCACATTTGGAGATTAAAAGAAAGCCAGCACATTTCAGCTACCAAACACAAAATGTAAATCAGAAGAAATTGTAATTTCGATACCTTCTTAATCACACTTTCAATGAAATCAACTGCATGAACATGCCTGGCTGTTTTAGCCAATTCTCCTGTAAAGCGACCTATTCCAGCACCAAGCTCCAGTACAGATTTACCTTCATATGTCGGAAGTAAAGACAGGACCTGCATAAAAGCACCACCACCTAAAAAGTTTAACCCTGACACCCTGTGATGATGTGTGTTCACTAAATGCAAAAATTGCCCAGTTGTTTCAAGCTCTTAGTAACATTATATATATAGATATTATACGTCATAGCATCTACTGTTCATATAAATATTTTCTTAGCAGGGTCCATTACAAATACAATAATATGTTAGTATCAAGTTTTTTATCTCAGTTTCAGAACTTTCTTGAGATTTCATGTTAAGCAGGACATATTGTAGTTGCAACACTTCACAGATCAGAAAGACTTCCTGCATGGATCACAACAGCAAACCAATTTGCATTTCTTCGTAAATAAACATTTATCAACCTGCTGGAAAAACCAGAAGTGCCTTGGTATGGTAGCACCGAACACAAAGAGGACAAACAAAAGACTGAACTACAAATTTTATTTCATAAAAGATGCTGTTCCATATCCCTTAATATCTGACTATCCAGACTCCAGATTGTGGAATATGACATTTAAAATTGAATTTCCATTTAGAAAGTTTTGCCCTCAACATGAGTTCATTTCATATGAAATCACACGATAAATCAAAATACTATGCTCATAATTTCTTAGGACACTCTAGGTAAATTACCATTCCCCAGAAAGCTAAGTATTGTTGTGCTGCAAGTTAAGGCCAACAGAGAACCTGGCCCCCAAGTGCTTGGATAAGAGCAGTAGCAGCATTTCAGATATTAGCCTAAGAGTGCTGACCAAATACCTTTTTTTAGTATTCACCTAAGAATTTTTCAACTTTCATAACTTGAAGAAGCAAACTCATATTTTATTAGCCAGACCACTTTTAACTTGCTGAAACGAAAATAGTATCTACCAGCGTCAACATCTCCATTCAGATCCACAGCAGCACAGCCACTCGTTTCATTTTCACTGAACGTCCCTTTCTGGAGTCCGCTACTGCCATATTGGGGAGGTAAAGGCAGATTACATGATCCCCCGATTCAAGCAGATGATTAACAAAACGGGTAATTCTAAAAACAGTAAATATCCACTAAAGAGGAAGTGCAAATAGAAAGAATGCTGTCGCCAATCGCCATCACCTCGGGGCGCTCCTCCCTGTCGAGATCAGCGGCGCAGGAGTCGAGCATCCTGGCCTCAACGGTGAGCTCCCTTGAGTGCTCCTCCCAGTAGCTCCTATGAGCCTTCCTCTCATCCAGCTCCGGCGCCCCTGCAACGCGGATACAACCATCGTCCGCAAAGTCAACGTCACCAACCTTTACGTACTAGAGCCGCACACCATGTGTTCGACACTTCTCCAGAGCCAAATCAAAGGCGAAGTGACCGCACGAATAGTGATCCTATCGCTTACCACTAGCTCCAGCTACGGAAGCGGCGGCGTCCATCACCGGCGAAGTTTCGTTCGTTCTTCGATCGGTGCAGGCTTAGCTTAGTGTACGGTTAGCTTCGTGCAAGGAAGGGGATTGGTCGAGGCGTAGCGGAGGGTTGCGAGGTTAATAACCCTCGACAGCGGCACGGGCGCGGGCACGAGAGAAGCTCCGAGCGCGGCGGTTTTTGGAGCGGCCCCGCTGCTGCATCCACCACAGGCAAATCACGGCGAAATTGGAATGAAGAATGCGATACGGCGTGAATCACGGCGAGGTTGGAAGGGATTTTATAAAGCGGTGCGCGGGAAGGGAACAGTGGAGTGGATGAGCGGGCCGGCCCATCGACCGTGACCTCTGACTCGACAGTCTGAGTGGAGGGCCCTCTCTCCGACTGAGTGGATGCTGCACTGGAGCGGAGACATTTTTTCAAGTCTAATTCACAATCGGGTTCTTTTTCCCCAACGTAAACAGACTTCGAATTTAAATCTACTACTAACTGTTAAAATTTATTTTTTCTGTAACTAATGCATTAACAATTTTATATAAGCAATAAATAATCCTATAAAAACAGCTAACAACAAGCACATGAGTCATGACATAGATCGGACTTCTCGCGACTCGCGTGTTGAATGAAAGGACCTAAATTTCAGTCGAATAAAATTAATAATCCAATTGCTTTTCTCCATGACTGTATATTTTAGCCTATCATTGCTGATGCACGCTGGATTTGACACCGATATACAGACGTCAAATTTTTCTATCAATTTTTTTACGAGGCACGTCAGGTTTGAATCCTGCTTCTTTGATTTTTGTTAGGCTTTTTTAGTTGGTATGGTGCCGCCACTTTAAAGGACAATTATTTTTTTAAGCAAACGAATCATCGTTAACACTTCATCATCATCAAGCACATGACTCCCATGAATAACAAAAACATAGTAAAATACATGCAATATCCTCCCTCATTTTCAAAATATTTAACGTTGATTAGTTGAATTTTGAACTAGTGTCAAATATTACGAAAAGGAGGAAATGCTCTTTTCTGCAATTTTAGAGAAAAATGTGTAACTACTCAATTCTTAAATTATTACCATTAGGACAATAATTTTAGTCAATTTTAAACTACATTTGTAGTCATAACATCAATCTATGAATGGAGAGTATGGGTTTACAATTCATTAAGCCATTAGCTACAAGCATTTACAAAATCTAGGAGATTTTGTTTCCAAAGAAATATGCATCCGAGATATAAATTTACATCACAGCGAAGTACACAGCAGAACGACAGGTATAAACCATCTGTAATTCTGACAACAAACGACATGGTTTGTCCCCTGGGTAACTGAATCAAACGTATGTAGGACTGTAGCCTGTGTATGAGCAAAAGGCCTCTTATCTATCTATAAGGGACCTGTTTTACTATAATTGCAAACGAATAGCAGGACAATTTTGACACTTCAAAATTTGCAAAAAGAATGTCCCTGATCATCTTGTTGAAACACAAACCCTACTTTTACAACAATAAACGGGTCAAAAAAATCAAAAGTAATCATCTACCAGCACTGAGGGTGAGGTATCAGGGTCTGGGTTGCTGCTCTTTTTATTGGCATGTATTTCTACCATCAGCAGAACAAATTTCTTTACAGGGGGGGAAGGGTGCTTGAGGCCAGATGACAATGCGAGCTGCACAAGGATGGCAAAGCGTCCAAAGCCTGAGAGGGACACACAAAGTTGACATAAAGTGGTGATTGCTTGTCTCCACAAACAAAAGCTGCTTCTCTGAAAGCGGATTGCTCTTCCTGTATAGACCTCTACAGAATATTATAAGGTTGTGCATATTCTATGTAATGTATGCCTGGACTAGGCTTCAAAACATATACGTGTGTGTGCGCGCGCGCGTGCCTAGAGCAGCTGTGCGGCTCCAAAGGGGTTAGCTTGTGGATGCATTCCATTTGCTGCAGGAAATGCGCCGAACCCAGTGTCGAGGAAGGGGTTTGCTGCGGGAGCCATGCCCACATGCTGCGGTTGTAGTGGCGGTCCGAAGGGATTTGGTTGCATCATCGTAGACAGTTGCTGAGGCTGCTGAGACATGGTGGCCATTTGTACTGACGGCGGGGGCGCTATTTGATTTGACACCGAGAATGGATCGTTGGCCATGAAGGGATTGGGTGCTGCTGAGCCATATAGCTGTTGTTGTTGCATCTTCCTATAAGTTCCCTCGTCGTATAGGCTGTCCAATGTCAGCTTGTCAAATCCACCACCCTGAAAGCAGAATTAAGATCCCAAATTGTACTTTCAACTGTAACAGAAATCAAAGGCAGTACATCCATTCTACAGAACCCGAAACAGCATCATAGCAATTTTCAAATCCAGAGTGTGAAATAGCAGCAAGCTATCAAAAGATAAATATTTCAATGTATGAGTGAGAAAAAACCCACCAAATTGTTATCGGTAGCTAGTGTGTTTGTGTTGTTGCTTGAGGTAGCAACAAGAGCAAGTTCCCATCCTGTTGGATCAAATCCTTTATCTTGCTGTGTAGCTGTGCTTGTTGTTGAATTGTCAACAGCTGCTGCATGTATGTGGACAGTTTTCAGAGTTACGCGACTAAAATTCATAACAGACATAACTATGAATTGAAGTTTGACGAATTACAAGGTGGAATAATGGCCAATGCCAAAGCGTTGCTATCTTCTATTGCTGATACACCAGGATTCGGATCACTTAATCCCTATTAGAAAATATGAAGTTATGTTGTCAGATATGCAAAACTGTAACATTCACTTTGTAGCTTCTTTCCAACTTACCAGTAAATCACCAGTATCTACGGCCTCAGGCTTGGGAGGAGGTGAGGAAACTATTTCAGATGAAGAGGGAACTGGAGTAGCTTCTTCAACAACTTGTGTTTTCTCCTCCATGACAGGAACAGGCTCAGCAACTTTTTCTGATTCTTCCGGTTTGTATGTCAGAAGAAGTCGCTCAGGAAGCTCCTAATGAAGCAAAAAAGATAACTATGATTAAGGAATCCATTCCGCAATCAGAAGATTGTTTAAGTAACAAAAATTAACTATAAAAAATAACATCCCTAAAAACATTCACGTTCACTGGTGACACAAAGACAACAAAAGAGTTGAGCATCATACAACAAATACTGATGTCAACTGTTGCCTTCAATTTACACCTACAGTTTTCTCAAGTTAGATGCAAAATAACAACAAAATTCTTAAGGCATGACGTGAATATGCTATTGACAAGAACCAGACCGTACAAACACCATCATCAAGGCTTCTGCTTGTAACTACGAAACGTAAAGGTGGCACACAAAAGTCCAAACAGACTATTTGAACCAAGGTACTAACCAATGGCTCTTTAACTGGTACCATTCGTGGAGCCTCCCTCACATACTCCTCCATGGTTGACAGGAATGTTTGTGGTGGCTGAGAAAATAAATAGATAAAATGTGAAAATAAATAGATAAAATGTGATTACAGTAATACATCTGGTAGACCAGTGACAAGTTACATACTGAGAGACAAGAGACTTCACCTCTCTCAAAATGGGAAACTGAAAATTTCTTGCAAGCTCTAAGCCCCGACAATTTTCATAAAAGTCAGATAGGCTTCCAGCCTGAAGCAGCAAAGATGTCATTCAGTAACAGCAACGAATTATTGCTAACCATCCTGATCCTCCTGACGGGTAGGGTAACATTCAATTATTATATCTTAGAGTTACCTGCTGGCCAGCCCTCCTGTAAATTTCAAGGGCTTTAACTGCTTCATGCCTTGGCATTTCGAAAAACTAGAAGTTGTTCAACAACCAATGGGCAATGGTAAACATAAAAATACAATTTGGTAGCAGCATTGTGAGAACAATTTGCTGGTGACTTAAAGTTAATATACCTTATCAATAAGGTTGATAATTCCATCATTTATCGCACAATAAATCTTGAAGCTTTCCTTAAGAACCTGTTCAAAACCAGGAGATCCATTTACATTCCAAAAAGATGTCTAGTTCTTAGAATAAACTAGTAGTGGAAGGAACTGAACTCCTCAACTATAGCAGTAACAACTGAAAATGACTGAACAGGTCACAATGCAAGAATGGACGAGCAAGTGGTCAATTGGCCAGAACAAAATAGTATTTTCATCATAAATCTTGAAGCATCAAAACAATCAAGAATTTAATATTACCAAAAAAGACTTACCAGAGCTAGAGCATATTTCACCAAATAATTGTTATTTGCAGCTCCTTCTGGCTGCATAAGAAAAAGTAAAAAGAAATATAATGTTAGTTTTTGTTAAAGGGAAATAGATCAGTACAACGCAGACTAGAAATTAGATTTTTGTAATATTCGTTCTTTTACTAATCCTAATTAGTTTTTGCAAGGCATAAGAGAGAATCACCCGGCATCCAATAAGTCGATACAACAACTGCTGCAGCGCTGGCAAGTGCTCCAGCAAGTCCTGAGATTCTAATTCTCTTGTTCTACTGTGACCCTGAAGTACAGTAGTAAACAATATATTAAAGTAGTGCCAGCATGATGCAATAAATAACAGATGATAATATAGTGATAATACTAATTTTGAATTTATTTGAACACAAAACTAAATGAGAATGTTAAAGTTCAGACCCTTTCAGGTCCTTGACCTTGTTTTGACAAACGCTCAGCTTCAATATCATACTTCAAGACCCTAAAGCATTCCAGTTTTTCCTCCAAGAACAAACCGTATGTGCGAACCCATGAAGAATAGTCCCAGGCTGGATGCAATTCCATAATACAAAGACAGGACATTTAGGATGCATTATAAAATAAGATGCATGAGTTAAATTAGACAAGAATTGAATGTCAAATGATGAAATACAGACCAACGGGACTTGAGTCATCCTTGAAGTTTGATAGCTGCAAAACCCGAACTCTTTGTGTAAAGTTAATAAACTCTTCACGAAATGTAGGATCACCTTCCCGGAGAAGCCTATGGATCACCACAAGTGTCTTTAGTGCAACCTACAAGACACATAAACATGTGTGCTACATTAATTGGCTTTTAAGATGATGAGCTTATGAGGACTTGCAAGAATAAGCACAACACTCTCAATATAGTTTTGACACATTTGCTGCCAGAAAAGCCTGAAATAGTTGCAATAAAAAAATACACATGACTGGAACCGTGCCAGATGAACTGCATTCTGCCAATCAAATCAAAAGAAAGAGAAAATCTACCAGAGCGTGCAACAGTGCTTACAATCCAGTTCCGGGTCTTGGCAAGGCGGCGCGCAAGCGCGTGGATGCAGTAGGTGACGTCCGCCGGTGGCCTCGCGATACATGTAGCCGCCACAATCTCTGCAGCACAACCGACCGATTAATAAACCGCGAATGGGAGCGACACGGACGAGCTAATTCCTAATTTTAGCAACAAAAAAAAACTGCATGCGAAGATACAGGAAGCAAAAAGGAGCGCGAGGAGGGGGAGGAGGAGGAATCCACGCACTGCGCAGGTGGCGCTCCTTGGGCGGGCACTCCACGTGATTGGTGGCCTTCACGATCGCCACATCCAGATCCTACAAAAAAAATCGAAGTCACGGGCGGAATGGAGAAAATCCCAATGCAGTCCAGCCATAGATCCGAGGAAATGGAGCGATTCGGCACCGCAAAATCGCGGGGGTGATTCGAGTTGGGCGCGGACCTTGAAGTCGGAGTTGAGGTTGGCGAGGCTGACGGTGGTGGTGTCCTTGAGCGCGCCGTACGCCTTGCGCCAGCTCTGCATCGCCGACATTTCCGCTCCGCCGCCGCGTCGCGCTCCGCTCCTTTCGCAGTTTCGCTATCTCCTCCCACCTCCTTGGGTTCGGTTCTTCGCTTGCCGTCTGATCTGGGTGCCTTGCTCCCTTCCGGTGCTTGGTGCGTGTGAAATTTCTGGACGTGGGTTCGCGCGGTACACGAACAACTGCCTATGTGTAGAGTGGGGGACTAGGTGGTGGTTCCCTGTTCCGCGAAGCTGCCAGTGCAGAGAGCGCGTTTTTCCCTTTCCACTCCGAGGGCCGAGGCTGGTGAGTGAAATTGGTGAGGCGTTGATTATAAACGTGATATTCGTTGATTTTTCGATTTCTTTTTCTGCTGCTACGTTCAGATACAGCGGACGCGGCTTGCGTGCTCCCAGTTTCGTACTCCCGGTTGTACTCCCGTGAGTTGTCACAATTTTATTGGTTCACTGAGTACACACCATATTTAATATGAGATCTGGATGAAAAAGATAAACCAATAGCATAGTGCCACGTAATGGGAGTACGAACGGGAGCACCCAACGGGAGCACCAAAGCCGCGTTCAGATACAGCACGGCAAATGCGATGTCGGTGCCTACTATCGAGTGAACCGGTTTGGTTTTTCTGCTGCTGCGACAATATTTTCACGTGGCGAGTGGTGCACTTCATCCTAAGATACACGCATAAATTCGATCCGTTAAAATTGATTTAGAGGTTCAGGGGCCGCAATGGTACTGCGGAACCGGTGTTCGTGTTCCGGTAGCAACGGCGCCAACATTATCGCGTCTTCAGAAGGAGCGGATTGCAGTTGCAGGAATCAGAACAAGTGGAGCTTAGATCGGCTAAAGGCCGTAATATGTACTTTTTCATACCAGATTATGAGTTGTTCAAATAAAAAATTGATTTTGGTTCGATTGTAAAGGTGCTCGACGGCTCAGTTTAATCTCCCGAATGATCCATACAGATTGTTGTTAATTGTTAGCAGGTTCCTTCAAACAGAATGGTTGGCAATTCTAAAAGAAAAACAGAATGGTTGGCAGGAGATGTCCGAAGAGGTGGAGAGAGGGGCCTCATCTGTAGGTAGAAAAGGGGGGGCAAATACAAATGTGCCTAGATTCGTTTCGTGAATCCTTTCGCTCTCCCGGCAAGCCGCCACGCAGTGCAGCAGTGCCGGTGTCGGATTTTGCACGCGAGAGAGAGTGACAGGAAGAAGAAAAAAGGTGCAACGAACGGTGGCTTCTCTCTTTCAGTCGGTGAGGGTAGCTAGCGCGTCCCGCGGCTGCCAGCTCGCCGCCACCGGACTCGGATGTGAGAAGGGAACAGACGCCGGCGCCGATCCATCATGCACGGGGAAGGAAGCAATCTATCATGCCGCGCGCGGCCGCGTCCCCACCCGCCCACAGCCTCGTTTCCTTCTAACCGATCTGATCGGGCGGACCCATGAGTGACGCTAACGCGCAGCCGCTGGAAGACGACTAGACGAGGAGGAACCGAGGAAGTAAGCCTCGGAGAGGGTGGCGGGCGGGGTGTCGGATGGGTGAAGGCCCGTATCAACTTGGGCCGGCGTGTTTGGTTTGGTGTCCATAAGACGATGGCCCAAGCTCTCCTGGTTGCCCAATTTTTTCTATTTATTGCAGTCCGCTGTTGTCCTCGTTGAAAACAATAAATTTAAGCGACCTTACACAATTGCATTTTAAGCGACCACAACCAATCCACAGCTTCACAGTAGTAATGTACGAGAACTTAACACAAGACCATCCAGACAACCAGGGGAAACACGACGTGTACTCTGTTCATCACAAGGAGTACTTATTACCCCCCAACAAGTTCATTCTATTCAGTATGCCAAGCGGAAAACCAGTAGCAACAACACGTATCACGGAACCAGCTTTGCAATTCCTTGCCCGACGCAGCGGCACGCACTCTCTTCATCGCAACACGCCAAGCTAGAGGCTCCAAAAACACCACCAACAAGGATGGAAACCCAACAAGAGCCCCTCGGCGAGAAAAAATCGAGAGAGGCGATCGAGCAGCATGACAACAGGCGAGGAAACGCGAACACACAGAAACAAACCGCCGCCGCCGCCGCCTCCCGTCGCGGGAACGAGCTAGTAAAGGTATGACATCATGTACTGGCCATGACACGGGTGTTGTTGGGTTCAGTCGCGGTGGAAGACGAGCAGGGCGACGCAGCGGCAGATGATGCGGAGCCGTGCCCTGTGCTCCCGCACCACCCTGCCGGGGCCCTTGCCGGCCCCCGCGCGCTTCCCCTGGCTGTTCCTCACCACCACCAGCTCCATCCTTCGGTGGCACGGGGAGCGGCGGCTCTCCTTCGATCCCCTCTCCTCCGAGAACGAGCGGCCGGACCCGGGGCTCCGGAGCAACTGATCACAAGAAGAGAGCTGGATCGTCCTCCTAGACGACCAAAAAAATATGCACGATGCGTACGCTGGCACGCGAACGTAAGCAAAGCGCTTGGGGCCGGCCGGACGGTAGTGTTCGCCCCTGCCGCGCTTTTATATAGTGATGCTGATGGGATGGCCGGCTGAACGCACGCGCGCACGGGCACGGGCGTGGACTCTCGACAGTTCGGTTCAAGTTCAGTGTAGATAGGTCGCCGTAGGTGCAGTCATCGTACGTGCAACCTCGGCAGACACCCACGGCGACTTGACCGCGCAGTCCCGTGCAAACGCAGCAAACTTTCCCCTGATCAGTCAACTGGGAGCCTGATACGTCACATTGCAGCATTCGTCTGCGCAAAACTGTTCCAAGTATCCTCGACCATCCGTTTCCCGGGAGATTACGACGGCGCTCAATTGTTGTGACAGGGTTCTAATGGCCGCGCGCGCCAGGCCGGTGACCGGTGCGCAGCAGTCGCTCCGTCGTTGCATTTGCTAGTTCTTGACCCAGCAGAAAGAAGCCAAAAGATCGGATCTTCTGCTCGGTGGAATGTACCGAGCATTCGCGCAACGCAATCATCTGACTGGTCGACGCTATTCTCCGGCAAGTAATAACCGCAGTTCGCTGTGATGCAAGTCATTTCGAGCAAAACTTTCCAGATGGGTTCCTTTTGGACGACGTTCGACATGAAGTTGTGCATGTGGGTATGAATTATGATCCAGCTAGATCGAACTTGCATTTGCAGGATACAAGGTACCCACAGACGGTCGATTTTCCGGTGTTCTCGGCTGGCATCCATAGACTTAATTTGCTTAACCTAATATCGGAGGTTACTCGTTCACGCCGCGAACTCTCGCTATATTGGCGCGCAAGTCAGCTGACCGCAACCTTGGCTCGCACAAACGTTAACGTTGGCAGAACAATGGCACATGCAGCTTCTGATTTTAAATTCTGGTAAAAACAAAAGCTAGCTGGTGACATGGCAATAAAGTACAATTTGGCCTAAAATATTCAGAGTCAAAGCATCAAAATTGGAAGATAACACATTTATAAGCTCGATGTCTAGCCAACGATTTCTTCGTCTTATTATGAGAGATGATCTGGACCGTCAACCGTCATAACGAAGATATGCATATAGTTCCTCAAATGGGCCGCCCGGCACGGGCCCGATATGGCCCAGCACGATGGGGCCCGATCCGTCTTCCGTGCCGTGCCGGGCCGTGTCACCGTGCTCACCATGCGACCCAGGCACGACACGCCGTCCGTTTTTTCGTGCCGGGCCGACACGGCGGCACGGCGGGCTCGAGGCGGCCGGCGGCGGCGACTCGAAGGGTGGACGGCCGGCGGTGGCGACTTGGAGGCGGCCGGCGCGGAAGGCGGCGCGAGCGTATGACACGAAGGGAGGCGGGCGTCGGGCGGGCGGCGCGGAAGCCGGCAGCACGACGCGACGCGCGACCGTCAGCAAGCTGCGACGCGCGGCCGCCGACCGGCGGCACGAGCGCGGGTCCAGGGGCAAGATCGAGAAGGCGGCTCGGGTGGGAAGTCTGGTGGCTAGGGTTACAAAATAGGAATCCTCTTTATTTATATGAGGCATAGTTGGATCCAATGGCTGAAGATTGATGAGGTAATCAAAGGTCCAGATATCAGATCTGAGGAAATATTGGGCCAATATCGGGCCGGCCTAAAAATCGTGTCGGGCTCGGGCCGGCACGTCGTGGTGGGATGGCGGCCCAGGCACGGCACGGCTATCGGGCCCGTGCCGGCCTGGCACGATTTCCTTCGGGTCAGGCTCGTGCTCGGACCGGGCTTTTTAGTGCCGGGCTTCAGGTGGCCCGATAGGCCCAGCCCATTTGGGGAACTATAGATATGCGGTTCTTGCAGTTCAACTCTTCGTCTATGGTACGTACCAAGCATGACGAGAACACGATGGCGTTCTATAAACTGACAGGACTTTATAGCCTTTTTTATTCTAAAAAAAAACACGATGCCGATAAAAAAGCTTAGACGGTTGCATCGTCCATATATAGAGTATCAATGAAATTCGCGATAGCCATTTTCCTTCCTCTTCAGAAAATGTGCGAAAATTGCTTAGGACGATCTATCTACGATTGACAATCATTTCTACAAAAAGTTATCCAATAAGCCTTCATTTGGATTGAAGGAATTGGAAAACACGGGAATATGAAAAACATATGAATTGAAATTGTATGTTTTTACAATACTATAAGAATTGAAAATATAGGAATTGAGATGAGAAGCCTTTTGGCAACATCATAGTAAAAACAAAGGAACCTGCAACATGAGCCATAAAAGAAAAAAAAGGTACAAGCTCATGTTATGTTTCCTACAAAATTTAGCAATGTAATCTATTTCTATAGAAACTACCCTTTGTTTTCCCTGTTAGCCAAATAGTCATGTAGGAAAAAATCCTTTACAAATCCTAACCTTTAAAATTCCTTTGCCATTCCTTCAATTCAAAGGGAGCCTAAATAGGGGGTTTCTTGGCCGGCTGATTTAATTCCTCCGTGGGTTAAGGTGCGAGAGTTACAACTTCAGTGAAGATGCACAGGCATGATCTATTTCGGGACTTGAATTTAGACTCAGACGACCGATACAGTTTCAAACATCAGAGATTACTCGTCTACTCTACGCAACACACCGCTATATTGGCGCGCACGCAGGTTGACTGAAAAACCTTTGAGAACACAAACACTAACATTGGCAGAACAAAGGCCCCCTGTGCGTGGTCAAACGGAAGCTAGCGGTTGATGCAATCAGGAACCATGAACTGTCTCAAAAGTATCCAGTCAAAGCCTTCAAGCATCGAGATAACACGAATACACAAAGTGCAATCCAAATCCTTTGCTTCGTCTAACAGAGATGATTTGGCCGTCAAATTGAAGATTTGGGTATTGAAATTTCTATTTCAGTTCTTTTTCTCTTTTCGTTTCTTTTTTGGAAAGGTCTATTCCAGTTCTAGGTGTTATAAAGAGTGTGGCGGCAGTCTAGTCTTAAGGTGGTCCCATGCACCATCATCATCTGCGACCCGTGGCTATGAAGCTGTATTTCGCGCTAGCCTTAATGATTTTAAGTCAGAAGGTGAAGTACATGGAGTTTCTATTAAATGATACTCCGATCATCTCATATTATTTGTCATTTAAGACAAAAATTTTAGTCCAAAATAAACTAAAATTCTTGTCTTAAACGACAAATAATTTAGGATAGAGATTATTAGACAGGATGAAATCTGCCGACAAGAACATGTTTGTACAGCCCAATACAAATGTATAGGATTTGTAATCGTTTGAGGCTCCATCTTCTGTTCTGGTTTTCTCCAGTGTAGGATTGACGATTCTTTAATGTATATAGCGAGGACGATTAGCTTGTTTTCTGCCCATTGCAACTTGTAAAGCCTGTATTTTGTAGCTTTGTTGTTAGGTTTTGGTATTGCTGCTAATTTTTTTATAGTCAGGAATTCAATACCTGGTTCATTTTAGAGAGTAAATGCAGTCCCTTATTTTCTGACATTATAGGTTATCTCATCATATTGAAAATAGGTCTCATGAAATATGATCATGATATAGCATCAGTAGCAGCACATGGTGTGCAATGTTTTTCATCTCTACTCTACTAACTGTGATTCTGAACTCATTGGTCCGTAATGGATGTAAATAAGATAAATAATCCTAACGCTATCAATAAAGTTTGAGGATTGTAAACACTCGACTCGGGTCGAATTCTAAAGGAGACAAATTGTCTCCTTTGACAGAGTTCCACAAAACTAATTTTTTTAATTCACTTCTGATTCTTTGGTGAAGTGATTTTGTGATTGAAAATGATTCTATAGAATAAACTTATAGAATGAGGATAGATAATCACTTCACATAATCAGGAGAAACTATTTTTTTTCAACTTCCAGCCTCATAATTCATTTCAGAGAATTACTTCACAAAGAATCTTTTTTTTAAAACAGTGTTTGCATAAATTTTTACTGCGATTTTTTATTAAGCTCAAACTTGAAAACGTTGCGCCTCAAAAACACTGTATATACCAGCGGACCGAGATTATTCTCCTTACCGGCAACCTCCCTGCTGCGCCTCGTCCTCGCGGTCGCGGCCGCCGCGCCCTGCTCCTCCAGTCGTCGCGGCCGCACGCCTAGATCCTTCCCCATTCGAATCGCCGCTACCCCCCGCCGCGAACCCGTTCCACAGTTGTCCCACCGCGTGTCCTGTGTCCACGGGGCGCTGCTCCCCGGAGCTAGGGTTTAGACCCCTGGGCACATGGAATTCGGGGCGGGCGGCGCCCGGTGGCCGCAGCTGCGAGGCGAGGCCGCTGAATCGTTGCCTCCTCCACCGCCGGCCAACCGCGGCGGGGTCGCTTCACCACGTTTCGATTCGTCTCGTGCCCTAAGGTGAGCCAGCAGCCAAGACGTCAAGGCGTACCTCCCTGTATTCTGGATTTCTTATGAGTAATGAGCGTGCTCGTGAATGCTATATGCGATAATGTTCTATATTGGTAGCTCGTTTTTTTTTTTATTTACGAAACTGGTATTTGGCTGGGTTTAGTTGGAATCCATGTGGTTGGAATTGCTCCATATGCTTGTTTATGTAGGTCTAACATGCTCAGTTCCGCATTTGTGGTTATATCATTGTGCTTACGAAGTTTTTACGAGTGTGGGGTTGGCCATGTTGTAATTTTCATTTAGAGCGTAGATGAAATAGTGGGTGAGTGCTAGGGAAACTGTGTCGTCTGAATTGAATACTGCAACTAGCAACAGTCAAATCATTTAACATGAATGGGCAATAGTAGGAGGATCCGAGGATGGTTCAGTTAATTTAGCATGACTTGGTGCATCAGGCTTTACGGTGACAGTGGGACAGTGATGTATTATTAAGGAGCGGGGATCAGTGGTTGAAAGATTGTTTTGATACATTTCTGTCAATATTTCTATCATAGGATGAGACCCTAAAAATAATCAAAAGAATAATTCATGCTTGTAGAACATCCAGCCATTCTTTTTGTGGTCTTTTTTACATTTTTTTGGAGCACAATGCAGATTCAGGAATATCACTATACCGGCTTTTAATTCGTCGCTTATTCTATTGATCTCCATTTTGTATTATTGACGTGCCATTGGTCTGCCTGAAGTAAAAATATTGAGTGAACATAGTGGGATTCTCTGGTCATGATAGAAAACTAAACTAATGTTCATATATTTGTGTTTATTTCTTTATTCTGCTGCTTCCTGCTTTGGAGAACTAATTTGGCGTTGTTTATGTTCTGTTTCTTGTTGATAGATTGATGAGAGAGCAGGGCACAAATGTCACAGAAGATTTGGTTGTGCTGATGCCAAATTTGCTGTCATTTTCGAAGCATGATGATCCTGCAGTTGTTAAGCAATCTATAGCTAGTGGGACAAATTTAATTGCTGCTGTATTTGAAGAAATGGCACTTCAGGTTGTTCTTTGTAAAACAGATATTTATCAATGAATAAATTTACTGATGTAACTACCAACCGTTGTGATGTTTCTGTCGTCGATAAATGAGGTTATTTACAAAATCTTAACCGTTTTTGGAGTGTCGCAACTTACATCCAAGTGAAAACGCCACCAGAAATACCTAGATTGGAAATTACTTTCATCAAAAAGGGATTTCCAAGCTCCAAATGCAAAACATATTGACTACAATGCACTGACTTGTCGATGACAATGCTTAGATCCTGCATATCTTTTGTTTTCACCTGTTTCCACTTCGTCGTTTCATGCGGAACATAACTTATACTGGGTATCATAAAAGAAAGTGCTTCTGATGAAAGCACTTCTGCCTGTTATCGACTGCCAGCTTGTTGAGTGCATGCATCTCTATAGTCATCGCATAATACAAAAAATACTGTGCTACCATTGGTCAATCATTTCAGTTACTTGCTAGGCCTTATGCATCCTTTGACCAAACCTCCAAATCCTTGCCAAGTCTGCTTCCTCCTTTCATTCTGGCATTTCCTTTTTGTCTACAATTTTCTGATCGCTCAATTGTCAACACAAGTGGTGCAGGAGCAGACCTAACCCAATAAATACCAGAATATTAGGAACAATATGTTGGATGATTATTTGGTTCATTGTTTACTACTTTAAAAGAAACCTGTCAGAAAAAGATATGTTGCAGTAACTCAATCATCTTTGGCAATTATTATAGCAGCAGTGCAGCACTAGTGTAATAATGAATGTACTTGGTGTACCTTTTACTATTCATATTACCATGAAAGAGGAATACAGACAAAACTTAACCCAGTTAAATATTTTGAAAGCCATGATAAATTTAAAATGTTTGCTTATTGACTTATTGATTTTCAGAAATTTATAGTAGTAAGTGCAGTATATATATATTTTTTTTGGCTGAATGATTGTGCAAGATGCAAGAAGCATATAGAAAAAAATGTTCACCGTTGGGCTGCAAAAGCATGTGAAACCTATAATCTTTGTCTGTATCATTTTTTTATTATACAATTTATGTTATAAGTGAAATGGAGTTTTTTTCCTGCACTGCGACAATTGTATTACCTCGATCAAGAAGAAAAACGTAATATTGTCTAACTAGTTGAGTCATACACTGCATATGGGTTATATTTGTTTGAACTAATTTTCACGGACAATTTTGATTAATTGTAAAAGCTAAGGTGCCGAGACCACATAAAATTAGGGTTTGATTTTGATGAAACTCATCACATTTCCACTTGTTTTTGGGTTTGTTTGTTTCCTCTCAATAATAATATGCACCATTTTATGGAATCTTGGAATATATGAATCTGGATAATTGCTTTCCTTGAATCTGAATAATTGCTTGCCTTGCCACTTTTTCTTCTGTTTGGATTTGATTTTAGGTAGTGGTACTCACTATTTTATTCTGTTGCGAAATCTAGATTAACAAGTTTGGGAAACTTGATGCTTGGCTTGAAGAGACGTGGACCTGGATGAACCAGTTTAAAGATGCAGTCCTTGACATGATGCATGAGGTTGGTTTCGTCGTATATTTTCTGTATATTTTCAATATGGCGAAACTGATCGATTCTGTTATTTTTAGTAGGCACATTTTGTAATTACATGATAATACATCTGTATTAGTGTTAGTTCTTCATTGGTGATTTGGGTGGATGGTTAATCCGAAGATAAATGTTGCATTGCCACTTTGCCACTGTGCTCCTGAGAACCTTTCATCTTTGAGATAAGATACGATGATTAGTCCGGTGACTTCTTTTTTACAGACTAAGTTTCTGGCTGACTCGATTCTTTGTGTGACATGTAACAGCCTGGTCGTATTGCAACTAAACTACTTGCTGTGAAGTTCGTTGAAACATGGATCTTATGTGTCACACCTAAAGCCCACGGTGACCAAATACATACAGAAGGTAATTTACCATTACCATTAAAAATGTGCTATATTTTTTTTTGAGGGAATGGGCCACACCTTGAATATGCTTTATAATTAATAAATTATGTATTCACATATAAACAGGGAAAAAATGGAGATTTGACATTTCACGATTATCCCAATTTCGTCCTGTCCTTGATCCTGTTGTTCTGGAGGCTGATGCAAACAGAGCTCTCGTTCTCCTACTGGATATCCTGAAATCAGCTCATGCTCATCGAGGGTCCTTCCTAGTTGGCACTATTAATTCGTAAGAGTTTGCACTGGTCATATTGCATATAATGAGTATAAGTGATTCATCACACATTCACATTCCCATTTTCTCCTGTATTTTAACTATCATCCTCGTCCTCCATATATGAGTATGAACATGGTTCTGACTTATGAACAAACGACATCCATTTTCTCATTTCATTTCCTAGAGCCACATGTTTATCCTGCATTCTGAATAGGTGAACAATGTAGAGTACTTCAAAATACAGTACTGATATACATCTGACCCATTTGTACGACTATGTTGTAAGGCCAGAGATCCAGTGGCTTAAAACGCTTTGGTGGTAGTTCACTTGTTTTTCAAACAATACATCTCTGGTCGTAGCATATAGTCAAAAACAAATGAGTCATATGCATTTTCTATTATTATTTTTTAATTGTTTGAGTGGTGTTCTACTCTTTTCACCCCATAATCTAGGGACCCCCTGATCACTCAATTGTGTGTGAGTGCACATAGTGTATCAGTGGGTGAAGCTTTGTGCTGTACATGCATTTGTGCTTTTTATCTTATTTACAAAGTAACTGCCTAAAATTTATTTGCTACTTGGAGATATAATATATTGCCATTTATCAGTCTTGCAGCCGTTGTGAAGAATCGGTCCATTTTCTATGGTCGCTTGCTGCCGGCATTGCTTGATTTTGATCCCGGCTTGGAGTCTGCAAAGGCAGCCCATTCTGCAAGCCTGCGGTATTCCCTAAGAACTGCTTTTTTGGGGTTCTTACGGTGTCCTCATCACGCAATGCTTGAGGTGAGCTCATCTTGACAGGTCACACTTGTAGATTAGCCAGTTATCATTTGAAAAACTATTTGATTTAATGGACATTCTTCATACTGAAGGCAGAAGCCCTTCTATACAACTAAGGGACTCTTGAAGTTGTTGCCTTTTAGTTTGCGACAAAACGTTTCTTGGCTAACTTGCTGTGTTGTTACATCAGTTTATGCTTAATTAATCAATGGTACCGTAAAGTTGAATTGTGATTAAGTGATTATTTGACAATGAAATGTGACCCCTGAAGATGGAGGCATGGTTACGTTAAGCAATGACCATGCAATATTGCGAGGTCATGGTTCAGCTCGATTATTATTGTATTTTCAATCTTTGGGAACTTGTCAGTGCTGCGGAAGTTACCGTGACCAGATCCTTGCAACCAATGATGATTGCTTGCAAGTTGCTGCTCTTTGTTTTATCTGTTGACTGATAAATAACTGTATAGTGTGTCTATGAGTTTCTGATCCTTTTTTTAAGAACTCAAAATTATCTTATCATTAATTTTCCATGATCCATTGCATATTTCTCCAGGATCTAAATTTGTTCCTTTACCTGGAATATTTTGTGTGTGCTGCTTGTCAAAATTATAATATTAGCATTTCATCTCTGTACAGTCGAAAGACATATTGGTAGAACGGCTTCGAGCATTGAGCCCTGGTGAAGGAATAGAGCTATCTATTCGGCAGGCAGAGAAGATGTCTAGAAATATTGAGCGTGCTTCTCGTGCTTACAAGGTATTTATCTGTATGCTTATATAGTTTTCATCAATGGATTATTTATGTACTTTTAAAATATATGCACCCTTAAAAATATTATATGTATATTTTTAAAAATTTAAGTTGTTCGCTTATCTCACAGGATGAGCCTTCAACGTGGGAAATGCCTTATGGAGATGCTAGTCGGAAGAAACCTGCCACCATATCGAATGATGGTCTTGCTGTGTCTGTTGGAACTGCCAAGAGAAGAAGATTTGCCATGCAGGTTGATATTGTTGCCAATGTGGTTCATTCCTCTGATCCAGCTATCTTGAGCAGTGACGTGTCTCCTGTTGAGAAGATGATTGAAATGATTGGTGCTTTACTTGCTGAAGGGGAAAGAGGAGCTGAATCCCTTGGTATTCTTGTCTCAACAGTGGAGGCAGATGTAATGGCTGACATTGTAATAGAAACAATGAAACATCTACCAGAAGCTCCATTTCCTACTTTAACACATAATGATGCCCAACAACCAAATTTTAAGTCTCCCTCTGGTCTCCCAACGGAGGACTTGCCAGACAACTCTGACTTGTCGCTGTTTAGTGCTCAGTTAGCACCCGCAGTTGATACAGTCAGCATGCCACCATCTGATGCCTCTGGTATGCCTATCGGTCATGATGCTAAGCGTGATCCAAGAAGGGTATGATATACTCTCTGCCAATTTTCAGGTTACGTTTTAGGAAGTCTACATAAATGCGTATTCCGATGATGCTAATGTCTCACAGGACCCTCGACGCCTTGATCCACGGCGTACAGTTTCGCCTGCTGCTACAAATTCTGTACAGATGAAGGTGGAAACCAATAGTGTACATCAAACAGATAATTTGCTAAATACACCTTGCCCCATTTTTGGGAGGGTTGAGAACTATCCTGGTCATTCAGGAGATTTACCACATTCTGAAGATGAACAGCACTCATCTTTTCAATCGAATCGAACAGTTGTTGAAGACAAGTCTGAGCTTTCGGATGTGGTCACCAGACCAGAGCCTGTGGAAGCACCGGTGGATCTCATGTATCATTTTGCTGATGTTGATGTGAAGATGGTCCATCCATTGTCACCAGAAGTTACTTCAACTGATGAAGCTGATAATGTGGATTTGGATGTGGACCCCTTTTTGCCAGTTCCGGCGGCATCAACACCAGAGGATACAAATCATGACTTGCCAATTATTCCATCTCATGTGGAATTAAGTGATAAAGAGAAAATCTCATTGAATAACCTAGCTATTAGGAAGATCATTGATGATTACAAGAAAAATTGTCTTGATGCAAGATTTTCATTGCTTGCACATTTGGTTGCTCAGGTATCATTTTGATTTGTAAGCTTTGTACATCAAGCTAATGCTTAGAATTATTTTTTTGCCTGCTTCACTAGTGTTCTTTAACATATACTTCTTTTAGTGTAGCTTCATTAGTTCTCACAATGCCATTTCCCCTATTTGTGTTGTATGTTCACAGAGTGCTGCTGATGATAGTATTATGGATTTGATTCAGAAGCACATCATCTTTCACTATCATGATCAGAAGGTACTTTTCTACTAGTGAACTATACCATATATTGCATATATAAAATGTGATAATCTCCTAATCAGATTGCCTACATCATGACGTGGTGCTGCATATAAGCATATCACTTGTCCTGTAGCTTCCTCCCAAGATTCTCACTTCTGAGGCATGTGTTTTCCTAGGGGTATGAACTGGCAATGCACGTGTTGTACCATCTGCGGAGTGTCAATCTTGCTGATTCACCAGAAAGCTCCACTTCTACTTCGCAACACTACGAGATGTTCTTTATATCACTCGTAAGCATGCTCATCATATTCTTGTATATCATTGCATTTTTTTTGTGTAAATAACAGCTTTGTCATTTCTTTTGCTCTCATATCTAGGCGAGGTCTTTGATTGAATCACTGCCTGCTTCAGACAAATCTTTTAGCAACCTTCTATGTGATGCACCATATCTACCTGAATCTGCATTGAAATTACTGGAGGATCTATGCATGTCACAATGCAATGGCGAGCAAATAAAGGACGGTGATGGTGACCAAGTCACTCAGGGTCTGGGAACTGTATGGAGCCTTATCTTGGGCCGGCCTCCAATTCGACATCTTTGCTTGGATATTGCTCTCAAGGTTTGCAATTTGCATGTTTCCTTCTCAACTGGCAAAATTCTACAAAATCATTGTTACGTTTTAACAGTTTTTGTAAGCTTGCCTTCTAAACTTTGTTTTAAGTATCATTAACTGTAGCCATCAAGTGTTGTAATGTACTATGAATAGCTCACATCCTATGCTACTAGATTTCAATTTGTAAAAAAATGCATCTTGTCCAGAATGAGGAAAGTGTTTTCTTCCCCTTTGTGGTTCGTACATTATTCTGTACGTCACTTCTCCCTTTTCATGGATTTGCAGTGTGCCGTCCATTCTCAAGAGGAAGTCAGGGGAAAGGCGGTTAGATTGGTATGTGGACAATGCTGACTTATCCTTCCATTGCTGTGACTTGGTATAGAATACCAGTTTTGTAATGCTATTACATGCATTCCTTTTAGGTTACAAAAAAGCTCTACAATCTTACGTATGCCACAGAAAAAATCGAGCAATTCGCAATAGAAAGTCTGGTTGGAATTGCTAATGAGCAAGCTTTGGACACAAATGTTAATTTTATATCCTCGAAAGAATCTGCAGCTGAGGTAATTCCTGATGATCTCGATAGCTGTCATGGTTAGGCACATCTCATTATCACATCTGCTAGGTGTGAACCTACTTTGATTCCAGAATATCTTTTTTGGCATTTCATTTTGAGATTGTATTACCTGTTCCATTCGACCTAATAGTTCAGTTGGAGTATTGAGCCCTTTTCCTAGTTGTGGCTCTATTGTTGATCCTGGGAAAGGGGGGAAGAAGTCTCAGGCTTATACCGACTATTACATGCGCTATGCTCTGAGAATTTACCAATTTAGGATTTATGGGACTAGCTCCAGAAGTTTGTTTACAGTACAGCTTGTGCTTAAATTGTTCTGATTGATATCCCATGGATCCTGTCCCTCGGTTATGGAACCTCCATCTCTTGATTTTGTATTTAATATATTTTTGTTGTTGTATTGACTGTTATGATATAACTTGATTCTTTTAACCTTTCCATTGCAAAATAAATATGGAATGGGGTGTGATTTTGTCGAACTTTAAGTATTTGCGGCCCTCCTTCAATTTCAGTACTACAGTCTAGTTCTTATTTTATTACTGTTACTGTATTTTTTTTGAAAGAATTACTGTTACTCTATTGAGACATGTTTCATCTCCAATGTACCCCAACTTGATTGGGAATTGGGACCAAAAGGCTTTGTTGTTGCTGTTTCTTTGACAAAGAGTGTCTTCATATTATTTGCAGAATTTTACTTCATTTTGATTATTTCATGGAGATATGTCTTTTCTTGTATACAAGCAGTTTAAAGTAGATGGCCATGAAACTTCAGTCAGCGCCTCCCAGATTCCAGATGCTGGGTATTCTGAATCCAACACGTCATTTTCCTCACCTAAACAATCAGCAATATCTGTATCCGAGGTCAAACACCATACTTCTTTGTTCTTTGCTCTTTGCACAAAGGTATGCATATTAAAAATGAAATAGTCCTGTCCTTTTCTTTCTTCTTTCTTATTGGTGATAAAAGGATCTGTTTGTTCCAGAGACCAAGTCTTCTACATTATCTGTTTGATATCTATGGAAGGTTTCCGGAAATTGTCAAGCAGGTGCTGCCTTTTAATTTGCCATGTGCTAATTTTATGTTTTAATTAATGATCAGTAAATTACAGCTCCGTCTGCTCATCATGGTGCAAAATAATGCAGTGTATCCATCGGCGTATACCCAGCCTTATAAGAAATCTAGGGTCTTCATGTGTTGAGATGCTGGACATTATTCACAATTCACCAGAAAGCACTGATCATCTTGTTACCTTGGTACTTCCATTTTATCTCTGACTTCTCTGTATATTATTTCAAACAATGTCATGCGTGCTTTATGTTTATTTTTCTCATTTTAAAGATAGTGCAAACATTGACCGAAATATCAAATCCTTCGGCCGACCTAGTTGCTGCTGTTAAACATCTATACGAGACCAAGCTGAAGGTCTGTATAATTTTCTGGCTGTGCTGTGCTCTCCTACAAAATTTGTTCACACTTAGCCTGTTACATCTTTTTAAAATGTAATGACTTTTATAATTTTTCTTGCAGGATGCATCTATTCTCATTCCTTTGCTGTCTTCATTTCCAAAGGAAGAGGTATTACATGCCTCTGTTATTTTTATGTAAACCCTGCCTGTCTAATTTTCTGTTATCTGAGAAACAAATAAAATACCTGCTGTGGTAGTGTTTGTGATGGCATGTTTACAGGATGACCTGATGATCTGTTAGGCAGCTACATTCCTGTGAGGAAAAACTTGTAAATTTCTAGGTATTAATTATTGTCGAGCCAGAAGCACCAGCTAACAGTCGGATTCTAAAGGGTAGGGAAAATACTAGGAGGGGCAGAGTACGACCAGTGTTGACTTGGGAGGAGGTCGTAAAACGAGACTCTTTTAGCTCATGGATGCCCATTGCCATTGGTTTGCAGCTTGCACTATTTACAGATTCCCCTTTGAGTACTATCACACCATGGAATATCGGAGTAATTTATGTACCACCAACTTTTATCAAATTGTTTGTTTGATATTACCTCTGGAGCATCTTGAAAAGTGAAATAAATGTATTTTTTAGGATTTTCATGTCAATCTGAAAACCTAATATTTTTTGCAGTTGCAGCTAATAATAAATATATGTTGGGAATACCATTTTGAAATTCATTGTTGATCGTTTTTTGTTTTTCTTATTTGGTAATATTTCACATATCATGTGGCATTGTGGTCCTTTAAAAATGTCTATGTACAGCATTTACATTTTGTTCTTTATGGTTCCAATGATTATTGGTTGCATTTTCCCCTAACAATTGATTATTGATTGCGTTATTTTGCCTTTTATCACATTGGTTCTAGGTTTTATCCATATTTCCGAGGCTAGTCGATCTTCCAGTTGTCATGTTCCAGGATGCACTGGCTCGGATATTGCAGGTGAGTTTACTGTGCTTATCCAACATTCCATTCATGAGCATTACATAGGCCTTGGCTCATTTGAGTTCACATCATAGGCATGTTTGAGCTTTAAATATGATGGGGTAAGTGTTGTACGAGCAGGCACAATATAGGCCTGTTTGAGCTTTCGGCATGGTGGCGGGCTGGGGGAGGTGCTTATTTATCTAAATATCGATTTGAATCTTTTGACAGGGAACTGCTCATACTGGTCCAGTGTTAACTCCAGCCGAAGTTTTGATTGCAATTCACGATATTAACCCTGAAAAAGACAATGTTTCCCTAAAGAAGGTAATTGCATTTAATACTGTTGTTCTGATAATGTGTCACTGTATTTTGACATTGCTATTCACAAATGGCATGCATTTATGTGAAAAATGTGCCTCATTTATGTTCACATATTGTCATTAAATTTCTTCCACTGCTGATGGAAATCAATTTTCAGGTCATAGAGGCTTGCACGACTTGCTTTGAGCAACGTACAGTATTTACTCAGCAAGTCTTGGAGAAGTCACTGACTCAGTTGGTACTTACAGGAACAATGTTATACGGTGCATTTTCTGTATTTTTTAAACTTAATATTTGTTTGTACTTGCAGGTCGACAGAATACCAATTCCTCTTCTTTTTATGAGAACAGTTATTCAAGCTCTCGATGCTTTCCCAGCTTTGGTACGCTCACTCACATAACGAATATGATCTGGTTTAAGGTTATTATTTGTAGAAGAAAACTTGCTTGCTAGTTCCCTCACTCATTTTGGTGCTGTTAAGCTACTATGCACTGACCGGTTGCACCCAAAAGCTTAAGCTGATGGGAAAGGGTAGACAATTCACTTATACACTCCAACATTCCCCCTCACGTGAGGCTCCCTTGGGCCTCTAACGTGGAAAATAGGAGTGGACTTGCGTCCGCCAGGATTCGAACTCGAGACCTCTGGCTCTGATACCATGTTAAGCTACTATGCGCTGACCGGTTGCACCCAAAAGCTTAAGCTGATGGGGAAGGGTAGACAATTCACTTATACACTCCAACAGGTGCCAATATATCCGCTCTTTATATAGTAATAACCAAACTGTAACTTGCTACCCAACCTATCAGTAATATCAGATGCTGTACAGATTTGTAAATTGTGAAGTACTATTCTCTGTATATTTTTTGCACCTAGGCTGGCTCTGTTTCAGAGACTATGTATCACTCATTCCATTCCAGTATGCATTTTTCTCCATTTTCCAAACAATTCAACCGTGGACACAAAAACATGTAGTTCTGAAGAATATAATGTTTAATAATTTCAAGCATTTGATCAGTGTTTATTTATTCAGGTTGATTTTGTCATGGGAATACTCTCCAGGCTCATTAATAAGGAGGTCTGCTAATTTTCTGTACCTGATGCAGTCATACTTTGTTTAATTGTCTATTTCATTTCATTGGGTAGTCACTTTGATTGACTGTATGAGAATCCATGTTGTACTCCCTCCATCCCAAGTATATATGTTGCAGTCTAACTCCTTTAGCATAGCTTTTTTATTCTTATAAGTACAATATTACAATTTTGTTGTTTTCAGTAATATTCTATAGAAATAATATTTACATGCCTACCTCAACTTGCTTAGGATTGAATGCTTTCTTGTTGTTGTACATTAATATTAAATATGAAACATAAGATTAAGATCCTAACAGGCAATGTAATGTAATGCTAAGCTGGTATGGTAGTAATCCTTATGTGTGCTAATACCATTGGTATAATTCTTGTGTGGGTGGAGAGATAATTTTAACTATTATCTGCTTTACATTGCAATGAATTTAGGGGTGAAGGTCGTTCGGTAATTATATTTTCCATGATAGGACTGTATGGAAATCCACAATTCATGTGCCGAAACCTTAGTTAGTTTACTCGGTATTTTGGTACTCTTATCTTCCTTTCTTTCTTTTATTATTTTTTAAATAATATATTTGGTTGAATTGATTACAAAGTGGCCGCCAAACATGTCCAAAAACGGTATACATTAGCCCCATCAGCCAAAATTCAGTCAAAAGAGCATAGGCGTGTAAAAAAATGCCACCTCAGCAGCCACCGTGGTAAAACCACACATCAAAACAAGTTTAGGGGGGTATTTAGACAGTTGGGGTGCTAAATACCTGGTTTAAAAGTTGGGGGGGGGGGGGGTAAGTTGTCACCGAACCATAGTTCAGGGGGCAATGTAGATTTTTTTCCTATACTGTAATAGTTGGGTTTGGGACAAAGGCTTGGTTGTTTGTTGTTGTTGTTGTTGGACTGTGTTTGGGCCTAGCCTGTATGGCCCATCTATGTATCTATAAATATGTACCGAGACCCTATGATTAATCAAGCAATCAATTCTATCATGGTATCATTAGCCAAACCCTAATCCCACCCTAACCCTAACCCTAGCCGCCCCCCCCCCCCCCCCCCCCATGGCCGGCGCCCTCCCCTGCGCCGCCGCCGCCGCCGCCGCCGGCGAGGCCGCCCCCTCCCTGGCCGCCGGCGGCCGCTCTCTGGCCGCCCCCCTCCCGGCCACCTCCCTCCCCTGCGCAGCCGCCGCCGCCGCCAGGGCCGCCGCAGGCGGGCTCCCCCCCTCCCTGGCCGCCGCCTCCCTCCCCTGCGCAGCCGCCGCCGCCGCCAGGGCCGCCGCAGGCGGGCCACCCCCCTCCCTGGCCGCCGCCTCCCTCCCCTGCGCGACCGCCGCCGCCGCCAGGGCCGCCGCAGGCGGGCCCCACCCCTCCCTGGCCGCCGCCAACGCCGCCGCCGGCGGCCCCTTCCTGGCCGGCACCCCCCACGCCGCCAGTCCCCTGGCCGCCGACGCCCGCGCCCCCGCCGCCGCTGCCGGGGCCGCACCTCCCCTGACCGCCGGCGCGGCCCTGACCCAGCCGCTGCCGGCCGCCTCCCCTCCCTGGGCCGGCGCGCCCATCGCCGGCGCCGTCCCCTCCCTGGCCGGCTCCCTCCCCTGCGCCGGTGTGCCTGCCACCGGTCCTGCAGCGGGCGCTCCCCTCATCGCCATGACCCGGCCTTCGTACGGCGATGCGACTGGTCCCTCCGCCGGCAGACCACTTGCCGGCCCCACTGCCGTCGCCTTCGTGACAGGCTCCGGACCTGCTACTGCTCCGGCCGCGGACACCTCCAGTGTCTTCGCGGCTCTGGCTGCCTCTCGCGATCGCGAGCGGGCACTCGCTCTTGCCTTAGAGCAGGAGCGCGCCTCGGCGGCTGCTCTCTCGCACCAGATCCAGGAGAGCGCTCACCGACCGTCGGGCGCGACGTACGAGCCCGCCTTGGACACCGGTGTGCACTCCGCATATTCGGCGTCGCTCACCGCCGCCCTACACGCCCAGGCGGCTGGAGTTCAGAACATTCGGACCCTAGTGCCGACTGTTCTGAGTTGTACCTCTACCACCTACGCCCGCTGGCGTAACGAGTTCCTCCTCACGTTACGGCGGTACCAGCTTGCGGACCACGTCCAGCAGGACGACGCCCCGTGGGATGACTCTTGGATCAGCATGGACAGTCTGGTCCTTGCTTGGATCTTTGGCACTCTCGCCGATGATCTGTACAAGCTTGTCGGACAGCGCGGTGGGGGGGACCGCGCGCCAGGCTTGGCAGATCCTGGAGCACCACTTCTTGGGGAACCGTGCGACTCGGGCTCTTCACATTAACGCACGGTTCCAGACTACGGTGCAGGGTGACCGCTCCATCTCGGCCTACTGTGGAGAGATGAAGGGCATGGCTGACTCCCTGCGCGACCTTGGCGAGCCGGTCGCTGACAGCACTCTAGTTCTTCGGGTCCTTCACGGCCTGAACGAGCGCTTCAGCCATCTTCGCTTCTGGCTTCTCCGGATGGAGCCTCCACCGACCTTCGAGAAGGTCTGGTCTGATCTTGAGCTTGAGGAGATCACGACGGGTGGGCCTGCTACCTCTGGGTCTGCCACAGCCTTCTATGGCTCCGGGCAGCCCCCCCCACCCACCGTCTTCTGGGGGACCACTACCGCGACCGCCTACTCCACCTACCGCCCCGGGTGCCTCTGCTGGCTCTGGGGGTGGTACTCGTCGACGTCGCGGCGGAAGGCGCACAGGACGAGGTGCTGGCAGCACTCCTACGTCCACTGCTCCTACTGGTGGTGGTACTGGTGGCACTGGCCAGGGAGGTGCGCCCTGGCCCACACCGTATAACCCGTGGACTGGCCAGATCTCTATGTGGCCTGGACCGTCTCCGGGTCTTCTTGGGGCGCCACCGACTTCCTCCACTCCGCGCCAGCCTCGTCCTCCGGCTGCGTACGTAGCCCATCCGGGCTATGGTGGACCTGGTCGCCCTGTGGCTGGATCGCCCACTCCAGCCTACGGCGGTGCTTCCTACCCCGCTGGGCACTCGGAGCCACCAGCACCTCTCCAGGAGCCGCCCATGTGGTGGGACCGTCAGGACTTGGCGTCTTCCTTCAGCACCATGCACCTTACACCACCGACTACTGATTGGGTGGCTGATTCTGGCGCCTCCTACCACACCACCCCAGATGCTGGTATTCTCTCCTCTACACACACACCTCATCCGTCTTTTCCTTCATCGATCGTTGTTGGAAATGGATCCGTTCTTCCAGTCACCTCAGTAGGTGACTCAGTTTCTCCGGGTTCATTCCATCTTAATAATGTTCTTGTTGCTCCAGACATTATTCAAAATTTACTTTCCATTCGTCGTTTCACCACTGATAATAATATTTCTGTTGAGTTTGATCCTTTTGGTTTGTCTGTGAAGGATCTTTCCACCCGGCGTCTTCTTCTTCGATGTGATAGTCCGGGGCCCCTGTACACTCTTCGACTTCCTTCTTCCGCTGCGTCTTCGTCTTTTGCTCTGGCTACGACAGCTTCGTCCGCTACTTGGCACCGTCGGCTTGGTCACCCTGGCGCTGATGCTATGTCGAAGTTGTCTAGTAGTTCAGTTATCTCGTGTACTAGGGGCACACATGAGTCATTGTGTCACGCTTGTCAGCTTGGTCGTCATGTTAGGCTTCCCTTTTCCACTTCTGTGTCTCATGTGCAACATATTTTCGATCTTATCCATTGCGATTTGTGGACATCTCCTGTTACCAGTGTCTCGGGGTTTAAATATTATTTGGTGGTACTCGATGATTTCTCACATTTCTCTTGGACTTTTCCATTACGTCTGAAATCTGAGACTTTTGATACTCTCTCTCACTTCTTCACTTGGGTTTCCACACAGTTTGGGCGTACTGTTCGTGCTCTCCAGTGTGACAACGGACGAGAGTTTGACAACTCGCGACTCCGTGACTTTCTCCTTACACATGGCACACAGCTACGCATGTCTTGCCCATACACATCTCCTCAGAATGGCAAGGCTGAGCGCATGCTTCGCACCACTAATGATGTCATGCGTTCCTTGATGTTTCAGGCATCCATCTCCGCTCGCTACTGGGTAGAGGCACTTCACACTGCCACCTTCCTCCTTAACCGCCTTCCCACCAAGGCGATTCGGGCACCGACTCCTTTCTTTGCCCTGTATGGCACTACCCCTCTCTACGACCACCTCCGTGTCTTCGGGTGCGCCTGCTACCCTAATCTTTCCGCCACTGCTCCACATAAGCTTGCGCCCCGCTCTACTAGGTGTGTCTTCCTTGGGTACTCCCTTGAGCATAAGGGATACCGGTGCCTCGACCTCTCTACCCACCGCATTTTGATCTCTCGGCACGTCGTCTTCGACGAGTCATCCTTCCCCTTTTCTTCCTCCACCTCTAGTTCAGCTGCAGAGCTGGACTCGCTTTTCTCTACTGACACCGAGGCTGCCCCACCACAGCTGCCTTGGCCTTTTTTTGCAGGTACATCACCCACCAGCCCCCAGGTGGCTCCCACGACGTCGCCAGCTGCACCTTATGCAGCACCGACACCTGTGGTGACTCCAGCTGTGCCTCCTACGGCCACGACTCGGCGGTTCACTGACCCTGCTCTCGTCTACCAGCGACGAGTGCGGGTTGGTGCCCAGGCTCCGTCGACCCTGGGGACGAGTGCCGCACCACGTGTGGCACCGACGTCTCCTGCTGCGCCACGCGCGGCCCCGGCGTCACCGACCTCGTCTCCTGCACCACATGAGGTCCTGGCGCCTTCTACAGCTGCGCCACGCGCGGCAACGGTGTCTCCGACCTCGACTCCTGCGGCACACGAGGTCCCTGCGTCCCCTACGGCTGCGCCACGCGCGGCCCCAGCGTCTCCGGCCTCGACTCCCGCGCCACGCGCGGCCCCGGCGACCCCCACAGCTGCGCCACGCGCGGCCTCGGCGTCTCCGGCCTCGACTCCTGCGCTGTGCGGGGACCCGACGACTACTCCGGCTCCCGCGTCCCCCGCTGCGCCACGCGCGGCCCCTGTTCCACGTTTCGCCGATCCTGCTCTTGTCTACCAGCGACGAGAGCGGGTTGGTGCCTCTACGCCTGCGCGTCCGGAGCCCTCGGTGTACCACCCACCGTTACTTCACCGGGACCCAGGACACGTTCACCCGATGGTGACTAGACGTGCCGCTGGGGTTCTCCGGCCTCTTGAGAGGTTCTCCGGAGTGGTACTCTCTTCGACGACACCGACACCATCCACTTCCTCTTCGGTTTCACCTATACCGACCTCCGTCCGTAGCGCACTCGCTGACCCTCACTGGCGCCGCGCTATGGAGGAGGAGTATGCGGCCCTACTTGCCAACCGGACATGGGACCTGGTTCCCCGTCCTTCCCGTGGCAACGTTGTCACAGGCAAGTGGGTTTTCACGCATAAGAGGAAGGCGGATGGCTCCCTGGAGAGATATAAGGCTCGTTGGGTACTTCGGGGCTTCACTCAGCGCCCTGGAGTGGACTACGACGAGACCTTCAGTCCGGTGGTTAAGCCAGCGACAGTACGGACTGTTCTGTCGTTGGCTCTCTCGCGTTCTTGGCCTGTCCACCAGCTGGACGTCAAGAACGCCTTCCTTCACGGGACGCTGACAGAGACGGTGTACTGCAGTCAGCCGACAGGGTTCGTCGATTCAGCCCGTCCAGACTTGGTCCGCCGGCTGAACAAGTCTCTGTACGGGCTGAAGCAGGCGCCTCGGGCTTGGTACAGCCGGTTCGCCTCCTTCCTGGCCTCGCTTGGCTTCGTCGAGGCCAAGTCGGACACCTCGCTCTTCGTTTACAGGCATGAGGGTGACACTGTCTACCTCCTCCTGTACGTGGACGATATTGTCCTCACGGCGTCCAGCTCGGCTCTTCTTCAGCGCACGATCTCCGCACTGCAGCGCGAGTTCGCGATGAAGGACCTCGGCCAGCTCCACCACTTCCTGGGCGTTACGGTCGAGCACCGTCCGGACGCTCTGTTCCTCCACCAGCGCCAGTACTGCCTGGATATCCTCGAGCGAGCGGGCATGGCTGATTGTAAGCCGTGCTCCACTCCCGTGGACACTCAGGCGAAGCTGGCTTCGGCTGACGGCGCCTCGGTCGCCGACCCCACCTCTTACAGGAGTCTTGCAGGTGCCCTGCAGTACCTCACCTTCACCAGGCCGGATATCTCATACGCGGTTCAGCAGGTGTGTCTCCACATGCATGATCCGCGGGAGACGCATCTCACGGCGATGAAGCGGATTCTTCGGTACTTGCGCGGCTCCCTCGACTACGGCCTTCTCCTTCGACGTGACTCGCCTTCAGAGTTGGTGGTCTACACCGACGCTGACTGGGCGGGGTGCCCTGATACCCGCCGTTCCACCTCTGGCTACGCCGTCTTCCTGGGGGGGAATCTTGTCTCCTGGTCCTCGAAGCGGCAGCCCGTGGTTTCTCGCTCCAGCGCTGAGGCGGAGTACCGCGCCGTGGCTAACGGCGTAGCAGAGGCGTCTTGGCTCCAGCAGTTACTTCAGGAGCTCCACTCCCCTGTCGCCCGAAGCACGTTGGTCTACTGTGATAATGTCAGCGCCGTTTACCTCTCCACCAATCCCGTTCAGCACCAGCGCACGAAACATGTGGAGATTGATCTTCACTTTGTTCGTGAGCGGGTTGCACGCGGCGAGGTTCGAGTTCTCCACGTGCCGACGACGTCACAGTTTGCCGATATCTTCACGAAGGGACTCCCGTCGACTTTATTTTCTGAGTTTCGGTCCAGTCTCAACATCTGTTGTGGCTAGATGTTGGGACTGCGGGGGGGTGTTGGACTGTGTTTGGGCCTAGCCTGTATGGCCCATCTATGTATCTATAAATATGTACCGAGACCCTATGATTAATCAAGCAATCAATTCTATCAGTTGTTGTACTGTAATAGTTGGGTTTCATATCTAGCCTACCCAACGTGCTTGTTACAAAGGTTTTGTTGTTGTTGTTGTTGTTGTTTACCTTTGTGCCTCTATTTCTCTTGCTGTAGATATGGAGAATGCCAAAACTCTGGGTTGGATTCTTAAAATTGGCATCACAGACTCAGCCACGCTCATTTGATGTTTTATTACAGGTAACTTTGAGCCTGCTATGCTAGTGAAGTTCTGCTATCAAATAATCTGTTTTACTAATGCGGTATTATGTTACTACCTGTAGTTACCCCCAGGGCAACTCGAATTCGCGTTGAATAAGTATCCCAATCTTCGAATTCCTCTTTCTTCGTTTGTTAATCAGCAGAACATGCAGAGCATTTTGCCCAGGTACCTCTTCATTATTTCTATTGTTATGGTAAATGGCTTTATTGTTGTTATTGTAAGCTTGCTCAATTTTCATGATTTTTTTTATAGCCCGTGCAACAAATATTTCAGCCGAAAATAGCATCCATTTATTATAAACTTGTGTAAATTAGTGGAAAACAAACAAACTATTCGCTGTAATCTTTTCGGTCTTGAATTGTGTCCAGTTCATTCTGGTTTTTAAGTTGTAATCTTTTCGGTCTTGAATTGTGTTCAATGCTTACCCCATACGTGCTTGGGATAACTGTTTGGTTGTTGTTGGTCCCGAATTGTGTTCAGTGCATGTGTCAATTTGTTACGCTTCAAATTTATCAGTGTTTGCATTCTTTGTTTTCTTATCTGTCGACTTATGTGATTATTTCCCCAAACTGCAGATCCATTTTGAAAGTTCTGGGCTTTAATCAAACACAGCAGGCACCAATGCCGTTTGTGCCGGCTGCATTACAAACAGCTGATGCAACCTCCTCTCTTCCTGGTGCAACTATACTATGAAATGTGACTTTGCAGCTAGGGGCAAGAAAACTCGATGCACACACAACACACCTTGTAGACCGTTGATATGGGTGTGAAACATAGCAAGGATGAAGGTTGTGGTCTCTGATATCAACTGGAGCAGCTGAGATGATTGTTTAGACTGAGGTCCACTGTGCTGGAGGATACACTCCTATGAATGGAAATCAATCCAAATTGTACAGTAGCTGTGCTGTGATGGGAAAATGTAGTTACGTAGTTCAGGGAATCCTGCAAATCACAAGGACATAGCTTATGCTATTTACAGGAAATTAGATGCCATCTGACATGTCTTCCACCAAACAAGGAAGCCGGACTGCAGCAGATGCATTCATTTTGGACCTGGCATTAAAGTATTTGACAGATTTTCTCTTAACCATTGTTGTAACAATAGATGTACATTGTTTAATTGACTTTGCTGTTCGTTTTAGTAAATTGTACTTTTTTATCCTCTTAGTGTTTGCTGACAGTAATTTATCACTAATAGAAGCTGCTAGTCAAGGGAAAATATTGGCGGTTCTAATTGTTTTATACTTCGGCTTAGCTTATATTCGTATAATTCACACGTCGAGCGTCTAGTATGGCACTGCCGTGTGCCGTGTATGCGTTCTAGTCTAGTCTGGCCCACTTAACCGAGCGCCGTCTACGTCGCTCGACGCACCAGCGCACCCGCCGGTGCCGCCACATCCCCCGCTACCTACGCCGGGCGCGCCGCCTCTTCTCACCGCATACCGGCTCCCTCTCCCGCCCACCCAGCCGCCCCCCACCTCCCTCCGCGCTCGCGCTCCTCTTCCCGGTTCATCTGCCCACCTATTCCCCTCCCTGCCCATCCCCGAGACCGCTGCCTCCCTGCCCCGCACCCACCTCCGTCCCTCGCCCCGCTCGCCGCCGCCGCCTGCTTCGCGCAACTGCTACCTTCCTCCCACCTCCTATTCCTCTCCGCGCACTCGTCCCCCGGCTCCCCTCCGCACCTACGCTCTCGGCTTCCCGCACGCTTCGCGCTCGCCCCGCTCTCCTTCAAGCGCCACGTCTCGCGCGGCCGGTGTTGTACGCGATGGATGTCGCCATGGGGAGGCTGCTGCTCGGAGAAGCTGGTGGCGGGCGAGTGTTCCAGCTGCGGGGTTTATTGAAGGGCTCGCGCGACCGGTGTACGCGATGGAGGTCGCCATGGGGAGGCTGGTGGCGGGCGAGTGTTCCAGCTGCGGGGTTTAATGAAGGGCGGGAGAGAAAAGCAGAGGAATGTGGAGAGTGCTGTGGCAGCAGGAGAGAACATCTCGCACAAGATCGGAATCGTGAACGAGGTGGTTGTTCCAGTTAGACGTGGTAGTCACAGGGGAGGCGGTGATGGTGATACTATTTCCACTTGTGAGTATTTCAATCGTTCCATTATGCTCTGCTTGTGTTCCAGGTCGTATGTTTCAATTTGAAATAACAGGGAACTGTGAAGCACTATCTTTGGGAGCTATTTGTGTTTGCAATGAGAGTATGAACTGCCACATTTACATCAAAACGTTAGCTGTTAGCTAAGGAGGAGCTCTTTCCATTGGCTCTATATCAGAATGCTTATTTAGGGTGTTCAAGATGAACTTATTGTTGGTGCCTTGGTGGAATGAGTGAACCTTGAGATGCTTTAGTAAATTTATGCCCCTTTATAAGAAATAAAATGTGAGCATGTGAAGTTACCTCTATCGTGACCATTCTGTTATTAATGCTGTACATGGCTGTATCAAACATTCTTGCTATGTTTATCGGAGCATCTTGCTACGTTCATTCTAAAGGTTAATAGGCAATAACTTGAAGTTTCACATGAAACTGAAGATTTGAGCCATGCTTATTACTAGTAAATGTACACGTGTGCTACATGCCTGTTTATTAGATTTTGTGAATACAACCAGGAATTTTGTTTTGGTCAGTGATGATTAGCATTCATTAAACACAGATCCATGATCTGGATTTGGATGGATATATCTTGTAGTCCTTGCAATAATGTAAAAAGGGAAAGAGACAAGCACAAGTTTTTGTTTAGACCTTTAGATGTTGTATATTCAACAAAATAGGAAGAATGTGATTGCAGAAGGGGAAAAGGGTGTACCCCTGAATTTTCACATTTCTGTTGAATTTATTGAAATATTAACTATAAAAAGATTGTTTGATTTAGATTAGATACGTAGATTAAAAGAGATGATGATTTCAGACCTTTAAAAATTAGCAACTGTCCCATGGGTGGCTCAGATTGGCACGATAGGCCTCATGCTTCCAAAACTGAAGGCGCAGAGACACTTCCATGCGGGCCCAACAATAACCACAGTTGGACCCACATGTTGGTTTCTTTCCGCTCTAGAACTTAAGATGGTAACTCGCTCATGTTCGACTCGTTCTAGACTCGATTCGAGTCGACTCGGACCCTAAACGAGTCAAGATTGAGCTCACAAGTCCAATGAGCTCTATCTTGAGTACACTTCTTTGTTGTTGTCATTCAAGAGTTGCACTAAATCATGAAGACCATATATATAGTCATATTGCTTCTCCATTGATTGGTTACCTAGGTTATCCAATCTTATTAAAAATACGTCTAATGAAATATTGTTTTGATATAACGCTAGCAGCAAATGATGTGTAATGTTGTCCACCTCCCTACTCTACTAACCATGAATCTGAACTTATTGGACTGTATTGAATGTACATGAGATCGACGGTCCTAAGGCTGATCGTAACTCACTTGTGTTCGGCTCGTTACAGGCTTGGCTCAAGATCGGCTTGAATTTCAAACGAGTCAAGCTTGAGCTTGACTGAACTTAAATTGATTTTTTTATCAAACTCAAGCTAAAAAAGGCAGGCTCGCTCGAGCTCTGGTGGTTGACAGCCTGTATAACGTTGTACATACCAGCGGACTGTGATTATTCTCATTACCTCCCAGCTGCGCCTCATTCGCCTGCCGCTTCGGCGCTTTGTCCTGCTCCTCCCACCGTCACGACCGCTTAGGCCGAGATCCTTCCCCATTCAAATCGCCGCAACCTCCCGGCCGCAAACCCCTTCCACAGTTATCCCACCGTGTGCTCACGGGGTGCTGTTTCCTGGAGCTAGGGTTTAGACCCTCCTGGGCACATGGGATTCGGGGTGGACGGCATCCGGTGGCCGCAGATGCGAGGTGAGGCCGCTGAATCGTTGCCTCCTCCACCACCGGCTAACCGCGATGGCGTTGCTTCACCCTGCTTTGATTCGTCTCGTGCCCTAAGGTGAATCAACAGCCAAGACATCAAGGCGTACCTCCCTGTACTCTGGAATTCTTATGAGTAATGAGTGTGCTCGCGAATGCTATGTGTGATAATGTTCTATATTGATAGTTCTATTATTACGAAACTAGTATTTCGGCTGGGTTTAGTTGAACCGCGGTTGGACCGTTGGTAGGTGGGCAGCACGGGTCTGGTGCTGGGAGGAGGGGAGGCGACGCAGCGCCGGGGGGGGGGGGGGGGGGGGGGCTATGGTCATGGTTGCAGAAGCGAGTCATTGGAGCGAACCTATGTATGTCATACCATGATAGAAGGATTGTGGTGGAGAGAACTGATTGATTGTAGGGAAGCCTGGACAAGAGCCAAGGCAAACCCTAGACACAATGGGCATTTGCAAGAGACCCAATACATTTATTGTCTAAAACTCCATGTGCTTGTTTTTGTAGAAATGACATGCTCAGTTCCACATTAGTGCCTATATCATTGTGCTTATGAAGTTTTTATAAGTGTGAGCTTGGCCACGGTTTTTTTCTGGAGTATGGATGAAATATTAGGTGAGTGCTAGGGAAACTGGGTTGTCTGAATTGAAACCTGCAAGCAGCAACAGTCAAGTCATTTCACATTAATGGGCAATAGTAGGAGGTTGGTTCAATTAATTTAGCATGACTTGGTGCATCGGGCTTTACGGGGACACTGGGACAGTGATGTATTATTAAGGAGCGGGGATCAGTGGTTGAAAGATTGTTTTGATATATTTCTGTCATTATTTCTATCGTAGGATGAGACCCTAAAAATAAGCAGACGAATAATTGATGCCTGTAGACTATCCAGCCATTCTTTTTGTGGTCTTTACACTTTTTTGGACACAACTGACACAGATTCAGCAATATCACTATACCGACATACTATTTCTTGCTTATTCTATTGATCTATTTTGTATTATTGACTTTCCATTGGTCTGCCTGAAGTAACTTTGAGTGAACATAGAGGGATTCTCTGGTCATGATAAAAAATTAAACTAATGTTTTTACATTCATGTTTATTCCTGTCTTCTGTTGCTTCCTGCTTTGGAGAACTAATTTGGGGTTGCTCATGTTCTGTTTCTTGTTGATAGATTGATGAGAGAGCAGGGCATAAATGTCACAAAAGATTTGGTTGTGCTGATGCCAATTTTGCAGTCATTTTTGAAGCATGATGATCCTGTGGTTATTAAGAAATCTATAGCTAGTGGGACAAATTTACTTGCTGCTGTATTCAAAGAGATGACACTTCAGGTTGTTCTTTGTAAAAAATATATTTATCAATGAATAAATCTACTATTGTAACTACCAACCGTTGTCATGTTTCTATTGTTGTTTGTTAAGCTATTATGAGCTGATCGGTTGCACCCAAAAGCTTAAGCTGATGGGAAAGGGTAGACAATTCACTTATACACTCCAACACTCTCCCTCACATGAGGCTCTCTCGGGCTTCAAACGTGGAAATAGGAGTGGGTTTGCCCTTCTTAGGATTTGAACTCGAGACATCTGACTCTGATACCATGTTAAGCTACTATGCGCTAACCGTTTGCACCCAAAAGTTTAAGCTGATGGGAAAGGGTACACTCCAACATCGTTGAATGAGGTTATTTACATATCTCAACCGTTTTTGTTATGTCGCAACATACACCACCACAAATACGTAGATTGAAAATTATTTTCATCAAATAGGGTTTTCCAAGTTCCAAATGCAAAACATTCTGACTACAATGTATTGACTTGTTGATGACAATGCTTAGATCCAGCATTTTTTTTCTTTCCTTGTGACAATTGTAATATCTCGATAAAGAAGAAAGACGTAATCTTGTCCAATAGTTGAGTCATACAATGCATATTGGTTATATTTGTTTGGACTAATTTTCACGTACATTTTTTATTAACTGTAAAAGCTAAGGCGCCAAGGCTACATACAATTATGGTTTGTTTTGATAAAACTCATAACATGTTCCCCTTGTTTTTGGGTTTGTTTGTTTCCTCTTAGTAATAACATGAACCATTTTATTTAATCTTGGATTATATGAATCTGGATAATTGCTTTCCTTGAATCTGAATAATTGCTTGCCATGCCACCTTTTGTTCTGTTTGAATTTGATTTTAAATAGTGGTACTCACTGTTTTACTCTGTTGCGAAATCTAGATTAACAAATTTGGGAAACTTGATGCTTGGCTTGAAAAGAGGTGGGACAGGATGAACCAGTTTAAAGATGCAGTCTCTGGCATGATGCATGAGGTAGTTTCATCGTAATTTATTATGTATGTTTTCAATATGGTGAAACTGCTCTGTTCTGTCATTTTTAGTTTGCACATTTGTAATTACATGATAATACATTTGTATTAGTGTGAATTCTTCATTGGTGATTTGGGTGGATGGGTGATCCCCAGATAACTGTTGCATTTGCACTTTACCACTGTGCTTCCTGTGAATGTTTTGTCTTTGAGATAAGATGCGATGATTAGTCCTTTGACTTCTTTCTTTACAGACTAAGTTTCTGGCTGACTCAATTCTGTGACATGTAACAGCCTGGTCGTGTTGCAACTAAACTACTTGCTGTGAAGTTTGTTGAAACATGGATCTTATGTTTCATACCTCAATCCAACGGCGACCAAATACATGGAGAAGGTAATTTACCATTTCCGTTAAATGGGCTATATCTTTTCAAGAGGATGGGCCACACCTAGGATATGTTTTCAAATTATGTATTCATATATAAACAGGAAAAAAATGGAGATTTGATGTCCCACTATTATCCCGATATCATCCTGCCCTTGATCCTGTTGTTCTGGAGGCTGATGCAAACAGAGCTCTCACCCTCCTACTGGATATCCTGAAATCAGCTCATGCTCATCGAGGGTCCTTCCTAGTTGGCACCATTAATTCGTAAGAGTTTGTACTGGTTATATTGCATATAATGAGTTGAAGTGATTCATCACTCATTCAGAGTCCCATTTTCTCCTGTATTTTAACTATCATCCTCCATATATGATTATGAACATGGTTCTGACTTATGAACACACGACACCCATTTTCTCGTTTCTTTTCCTAGAGCCACATGTTTATCCTGAATTATGAATAGGCGAACATTGTAGAGTACTTCAAATACAGTACTAATATACATCCAACCCATTTGTACGACTATGTTGTATGGCCAGAGATCCAGTGGCTTAAAACGCTTTGGTGGCGTTTCTTTTGTTTTTCAAACCATTACATCTCTGATCGTAACATGTAGTCATGCAAATGAGTCATTATGTATTTTCTACAAAAAAAGGGTTAACTGGTTGAGTGGCGTTCTACTTTTTCACCCCATAATCTCGGTGTTTTGGGATATCCCCTGATCACTCCATTGTTTGTGAGTGCACATAGTTTTTCAGTGGGTGAAGCTTTGTACTGTACATGCATTTGTGCTGTTTATCTTATTTACAAAGTAACTGCTAAGATTCATTTGGTACTTGGAGATATAATATATTATATTTGCAGTCTTGCAGCCATTGTGAAGAATCGGCCAACTTTCTATGATCGCGTGCTGCCAGCATTGCTTGATTTTGATACTGGCTTGGAGACTGCAAATGCAGCCCATTCTGCAAGCCTTCGATATTCCCTAATAACTGCTTTTTTGGGGTTCTTACGGTGTCCTCATCAGGCAATGATTGAGGTGAGCTCATCTTGAGAGGTCACACTTGTAGATTACTCAGTTATCATTTGACAACTATTTGATTTAGTGGACATTCTTTATACGAAAAGGCAGAAGGCCTTCTATACAACTAAGGGACTCTTGAAGTTGTTGCCTTGTTTGCGACGAAATGTTTCTTGGCTAACTTGCTATGTTTTTACATCAGTTTATGCTCAATTGAGTAATAGTACTGTAAAGTGGAATAGTGATGAAGTGATTATTTGAAGGGGAAAGTCTATTTACTACCCTCAAGTATTAGTATTGTTCACTTAATCCCCAAGAAATTTTTAATTCGGTTTACCCCCCAAACTATTTAGATTGGTTCAAATCACCTTCTAATGAAATTTTTCTTTTTTGTTTCTATTTGCAAACATCATTTTTTGAGGGTAAAATTATGTCGCATTATATGTTACAACATATAATATATTTAAAAAACAATTTAAAAATTTTATGAGTTTTTTTGTATATTTAAAGCATGTAAACACATCTCGCTTGTGTGATGAATAATGCAAGAAAAAGTTTATGAAAAGTTGTAGAAATATTTTTTCTATAATATTGTATGATATCATGTACTCTCTCCGTTCCCAAAAGTTTGTCGCTTTGTAGTTCATTTTTGAACTAAAAAGCGACAAGTTTTTGAGGACGGAGGGAGTACCATCCTACAAAATTTTAACTTCAAGCATAACCCATACAAAAAATAGGGGACAAACCCAGTGCGGAAGCTCCCACGCGAGGTGGGGTCTGGAGAAGGGTTATACGAGGCTAGTCTTACCCCCGCAATGTGCAGTGCGGAGAGACGGCGTCGCACCCAGGACCTCTTTGCACCAGTGAGATGACTTCACCACTGCGCCAGCCAGACCTATCCTTCAAACATAACCCGTACGAAGAGAAACAAAAAAGAAAAAAAATTAGAAGGGTGTAAATTGAATCAATGATGTCCCCCATTGAGGTGTGGAGATGCCTGGGGATGTAGATAGTGTGGCTCATTAAACTATTCAACCACATTTTTCGATCAAACAAAATGTCTGAAGAGTGGCGGAAAAGTATTTTAGTACATATCTTCAAAAATAAAAGAGATGTCCAAAGCTGTACTAATTACCGAGGAATTAAACTTATGAGCCATACTATAAAGCTCTGGGAGAGAGTGATTGAACCCCACTTGAGTAAAGTGACCAATGTTACTAAAAACCAGCTTGGTTTTATGCCTGGAAGGTCCACTATGGAGGCAATTTTCCTACTCCGTCAGCTTATGGAGAGATATAGGGAGCACAAAAAGGATCTACATATGATGTTCATTGACTTGGAGAAGGCATATAATAAGATACCAAGGCTGGTCATGTGGTGGGCGCCAAAGAAACACAAAGTTCCAACAAAGTACATTAACCTTATCAAGGATATGTATGATAATATGATGACAAGTGTGTGTGTAAGTGATAGTGAGATCGATACTTTTCCTATCACAATATAAGTACACCAAGGATCAGCCTTCAACTCATACATCTTTTCCTTAGTGATGGATGAAGTGTCGAATGATATACAAGAGGATATTCCTTGGTGTATGCTATTCGCTGATGATGTAGTGTTGGTAGATGAAACTAGAGATGTTGTTGATAAAAAATTAGAGCTATGGAGGCAGACCTTAGAGTCCAAGGGGTTAGGACTTAGTAGAACCAAGACCGAGTATATGATATGCGACTTTAGTGATGTCGGGTGCGATGAGAGAAATGTTAGTTTACAAGGACAAGTAGTACCTAGGAGGGACACATTTTGATATTTAGGATCAGTGTTACAAAGCAATGGTGATATTGGATATTGACGAAGATGTTTGTCACAAGATCAAGATCGGATGGATGAAGTGGTGACAAGCATCTGAAATCTTATGCGATAAGAAGGTTCCACAAAAATTGAAAGTAAAATTCTATAGAACGGTGATCAGACCTGCGATATTGTATGGAGCAGAATGTTGACCAACTAAAAGACAACATGCTTAACAAATGAGTGTTGTTGAGATGCACATGCTACAGTGGATGTACGGTCCCACATGAAGAGACAAAATTAGGAACGAGGTGATACGTGATAGGCTAGGGGTGACACCGATTGAGGAAAAACTAGTCCAACATCGTCTACGGTGGTTTGAGCATATCCAACGGAGACCTCCAGAAGCACCTTGGATTATAAAGAGCAGAGAAAATTTTAGGAGGGGTAGAGGTCGACCAAGGTTGACATGGCAGGAGACGGTGAAACGAGACTTAAAGAAGTGAGACATACCCAGAGATTTGGCTTATGATAGGACTGCATGGAAATTAGCAATTCATATGCTAGAATCTTAGTTTATTAGTATTTTGTTACTCTTATCTTCTTTCTTATTAATCCATTTTTAAAATAAAAAAATGTATAATCTTATTTTATTTGTATCTTTTTACTCTCATCTTATTTTCTATTACTTCTCTTAAAAAATTGTTGGGTTTCATTTCTAGCCGACCCCGACTTGTTTGAGACAAAGGCTTGGTTGTTGTTGTTGTGGAGTAAATTGAATCAATCTAAATAGTTCGGAGGTAAACTGAATCAAAATTTTCTTTAGGGGTTTAAGTGAATAAAACTGATACTGTTGGAAATCCGGTTTTCTACACACCAAAACTGCTGTTGTTCACGTTCCTGTACTGATATGCAGACACAACACAAACCTCCTGCTTGCTGTAGCGGCTGTCTGGGTAGAGCAGATCCACTACAGGGACTTGACGTAGAGCAGGGAGAGGGACGCAACAACAGGAGATGAGTTTCCTCCCAGGGTGTAGGGAACAACAGTTTGGATCTGCTGTTGCCATAGGAAACAGGGAAGAGGAGACTAGCGCAGGGAGAGAAGAGAGCTGGAATGCTGGATGCCTGGGGTGGAATACGTGAGTTTATTCAACTCTCATGATACGGTGGTACAGGGGGCAGGGCCTTATTTTATAGCCCTAGTTACATGTGTCCTGTATTAATTACAGATGAGATAAAACCATACTAATCTCTAACTCTACCAATAAGGGACTCCTGTTTCTATTTTGGTGCTGCCGCACCTAGGTTGAGTCTTACCCGAACTCTACTATTTCCCTATTTTATCTCTAGATCAGGACAGGACTCCTTCCTAATCTGCTGGTGCTGCCGTGAGCCCCTGGTCCAGGTTGGACCTGGACTGGGCCCAACTGTGTGCAGGACTGCAGTGACAGGGTCACACGTCAGATACTTGAGAGTAGTGAAATAAACTTTTTCCGGTTATTTGACAATGAAATGTAACCCCTGAAGATGGGAGCATTGTTACGTCACATAATGACCATGCAATATTTCGAGCTCATGGTTCAGCTCGATTATCATTGTATTTCAAATCTTTGGGAACTTGTCAGTGCTGCGGAAGTTAATGTGACCAGGTCCTTGCAACCAATGATGATTGCTTGCAAGTTGTTGCTCTATGTTTTATCTATTAATTAATAAATAACTGTATAATGTGTCTGAGTCTCTGATACCTTTTTTATGTTTCTTATACGAATTTATACAGTTATTGCACCATTAATTTTACACGATTCATCGTATATTTGTCCAGAATTTTGAATTTGTTTCTTTACCTGGATTATTTTGTTTGTGTTACTGTCAAAATTGTAATATTAGCATTTCATCTCTGTACAGTCGAAAGACATATTGGTAAGACGGCTTCGAGCATTGAGCCCTGGTGAAGGAATAGAGCTATCTATTCGGCAGGCAGAGAAGATGTCTAGAAATATTGAGCGTGCTTCTCGTGCTTGCAAGGTATTTGTCTGTATGCTTATGTAGTTTTCATCAATGGATTATTTATGACTTTAAAAATATATGTTTTCTTGAAAACATATTATCTGTATTTTTTATATTTTAAAAATTTAAATTGTTCGCTTATGTCACAGCATGAGCCTTCAACGTGGGAAATGCCTTATGGAGATGCTAGTCGAAAGAAACCTGCCGCCATATCGAATGATAGTCTTGCTGTGTCTGATTCTGATGGAACTGCTAAGAGACAAAGATTCGACATGCCTACATCCTCTGATTATTTTGACATGCAGGTTGATAACGAGGCCAATGTGGGTCATTCCTATGATCCAGCTATCTTAAACAATGACGTGTCTCCTGTCAATAAGATGATTGAAATGATTGGTGCTTTAATTGCTGAAGGGGAAAGAGGATCTGAATCCCTTGGTATTCTTCTCTCAAGAGTGGAGGCAGATGTCATGGCTGACATTGTATTAGAAATAATGAAACATCTACCAGAAGCTCCATTTCCCACTTTAACACATAATGATGCCCGGCAACCAAATTTTAAGTCTTCCTCTGGTCTCTCAATGGAGAACTTGCCAGACAACTCTGACTTGTCGCTGTTTAGTGCACAGTTAGCACCCACAGTTGATGCAGTCAGCATGCCACCATCTGATGCCTCTGGTATGCCTATCGGTCATGATGCTAAGCGTGATCCAAGAAGGGTATGATATATTCTCTGGCAATTTTCAGGTTGCGTTTTAGGAAATCTACACAAATGTCTATTCTGATGATGCTAATGTCTCACAGGACCCTCAACGCCTTGATCCACGGCGGACAGTTTCACCTGCTGCTACATCTTCTCAATCCAATCAAACAGTTGTTGAGAACAAGTCTGAGCTTCCGGATGTAGTCACCGGACCAGATCCCGTGGAAGCACCGGTGGATCTCATGTTTCATTCTACTAATGTCGATGTGGAGATGGCCCATTCATTGTCATCAGAAGCTACTTCAACTGATGCAGCTGATAATGCAGATTTGGATGTGGACCCTTTTTTCCCAGTTCCGACAGCATCAACTCCGGAGGATACAAATCATCACTTGCCAATTATTTCATCTCATGTGGAATTAAGTGATAAAGAGAAAATCTCATTGAACAAACTAGCTATTTGGAACATAATTGATTACAAGAAAAATAGTCTTGATGCAAGATTTTCATTGCTTGCACATTTGGTTGCTCAGGTATCATTTTGGCTTGTAAGCTTTGTACACGAAGCTGAATGCTTAGTACTACTTTTTTTGCCTGCTTCACTAGCGTTCTTTAAGAAATACTTCTTTTATTGTAGCTTCATTAGTTTGTTCTCACACTGCCATTTCCCATATTTGTGTGTTCACAGAGTGCTGCTGATGACAGTATTATGGATTTGATTCAGAAGCACATCATCTTTCACTATCATGATCACGATCAGAAGGTACTTTTCTACTAGTGAACTATATCGATCACTATATTGTGTATATAAAATGTGATAATCTCCTAATCAGATTGCCCACATTATGATATGGTGCTGCATATAAGCATATTAGTTGTCCTGTAACTTCCTCTCAAGATTCTCACTTCTGAGGCATGTGTTTTCCTAGGGGTACGAACTGGCAATGCACGTGTTGTATCAACTGCAGCATGTCAATCTTGCTGATCTGCCAGAAAGCTCCACTTCTACTTCACAACACTACGAGATGTTCTTTATATCACTTGTAAGCATGCTCTTCATATTCTTTTATATCGTTGCATTTTCTCTATGTAAAATAAAAATAACATCTTTGTCATTTTTTTTGCTCTCATAACTAGGCGAGGTCTTTGATTGAATCACTGCCTGCTTCAGACAAATCTTTTAGCAAACTTCTATGTGACGCCCCATATCTACCTGAATCTGCATTTAACTTACTGGAGGATCTATGCATGTCACAATGCAATGACGAGCAAATAAAGGATGGTGATGGTGACCATGTCACCCAGGGTCTGGAAACTGTATGGAGCCTTATCTTGGGCCGGCCTTCAATTCGGCATCTTTGCTTGGACATTGCTCTCAAGGTTTGCAATTTGCATGTTTCCTTCTCAACTGGCAAAATGCTACGAATCATTGTTATGTTTTAACAGTATTTGTAAGCTTGCATTGTAAACTTTGTTGTAAGTATCATAAACTCTAGCCACTAAACGTTCTTATGTACTATGAATAGCTCACATCCTATGCTACTAGATTTCAATTTGTAAAAAAAAAAAAACTTTCCAGAATGAGAAAAGTGTTTTTTTCTTTGTGGTTGGTATATTATTCTGTACCTTATGCCTCGCTTCTCCCTTGTCATGGATTTGCAGTGTGCCGTCCATTCTCAAGATGAAGTCAGGGGAAAGGCAGTTAGATTGGTATGTGGACATTGTTAACTTATCCTGTCATTGTTGTGACTTGGTATAGAATACCAGTTTTGTAATGCTATTACATGCATTCCTTTTAGGTTACAAAAAAGCTCTACAATCTTACATACGCCACAGAAAAAATCGAGCAATTCGCAATAGAAAGTCTGGTCGGAATTGCTAATGAGCAAGCTTTGGACACAAATATTAATTTTGTATCCTCGAAAGAATCTGCAGCTGAGGTAATTCCTGATGATCTAGGTAGCTGTCATGGTTAGGCACATCTCATTATCACATCTGCTAGGTGTGAACCTACTTTGGTTCCAGAATATCTTGTTTGGTGTTTCGTTTTGAGATTGTATTACCTGTTCCATTCGACCTGATAGTTCAGTTGGAGTATTGAGCCTTTTTCCTAGTTGTGGCTCTATTGTTGATCCTGGGCAGAGGGGGAAGAAGTCTCAGTCTTATACCAACTATTACATGCGCTGCGCTCTGACAATTTACCAATTTATGATTTATGGGACTAGCTCCAGAAGTTTGTTTGCAGTCCAGGTTGTGCTCAAATTGTCCTGATTGATACCCCATGGATCCTGTCCCTTGGTTATGGAGCTTCCATCTCTTGCCGGCGGGCGCGCTGTTGCGAATGTGACGCCTGCAAGCTGGCGACTCCATGATGAGTCACCAACTAACAGAGCCATGAAAACTGTGTTTAGTCTAAACAATAACTTGAAATCTGCTTTCCAAAATTTTCCGTCATCGCAGCTTCTTCCTTGCCCATGGGATGGTTGCTGGAATCTGATACCAAATTGTCACAGGCGCTTCTATGGAGATAATTGATTATTTCTGACGCACGTGACAATTTTGTATTTAGTATATTTTTGTTGTATTAACTGTTATGATATAACTGATTCTTTTAACCTTTCTATTGCAAAATAAATATGGAATGGGGTGTGATTTTGTCGAACTTTAAGTATTTGTGGCCCTCCTTCAACTTCAGTACTACAGTCTAGTTCTAATTTGAGAACTCTATTGTTTTTTTTTTTTTTGAAAAAGAGATTGCGGGATAAGCCCCCACAGCAAACATATATTATGATATATTAAAAAAAATGGCTGAGAAGGCCATACAACATGATCAATGCAAATTGACCCTGGCTGAGAAGGCCAAACAACACGACCGATACAAACTGACCTGACCAAAAAGAACTAACAAGCGACCAACAACCTCTACTACCCAGGGTTGTTAATGGGCGCCTGGACGCCTAGGCGCCCGCGAGGCGCCTGGACGCCCAGGCGCCCGCCTAGGCGCCTAGGCGTCCGGCCAGGCGGCGGATCTCCGGCGGCGGCAGCGGCAATCTCTGGCGGCGGCAGGGCAATCTCCGGCGGCGGAGGAGGCGAGCGCTGGGGGCGGAACCCATGGTGTCGGGTGCGGAGGCGACGGGATCGGGGTGGAGACTGGCGGACGCGGCGGGCGTCTGTTTGGGCTGATGTGTAGTTTTGGCCCAACTAAGCTGAACCGTTAGATGAGATTTGAGGGTCCATATTCTAGATGGGGTGTATAAAATTTCTAACCCTAACCCTATTTCCCCGTCTCTCTTACTCTCCCCAACTCATCGGGCGGCAACAACCACAGCGGCGGCGGCCTGGGTCGAGCACGGAGACATGGAGGGCGGACGGCGGCGGCAGATGGGACGACAGCGGTCGCACAGGGCGACATGGGCGGCGGACTGCAACGGCGGCGGACGGCGGTGGCGTACGGCGGCGGCGGACGGCGGCGGCGCTGTCTCCAGGCGAGGCGACCGTCCATGGCGTCCGGCTCGGAGCGACCGGACGCCTAGGCGCCGCCTAGGCGTCGCCTAGGCGACGCCTGAACAACACTCGACCGGACGCCTAGGCGGAACCCTAGTGCCATCTTGAGATAAGGATCCTTGTCAAAGTGGATGACCACTCGACGAACTCTGGGTTAGGGTAGTGAAGCTCGAGAAGAGGAAACTAAAGTAGTCGTAGCCAAGGATAAGGGGGAAGCTGGGGCAATCACACTCTAGCTTCCCAAAGCTAGTGGTGATACAGATGTCCTCTTGAACTCTTGATGGACCCATTAGAGTTGTCGAGGAAGTTTAGCAATCAACGAAGTTGATGATGAATAGTGATGGGTAAGCGAGCAACTGCGTGCTTTGTGGTCTTCTCCCTTGCAGTGGAAGCAATGTGTGGCCTCCTTACACAGAGCAGCAAAGTGGCTGAGAGAGTAGTTGAAGCACTTCTTGATTAGATCTGTATGTGACTGACCGAGCAATTTGATGACGAGGACCACCACTGGAGTGCTTGCTGCAGTCGCTAGAAGAGTGGGCACACCGACTCAGAGGCCTGAGAGGGGAGGGCAAGAGGGGAGAGGAAGACGACTGGGGGGAAGGTGGTCTCGAAGGGGACCGAGGAGGAGATAAGGGAGGTGGGGAGGACCGCCCCAAAACAAAGCCCAAGAGGGAAGGGAGGGGCAGAAGATGAGAGGAACACAACTGGGGGAGGCAACCTCAGAGGGGACTGAGGAGGGGATAGGAGTGGCGAAGAGTCATGGTAGCTTGTAGGCAACGAAGACGGGGCGGGAGTGGAGTTCTTCCGGTTGAGTGCCAAAGGAGGGGGGAGGTGAGCGGATCATTAACCGGGGAAGCAGCAGAGGCGGTGGATCGAGGCGCGGAGGTGACCGAAATATCTTTTGTTTCTCAGTAATGTCGACGCGGCGAGCAAGGAGTGCCAGGAACTGGAACTAGTATTCTGCTACGGTCTCTGTGCGACGAAGGTGGATCAATTCCCCAAGAGGGTTGCTGCGTAAGGCAGGACCGAGCCGATTGTTAGCTAGTTTCACAAACTCCTCCCAAGTTGGTACCCCACGGTTGCTTTCCAAGCGGTAGTACCACTGTTGCGCATCACCCGTCATATTAAAATGATGCTAGCCAGACCTTTCCATCTTTCGGCGTCTGCTGCGCACGAAAGAATTGCTCACATCTGTTCAACCATGGGAGGGGATCCTCCAAACCGTCAACAGGGAAACACGAGCTTGTGGACGCGTTGTGCAGCAAAGGGAATATTGTCCACAAATGTCATCTCCACACACGTGGGCGCGAGCCGCGGGAGTCTGAGGCGGAGGGGTCGGCTGCCGTGTGGGGGTGGAAGAAACTGTCTCTGATACCAAATATGTTGTGGCTAGATTTGAGAATTCTGTAACTCGCCCTCTCTTTGAGTGGCTCTGAGATTAAAAATATTTTCTGTTTGCTTTATTCCTCAATGTGCTCAGCATTATAAACCTACTAGGATCAGGACTCCTGATCTGATTCTACTCTTTATTAATTCCAACTTCTATTTGATTACAACTCTTAACTCTTAGCAAGCAATCCTAAATAAGAATCTAACTTATTTATTCCTATCCATTTTGGGCTGTATTTTCCTTCTTTGTTCTGCTGTAATGGTTACCAAAAAAGGAGTCTACAACATGTTGATCATGGGAAAAGGGGGAAGAACTCTTGAGTCTTATAGCGACTATTACATGCACTGTGCTCTGATAATTTACCAACTATGGATATATATGACTTTCTCCAGAAGTTTGTTTACAGTCCAGGTTGTGCTTAAATTGTTCTGATTGACATCCCATGGATACTGTCACTCGGTTATGGAACCTCCATCTCTTGATATTGCATATAATATTTAGTGTTGTTCTATTGGCCGTTATTGTAGTAACTGATTCCCTTTTACCTTCATAGCAAAATAAATATGGAATGGGTGTGATTTTGTCGAACTTTAAGTATGCGGCCCTCCTTCAATTTCAGTACTACTGTCTAGTTCTTATCTTATTACTGTTACTGTATTAATACATGTTTCATCTCCAATTACCCCAACTTAATTGTGACCGATAGGCTTTGTTGTTGCTGATTAAGATTAAATGTCTTCATATTATTTGCATAATTTTACTTCATTTTGAATGTTTATATGTTTTTTCTTGTATACAAGCAGTTTAACATAGATGGCCAGGAAACTTCAGTCAGTGGCTCCCAGATTCCAGATGCTGGATATTCTGAATCCGAGGCCTCATTTATCTCACCTAAACAATCAACAATATCTATATCCAAGGCCAAACGTCGTACTTCTTTGTTCTTTGCTCTTTGCACAAAGGTATGCATATTAAAACAGTGCCCCTTTTTTTCTTTCTTCTTTGTTATTGGTGGTAAAAGGATCTGTTTCTCCCAGAGACCAAGCCTTCTACGCCATCTGTTTGATACCTATGGAAGGTTTCCGGAAATTGTCAAGCAGGTGCTGCCTTTTAATTTGCCATGTGCTAATTTTATGTTTTGAATTAGTGATCAGTAAATTACATTTCTGTCTGCTCATCATGGTGCAAAACTGTGCAGTATATCCATCGGTGTATACCTAGCCTTATAAGAAATTTAGGATCCTCGTGTGCTGAAATGCTGGACATTATTCACAATTCACCAGAAGGCACTGATCATCTTGTTACCTTGGTATTTCCATTTTATCTGACTTCTCTGTATATTATTTCAAACAAAATTTCATGTGTGCTTATTATTTATTTTTCTCATTTTAAAGATAGTGCAAACATTGACCGAAGTATCAACTCCTTCGTCTGACCTAGTTGCTGCTGTTAAACATCTATACAAGACCAAACTGAAGGTCCATATAATTTTCTGACTGTGATGTGCTCTTCTACAAATTTTGTTGGCACTTAACCTGTTACAACTTTTTTAAATGTATGATGAATTTTATATTTTTTTCATGCAGGATGCATCTATTCTCATTCCTTTGCTGTCTTCATTTCCAAAGGAAGAGGTGTAACATGACTCCGTTATTTCTATGTATATGCTGCCTGTCTAGGTTTCTGTTATATGAGAAAAAAAATAAAATACCTGCTATGTAGTGCTTGTGATGGCATGTTTACAGGGCAACCTACATTCCTGTGAGGACCAACTTGTAAATTTCTAGGTGTTAAGTATTATCGAGTCAACTGACAAATGATATGATCACTCAAATAATATTGTGTCACTCATGGAAACTTTTAGTCGTGATGTGCAACAAATATATCACTCTTTCTGTAATTCACTCATTCCTCAAGATATGCTTTTATTGTTGGGGAAAATTATTACGAATTAGTCAACGCGTACTGCATACCTCATGCTGTTTCAGTTTCAGTAATTCATTGGGTGACCTTGAGTGCCTTAACATTAGGGTTTGGGATCTTTTTATTTTAAGCATATAGACACTTGAAGCTGCTTTCTTAATATTAGAGTGCCCAGTAAGTTGTTATCAAACTGAGTTAATGTTTAGTTTTTGAGCTCATGAACACTTGTTGGAGTGTATGAGTGAATTGTCTACCCTTCTCCATCAGCTTAAGCTTTAGGGTGCAACCAGATAGCGCATAGTAGCTTAACATTGTATTAGAGCTAAATATCTCGAGTTCGAATCCTAGCGGGCGCAAGTTCACTCCTATTTTCCACGTTTGAGCCCAAGGGAGCCTCACGTGAGGGGGAGTGTTGAAGTGTATGAGTGAATTGCCTACCCTTCCCCATCAACTTAAGCTTTCGGATGTAACCGGTTAGCGCATAGTAGCTTAGCAACACCCATTGGTTTGCAACTTGCACTATTTACATAATCCCCTCTGAGTACAATCACACCATGCTGCTCACACCATGCAGCAGCAGAGTAATTTATGTACCTCCAACTTTGATCAAATTGTTTGTTTGATATTACCATTGGAGCATGAAAGTTGAAATAAATGTACTTTTTAGGATTTACGTGTCAATCTGAAAACCTATTTTTTTGCAATTAATAATAAATGTGTTGAGAATATCATTTTGAATTTTATTGTTGATTGTTTTGGGTGTTTCTTATTTGATAATATTTCATATATCATGTGGCATTGTGGTCCTTTAAAAATGTCTATGTACAACATTTACATTTTGTTCCTTATAATTCCATTGATTATTGGTTGCATTTTCCCCTAAAAAAATGATGACTGATTGTGTTATTTTTGCTTTTTACTACACTGGTTCTAGGTTTTGTCCATATTTCCAAGGCTAGTTGATCTCCCAGTTGTCATGTTCCAGGATGCACTGGCTCGGATATTGCAGGTGAGTTTATTGTGCTTATGCAACATCCTATTCATGAACATTACATAGGCCTTAGCCCATTTTGAGTTCACATCATAGGCATGTTTGAGCGTCAATTATGATGGGGTGAGTGTTGTACGACCAGGCAAATTGTAGGCCTGTTTGAGCTTTCGGCATGGTGGAGGGCTGGGGGAGTGCTTATTTATCTAAATATTGATTTAAATTTTTTGACAGGGAACTGCTCATACTAGTCCAGTGTTAACTCCTGCAGAAGTTCTGATTGCAATTCATGATATTAACCCTGGAAAGGACAATGTTGCCCTAAAAAAGGTAATTGCATTTTATACTTTCTGATAATGTGTCACTGTATTCTGACATGGCTATTTACAAATGACATGCATTTGTGTGAAAATGTGTCACATTTATGTTCACTTATTGTCATGAAATTTCTTCAGCTGCTGATGGAAATCAAATTTCAGGTTACAGAGGCTTGCACGACTTGCTTTGAGCAACGTACAGTATTTACTCAGCAAGTCTTGGAGAAGTCACTGACTCAGTTGGTACTTACAGGAACAATGTTATACTGTGCTTTTTCTGCATTCTTGAAACTTAATAGTTGTTTGGACTATTTTGCAGGTCGACAGAATACCAATTCCTCTTCTTTTTATGAGAACGGTTATTCAAGCTCTTGATGCTTTCCCAGCTTTGGTACGCTGACTCACATAACGAATATGATCTTATTTAAGGTTATAGAAGAAAACATGCTTGCTAGTTCACTTACTCCTTTTGGTGTCAGCCTATCCACTCTTTAATATAGTAATAACTAAACTGTAACTTGCTATCCAGCCTATCAGTAGTACCAGATGCTGTACAGATTTGTAAATTGTAAAGTCCTTTTCTCTGCATATTTTTTCCACCGAGGATGGTTCTGTTTCAGGGACTATGTATCACTCGTTTCTTTCAAGTATGCATTTTTCTCCGTTTTCCAAACAATTCAATTGTGAAGACAAAAGCATATAGATCTGAAGAATATTATGCTTAATACTTTCAAGCATTTGATCACTGTTTTAAAAAAAAAAACTAAAATTTAGAATATTAGTCTATTTGTATTTTGTTACTCTCATCTATTTATCTATCACTTATTTTTCTAAGAAATGACTAAATAAATAAAATTGTTGGGTTTCATATCTAGCCGACCCAAACTTAATTGGTACAAAGGCTTGGTTGTTGTTGTTGTTGTATTTGATCATTGTTTATTTATTCAGGTTGATTTTGTCATGGGAATACTCTCCAGGCTCATTAATAAGGAGGTCTGCTAATTTTCTATGCCTGATGCAGTCATACTTTGTTTCATTGCCTATTTCATTTCCTTGGGTACTCACTTGACTGACCGTATGAGAATCCATGTTGTACTCCCTTCATTCCAAATTATCTGTCATTCTAGCCTTCTATAGGCTTCCCAAATTTATTGTTATTCTATCTCTCTCCCTTGTTTTCTGTGCATGACAATTTTCCAGCTCAGCTCCTGTGCCCAGGGCCAGAATGTCAGATAAAATGGTATGGAGGGAGTACATGCCTACCTCAACTTGTTTGGGATTAAAGGCTTTGTTGTTGTTAGTGTACAGTAATATTTTGTATGAAACATAAGATCCTAACAGTGCAATATAATGTAATGTTCAGCTGGTATACAGGTAATCCTTGATGTGTGCTGATACCATTGGCAGAATTCTTGCGTGGATGGAGAGATAATTTAAACTATTATCTGCTTTGCATTGCAATGAAATAGGGGTGAAGGTCATTCAGTAATTATATTTTTCATGATAGGACTGCATGGAATATGCAATTGATGTGCCAGAATCTTAGTTTACTCGTATTTTGGTACTCTTTTTTTTTTTGAGCTCAAGTATTTTGGTACTCTTATCTCCCTTTTTTTTAATATACAATATAATATAGTTGGGTTCCATATCTAGCCTATCCCAACATGCTTGGGGTGAAGGTTTTGTTGTTGTTGTTGTTAGTGGTGGTGGTGACCTTTCTGCCTCTTTTTCTCTTGCTGTAGATATGGAGAATGCCAAAGCTCTGGGTTGGATTCTTAAAATTGGCATCACAGACTCAGCCACGCTCATTTGATGTTTTATTACAGGTAACATTGAGCCTGCTATGTTAGTGAAGTTCTGCTATCAAATAATCTGTTTTACTATTGTGGTATTATGTTGCTACCTGTAGTTACCCCCAGGGCAGCTCGAATTCGCGTTGAATAAGTATCCCAATCTTCGGTTTCCTCTTTCTTCATTTGTTAATCAGCAGAACATGCAGAGCATTTTGCCCAGGTACCTCTTCATTATTTCTATTATTGTGGTAAAAGGCTTTATTGTTGTTATTGTAAGCTTGCTCAATTTCCATGATCTCTTTTTATGGCCCGTGCAACAAATATTTCAGCTGAAAATAGCATCCATTTGTTATAAACTCGTGTAAATTAGTGGACAACAAAGAAACTATTGGCTGTTGTTTGTAATGAAACAGAGCCGCTTGAGATTAGTTAATGCGCTTTGTGCTTCAAGGGAGGAGTTTGTAATTAATCGATAGTATCTCCTGTAATTTATCTCCTTTTGCTGTTTATTTCAGGAGTTTCATAGTCGCCTTTAATATTTTCTTAACGCAAACTGTAAGGGAAGCCTCTACAGTACATATATTAAATATAAAGTACTCCCTCTGTTCTTTAATGATTGTCGCTTCAGACAGCTAGGAGAACTGAAAATGAACTAACAGATCTTGTCTGAACGACAAACAATTAGGAACGGAGGGAGTAGTGAACTAAAATTACAAGCAAGCCGCTGAGGAAGAAAAGAGTGGATCGTTGTTCAATGAGAGTTTCCTGGGATAGGAAAGCTCTTTATAAACTCCCAATCCATTCTAGCACTCTAATCCTGTCAAGCTCTTTAAAGCGACACCTCTGCAAACACAAGGAAGCTAAGAATCACTCCTTCCAGGAGTACTGAAGGTTGAGTAGCTTTGAAGATTTTTGCATTTCTTTGCTTCCAAATCTCCAATGCCGCAGTTGCAAAAACTTCCATGAAGCACAGCCTGTTTCAGTTGTGCTTTGCCCTGTCTATCGTGTCAAAGAAGTGTAAATCATGTTTCCACTGAATCTCTACTCTATGAGACACTGAATGGACAAAGGAAGAATAGGTGATAAGTGAGCTCCTCTGTATTCAAGTGAAAGAACGCAGGAATAGTCATCTCCCTCAATGGTTAGGTTCTTGTGCTTCAAAATATTCCTGGAGTTCAATCGATCTCTGAACATCAACCAGGTGAAGATTTTGATTTTCTTCAACATTCTGGTCTTCCAAATCCATTGGAAGGGATGCGGGGTTGATATGCTTGAAGTAGAAAAGGCAACCTTTCTTTTGAGCAGTAGAGTTCCCTATTGTTTCTGTCCATCCCATTGTCCCTGTTTTGGTCCTGTTGACAACCTGTTCCACAATGGCCTTAAGGCTGTCTAATTCTAAATTTGCCTCCTCAGAAATAGGGGTGAAGAAGTGTCTCTGTATGTCGGTCTGTAGATTAAATTGGGCCAAATAAATCTTTCTTTTTCTGGCAAAGGTGAATTGCCTTTCATATTTTAAGCAAACAATATTATTATCTAGGCCTACCCTAACTTGCTTGGGACGAAAAGCCTTTTTTTTGTTATTGTTGACATTATTACCTGGCTTAAGGATGCAAAAGTAGAAGTAGCATTCCTGATTTCCTTTGTAACATGTTTTAGCCTTCTTGGGTATGCGGTACAGCCAAAAGGAGCCTGCAACCCAAAGTGGCTAGGAGTAGAGTTGGACTCTAAATTAGATTGCTTGCTATTTAAATTAGTGATTGAGATAGAGTCAAATAAAAAGTCGTGTTGGATCAGGACTCCAGTCTTGATCTGAGTAGATCTATAATTAGGATACTTGGCTATATAATGCTGAGGAGAGATTGGAATAAAGCAATCATAGTTAATCCTTAAAATATCAGAGCCTCGAGGGCGAGTTGGGTTACCTGCTGATCCTAGCCTAACAGACAAGTATTCAAAGTTCAGAGATAATCTCAAAATCAGCCGACTTTGGAGTGTGTGCCTTGATGGTCTTGAATTGCGTCCAGTTCATTCTGGTTTCTAAGTTCTAACCTTTTCGATCTTGAATTGTGTTCATTCCTTACCCCAACGTGCTTGGGATAAAGATTTGGTTGTTGTTGTTGTTGGTCTTGAATTTTGTTCAGCACATGTGTCAATTTGATACTCTTCAAATTGATCAAAGTGTTTGCATTCTTTGTTTTCTTATCTGTCGACTTATGTGATTATTTCTCCAAAATGCAGACCTACTTTGCAAGTTCTGGGCTTCTTTAACGAACCACAGCAGACACCAATGCCGTTTGTGCCGGCTGGATTACAAACAGCAGATGCAACCTCCTCTCTTCCCGGTGCAATTATACCTGAAATGTGATTTTGCAGTTAGCTGAGATGTACAATGAATAGTTGACTTTGATGTTCGTTTTATTTAGCAAATTGTTTTTCTTGTTTATCCGGATAGTCTATCTGTACTCGTCTACTCTGTATTTTTCTCTAAAGTCTAATTGAAGTCATATCGTACTCTGTATCGTCTTCTAAAATCTAATCGATTTCATCTATGCTTTCTGAAAACTTTTAGTAAATTTTTTAGTAGTCTTTCTGATAACTTTTACAGTAGGTTTTATAACGCACCATTGCGGACAGTCTTAGTCTTTGCGGACAGTGATTTATCATTAAGATAAGCTGCTAGTCAAGAGAAAATATCGAGTCTTCTAATCGTTTTAGTGGATTAGCTTACATTCGTATGATTATCTCGTCGGGTTTCTACTCTCGTCGAGTGTCTGGTCTAGCACGGCTGTGTATACGCTTTCTTACTAATACCATGTGCTTGCCCAACAATAAGGAGGGAGCTCAAATTTATCTAGGGAGGTAGCCATATTTTTAAAGACGCTAGTCAAAATCGCAAGCCCTTTTTTCAAGCCGCTGGGACCTTGTATGCTTTATCACGCGGACAAAAAACCTAATCTAATCACATGCACTTCACTTAATTTGCTTCTGATCAACCAATTGTGAGTGCAAGTGCATCCTGTTGTCTGCGCGTTTCAAAAACCTGCTTCTACTCCACCGGCTCTCTCTCTCTCTCTCTCTAAGAAAAACCGATACATCTGCAACGTAAACCATTCTGTACCCTCTGAGTAAAGACCATCACCGGGTACCTTTCTATTCGATCTGAACGAATATAGATGCTGCATGACTCCTACGAGCGTCTCTGGTTTCACTTTCTGAAAAAACGGGAATCTGCTTCCTATAAAATCTGGACGACTAATAAGTGTCTGTTTGTTTCTACTTATAAGCAGCTTATCAATGAAAAAAACAAAAATCCCATCCAAACGCATTAATTAATTCTCAATTAATTTCTGAGTTGATTGTGTGTTAATTCAGAATTGAACTATGAGCTGACGTTCTCGGATCGCAGCACAACCCCGCGATTTCGTATAACCACATGTTTTTCCCTCAAATGCCCGTCCTTTCGGTACTCAGACTATTTGCAGAGTAAATACTGAATAGCATACTGGACAGTGTAATTTAGAGGATTTAGATTAAGATACTGGAAAAGTAGAAAAAGAATATCTGAGTACCGAAAGGCGGATAGCCTCAGCCGCCTCCCGTCCGCATCGGGTGACGCCATGGCCGTCGGCGGAATCCGGCGCCGCTCCACGCTCGTCGGCCGAGCGCATCGACCGCACGCGTCAACTTCCTCCACGCACATTGGCCATCGTTCACTCGCTTCGGCCCACTGCCCACTACTACAAAATGCTTTATCGCAGGCGGTTCTAAACATATTATCACATACGGTTTTAAAAACCGCCTGTAACGAAGAGCCTGTGAAAATGATCGATTAACACAGGCGGTGACATAATCCGCCTATGAAACTACATTTTTACAGGCGGTTTTTAATAAAAAACCGCTTGTGAAAATGCATTTTCACAGGCGGTCGGTAATAAAAAACCGCCTGTGAAAATGACTAGTGAAACAAAAAAAAATTCACATGCGCTGTCGGGAGTCAGAAGAGGTCGTGCCGCCTGGAGGCCGCCGCGTTGCCGGGAGCCGGAAGAGCGTCGCCAAGTATCGAAGAAGGTCGCACCGCCGAGAGCCGTGCCGCCCGAAGCCCGACGAGGCCGTGCCGCTTGGAGCCGGAGGAGTCGCGGCGTCGAGAGGTCGAGGTAGACCGCGCCACCGGGTGCCCGAGGTAGACCGCGCCGGATCTATGCTCGCGCTCACGCCGGGAGGCGCGCGCTTGCCGGAGGCGCGCCGGAGCCGCGCTGCCGGGAGCCCAAGGTAGACTGTGCCAGATTCGCGTCCGTGCTCGCGTCGGCAGGGCTCGCGCTCGTCGGAAGTCCGCGCCGGAGCCGCCGAGGTCCGGAGCAACCGAAGTCGCGCCTTGAGAGAGGGCACCGGCAGCCGCGCCGCCGGAGCCCGAGGTAGACTGTGCCAGATCCGCGCCTGTGCTCGCGTCGGCAGGGCTCGCACTCGTCGGGAGGCCGCGCTGGAGCCGTCGAGGTCTGGAGCAACCGAAGTCGTGCCTTGAGAGAGGCCGCCGGCAGTCGCGCCTTGGGAGATGTCGCCGAAAGCCGTACCTTGGGAGGCTGACGGAGGATCACGGACTGAACTGTAGCTGCTGCTGTTATATACACATCTATCGTGTGGCTTCTAAACTGAGTCATTGGATCGATAAGCAGCGGACAGTGGAGATACAAAGTCCAAGAGTGATCCGTGGGATGAAGCAGCGGACCAATGAGGAGCCATCATTATCACTGGCGGTTTTTATGTTACAGACCGCCTGTGAAAATCATTATATTTTCACAGGCGGTTGTTTGTTATGGACCGTCTGTGATAATGACTATTATCACAGGCGGTTTTTACTATGGACCGCCTGTGAAAATCATTATATTTTTACAGGCGGTTGTTTGTTACAAACCGCCTGTGAAAATCTATTATCACAAACTGTTATTAACTCATTGGACATTACAGGCGGCACTTTTAATGGATTGTCTGTAAAAAAATATAGAAGCGTCTGTAAAAATGTTTTTTGTAGTAGTGGCCGCCTTCGGTCGCATCGTCTGCAACGCGCTCTTCTCTCCCCTGGTATGCATCCTACTCCGTTGTATATATCTTCTTGCGGCTCCGGCTGCTGTGCAATCAGCAGTTCCGTACAAGCTTGCAATCTAGCGCTTACAGCCATCGTATTACCGTATGATGCTTCAATCTTTTACACATAGGTCCAACCACACCACCAAACAAAAATACGCAGATAACTCCTGGAGCGAGCCCAGCCAAGCCGATCGATCCACTTCCCAGCCGAGTCCCGATGGATCCCGTCGCCCTGCTCTCGATCGATCCTGATGCCCTGTTCCGCAGCAGCTAGCCACGGGGGAGAGCAGCGTACGTCGGGTGACAGCCACGGGCGAGGACGTCAAGCGCAGTGGACCGATGAGGCGGACGCGCGCGCACAGCAACGGCGGCGGTCGCCGCACACGAGATAGGCCAGGGGGCTCCGCGCAGGGCCCAACAACGTCCTCCGCCCGCTGAGCCGCGTGTGCCGCGATGAGGCCTCGAGTGTCGGCGCCACGTCCGCAATCGTGAGAAGATAAACGAGAACGACAAAGGTTACGGGACTCGGGATTGGATCGAACGTACAACACTCAGTATCGATCGGCTCAACTCGGGTTATCTGCATATTTCCTTTGGTGGTGTGGAGGACTTACACGCAAAAGATTGAGGCACCCTACCATTGTAATTCGATGGTTGGAATTGCTGGATTGCAGGCTTGCACGGAACTGTTGATTGCACAACAGTCGAGCTCTCTTCCTGCAGTTTTAACTATTCGGGTGTCTCAGTTGTCGTTCGTTTCCTCTGACTCATCCAAACTTGTGTTCCTGTGCGCAGAGAGGTGAGATCGTGATGACGCTTCCGGGGCACAAGGCGGCAGTGAACTGCAATTGGTAATTGGCAAGTTGCAGATATGCAGCGCTATCTTAGATATGTCTGATCTTGGATGCTTATTTTTTTAACCTTTTTTCTATGAAGCTTACTGCAATTTTTTTGGATAATTTTTTTTTTGAGCAACTGCCGAATGAGGAGTGTTGTACGTTTGTGTCCAGTGAGTAACTGCCCATGAATACATTAAAAGAAATTGTAATCATCAGATTGGAAAAAACATAGATAAGAACAAATAATATGAGATATAATTAGATTTAGGGGCATAGTAGTCATTTTACACTTAATCCTCTAAAAAATAATCAAGTTTGCCAAACACTCAGACTATCCAGTAATCAGTTTATCCACATTTCTGTTTATCAAGAAAGCACGCTCATCAGATAATCGAGACTCAAATAAGCTAAAACAAACATAGTCTAACATGCATCATTCACCCTGACGCTCTGCCCCACCGTGTTCAAGGCTATCAATGACATTTGTGTGTCGTGCCCGGCTCGACAAGGCGTGTGGTGGCACCGTCTCCTGCTCTGACATCATCGCGCTCACCCCTCAACTAGTGTCGGGAAGGCCTAGCTACAGGGTGCCTCTTGGTCGACACGACAACCTCAACCTCATGACGTAGCAAGCCTCCTCGGCAACCACCCACCGCCGACCGCCCAAGTTCTTGTGGTGTTGGCGGTGGAGCAGAAGCTGGTGGGCATCGACGCGGGCAGACCGCTGAGATCGAAACGGTAGAGGCAACGGGTGAGGAAGAAGGGACGCGTGAGGTTGAGGGAGAAGGTTTGGGATGCAACTCAGCAAAGCTACCTCCTACGTTTGGCAACCATTATAATGCAATCTGTGTTGCAGTACAATCGTGCAATCAATCATTTTTATTTATTGGTTTTGCATTTGTATTTTTTCATTTAATCACCTTCATCTGAATGCATGAGGTGGAGGGTGCTAAGTAAAAAATACAACCGTTGTAGATATAATGGATAGGAATGACTGATTGCATGATTGAATCATAACTCAAATTGCATTCTAATCTTTCCAACCTTTCAGTTATATTTGAAATATAAAAAAATTGTTTATAAAATAAGTGATATTTAAACAACGCGTGTGGATAGAATTTTAACTTGTTTCCATTGATAATCTTATTATAAACCGAAACAAATACTCAAGCGACCAGTAGGAAATTCAACTACCCCGTGTTCCGACCCCGACCGAGCGCCGTCTACGCCGAGTCGCTCGCCGCACCACCCCCTCAAACACCGGCGGCGGTCATGCCGCACCCGCCACCACCTCCACCTCCACCTCCGCCGCCCGCGCCGCCTCCTCTCACCGCATACCGGCTCCCTCTCCCGTCTACCCACCCACCCCCCACCTCCCTCCTCCTCGCGCCGCCCTCCGCCCCCACCCGCGCGCTCGCGCTCCTCTTCCCTGATTCCTCTGCCCACCTCTTCCCCTCCCTGCCCAGCCCCGGGACCGCCACCTCCCTGCCCGCTTCCACCACCGTCCCTGCCCCGCTCGCCGCCGCCGCCTGCTTCGCGCTCCTGCTGCCTTCCTCCCACCTCCTCTTCCTCTCCGCGCACCCGTCCCCCGGCTCCCCCGCGGTCCACCTCCGCGCCTACGCCCTCGGCTCGGCGCCAACCTTTGCGCGCTTCGCGCCCGCCCCGCTCTCCTTCAAGCGCCACGTCTCCGCGTCGGGCCTGCCGCTCCCGAGCCTTCCGTTCGGCCTCGGTGTCCGCCTCGCCGGCTCAGTCAACGCCGTTGCTCTGCTCTCCCTGGCCGCCGGGCAGATCTGGGTGCTCGGCCCGAGGCTGGCCGCGGACGGGCGGACGGTGGAGCTGCACAAGTGCGCTGTCATCGAGCTTGAGCCCGCGCGGCCGGTGTACACGATGGAGGTCGCCATGGGGAAGCTGCTGCTCGGAGAGGCTGGTGGCTTGCGAGTGTTCCCACTGCGGGGTTTAATGAAGGGCGGGAGAGAAAGGGAAGGGGATGTGGAGAGTGTTGTGGCAGCAGGAAAGAAGAGCTTGCACAAGAAGAACGGAATCATGAACGGGGTAGTTGTTCCAGTTAGACGTGGTAGTCACAGGGGAGGCGGTGATGGTGATGCTATTTCAACTTGTGAGTATTTCACGCCTTTCCTATAAAGCTCTTGTTGTGTTCCATGGTCATATGTTTCTATTTAAAATAACAGGGAACCGGGAAGCAGTATATTTGGGAGCTATTTGTGTTTGCAATGAGAATGTGAACTTCAACATTTATATCAGAACGTTAGCTGTTAGCTAAGGAGGAACTCTTTCCATTGGTGTTATATCAGAATGATTACTTAGAGTGTTCGGGCTGAACTTATTGGTGTCTTTGTGGAATGAATGATCCTTGAGATCAGTGTTTTTGAGGCCAGTCGCTCCGGCATGGACGCCAGGCCCGCTTGCCTTGCCTGGAGCGGCCTAGGCGCCTGCCTGGCACGACGAGGTGTCCAGGCATCCACTCAAAGGGTCAGCCGGATGGCCGAGGCGAGAACATAGGCACCCAGAGGGGGACGAGGGGAGGGGGCAGAGCTGTACCCGCCGCGTCCGCCGCCACGTCCTCCGCTTGCCAGGGTCGCCGCCGCTGCAGCTTTGCTGGTGAGAGGAGAGGGTGAGGGAAGAACTAGGGTAAGGGATGTGTGTTCTATATATATATATATATATATATATATATATATATATATATATATATATATATATATATATATATATATATATATACCGATGTGAAGATTGAACCGTTGGATGTGATCCAACGGTTCACATGTTCACATTAACTGAATCTTATTGGGCCGAAACCCTAACCCGGCCCACTTATGCGTGCAGCCTTCTTCTCCAACCAGCGCGGCGGTGCCTCCATTTCGACCACGCCAGCGGCGTGCTCATCCCATGCCGCCGCTGCCGCCCCCACCGCCCCCTCCCCTGCTGCTGCCGGCGCGCGCCTCTGCTCCTCCTCGCCTGGCGCCCGCCTAGGCGTCCTGGCGTGGATTTAAAACACTGCTTGAGATGCTTTTGTAAATTTAGGATATGTCCATTTATAAGAAATAAAATGCGAGGATGTGAGGTTACTTCTATCGCACCCTTTCTATAATTGATGCCGTACATGGCTGTATCAAACTTTCTTGCTATGTTTCTTGGAGTGCCCTGCTTGTTCATATCTGACGGTTAATAGGCAATAACTGGAAGTTTTAAATGGAGCTAAAGATACGAGCCGTGCTTATTACTAGTAAATGTACACGTGTGCTGCATGCCTATTTATTAGATTTCATGAATGCGACGTCAAACACAGATCCATGAACTGGAATTGTATGAATATATCTTGTAGTCCTTGCAATTAGGTAAAAAGGGAAAGAAGACAAGCCCAAGTTTTTCATTGTTTAGACCCTTTGATGTTGTATATTCAACAAAGTAGGAAGAATGTGATTGCAAAAGGGGGGCAAAACAATATTCAGGGTTCACATTTCATTGCATTCCATCAGCCTCTTGAAGCTCCTTTGTAAGATGCTTTCTGTGTGAATGATTATTATGACCCAGCCAGGCCAACTTAAACTATTCCTAAAAGCAGAGAAACAAAATTTACCTTCGGTCTTCTTTTGTTTCTTTAGCAATTCACATTTGGTCCTTTAAGATATGCCCACTTAAAGATGATACAAATACTAAGTACTCTTGCAATAGAATGTCTATTGGAATTGGTATTTGTGAATTGTGGTAGTACTTTTAAAAACAAGCTTTGTCCCTCTTCACTTGTACTTCATGCAGAAATTTGACAAAATTGACTCATCCGTTGTCTGGATTTTATTTCAGATAAGCTCACAACTTTGAGGGTAAAGCAGAGTTTGGGGTGCTATTGCTCCTTCTCGGTGACAGTTAAAAATGATTATCACTTTCAAGGTGGCATGGAGTTGCTGAAATCTGTGCAAGCTGTTTCAATCCATCCTCTTTCAAAAAACAAGTTTTTGATACTTGATTCATCTGGAGCATTACATGTCTTTACTCTCCCAAATACTGAAATGGGCTCAGGTGCTGGCAACAAACAGTATTCTGAAAATATTCATACATATCATTTAGATTATCCCATGAAAGTGCAGTTATCTGCTGTCTTTCCAAGTGGTTCTACAAGTGAGTTATCTTTTCTGGATTTTTGGTTTCTTCACATTGATGCTTATTTCATTAATAAATATATTCAGAGTCTTTGTGCAGACACACAAATTTTTTGGGTTTCAGATGGTGGACATTCTGTGCACATAATGTCAGCATTTGGCATTGACTCCACTGACAGAAACAATGGAGGTGATGCAGGAGACAAAGAATTAACAACTATCAAGCTCTCAGGTTGTGGCATTCACTTAGTTCCTTCTTTAAAATGAACTGTCCTATTTCTTAGCTGACATTTAAAGGCATCAATTTAAGAATCCTTTCAGTGACATGTAGTTTTGCCTGTTGTGCATGTGGTTCACTGATTCATAACCTATTAAACTATTTTTTTCCTCAGTTTGTGGTTCCTGTTAGTTAATGCACTTAGCCCATTTGATTTAATTAAGTTCTTGTATTGTATAAAAAGTGATGTCCTGGAGGTCCTGGGTTTGAATCAGCCTCCTTGCAAAATAAGCAAGAGGAAAGCTGCCTAGAAATTCCCTTCCCCAGTCCCAGACCTTAATGGATAATCCATACGTTTCTGTGGGGTTTCATATCTAGCTTACCCCAACGTGCTTGGGACAAATGCTTTGTTGTTTTTGTGGATATATAAAAAGTGAGCAATCTTCTGGTAATAATTGAGTTATCCGTTGGAACAAGAAGTCTACCTACGTAAAAGTTGTGAATTAGCCTCAATCATTTTTGCCTTAGGTTTACTAAATTATATTTTCCTGCAGCTACTGAAGCAATCTTTACGAGTGAAAAGGTTCAGGACATTGTACCTATCTCCAAGGATTCAGTTCTTATCCTTGGTCAAGGTAAGTGGAACTGTTGACATCTTTTGGATATGTTTATTTCTTTTTTGAAATTGTCCCAACTGATAAATGTTATCTTGCAGGCCACATGTTTCTTTATGGAACTGCTTGAATTTGGTTGGCTGTGTGGTAAATATGTTCAGATGCTATTTTGTTGTTCCACTCTGATCTTACAATATTTTCTTCAGCATAGAGCCATAGACTGATGAATTTTCTTTGGTATTAGGTTGTGACATTGCTGGTATTTCGATAATGATTTTGCAGCTTTGGATGACATGTTGAGCAAAGACAGTGTAAGTTCTTTTGTTTCATTCTAACAATTTCACTCATCTCCTTAAGTTGTAGTATTGGTAATTTGAGACTGCTTATCCAACTTTTCTTGAAGTTACGGGCACCACTATTATCTTATTTCAGCAAGATGGTGAAAAGCTCATGACTTCCACATTGGGCGGCAATGGGTGAGGTGCATGGCGGCATCATCTTATCTTGTCAGCTAAGAGCAACATCGCATGCCATATTTCAGCAGTGCTCACTGATATTTCTGAACGTGTGATGCCAGATTATGCAGACCGTAATATATTGTCCCAGTTGATCCCAAGTGTGGTTCTTGTTGATATGACTGAGATAACGCAATGTTGCAAAATCAATGTCCGTGCTTGGCTGTCTTGGAATGTTCATATGAAGACGTTCAGCTAAGCTATGGAACACTAAACATCTGGTGCTGAAAGTGCTGTTGATCTCGCTGCGGTTCAGGGACTGGGCTACACAATCGCGGAGTGGAGCTGTGGAGGACTGGGTACTTTGTGTAATTGCCTAGCTCTGGGGACCTGAGAAACGAACAATGTCGTAGCCCCTCTAATGTCGGGCTTATGCTAGATAAAACGCTTAAATATCGTGATGTAAGCTTTCCCATAAAATTTGTAGCTGTGCTTGTTCTAGAAATTTATACCCGGTTATTTCCTTATGTTGCTGCCTTGGTAACTTTCCAACATTCCTGTATGGAAACGATTCAGAGTTTGTGTGATCCGGTGCTTGGAGAGTTTGGTGAGCTCCGCCACCTGGCAGAACGCTGAGTGTTAACGAGGTAACTATAAAACGTAAGTGATTAGGTTTCAATTCGACATGTGTTTTTCTATCCAGGCTATATACGTGTCGACCTTTCTTGCTATATTCTAAAAAATATGTTTTTCCGACTGAAGCAGGTTGTGATCGTGTCTTTCGGTGCCGTAAAACGAAAGACAACATCGCTTGTTGGCGTATTGCTTCACTCCAGCAGCTTTACCGGTGTGTTAGTAGGGATGTCAACAATCGAGTTCGAGCGAGTTTGTGCTCTCATAAACAAGTTCGGTAAGAATTCGGACAGAGTCTGGAATCTATTAGATTCCGTAGTCAAACTCCAGTTTGGTTTGATAAGACTCGTTTAAATAGTTAGACTCGTAAAAGCTCGAGTTCGAGGGCTCATTTAAACAATAATAAATAATAGTAAAGAAAAATAACAAATATTCTTTATAAATTAAAATTTCTCTAAATGAGACTTATCGAACTCGTCAAGCTCACGAGCTTTGGATTGAGCTCAAGTTCATCTTGTTTATCTTTCGAGTCGAGTTCGAATCGAATTTTTAACGAGCCGAACTTGAGTAGCACACAAGCTTTGAACTTTATTAACATCCTTACACGTCAGTAGGATAGGATGGGACACTTCAACCTTGCACAGCTGCCGTACAATCTACATGCCTGTTTTAGAGGAACATTGGGTTGAGTACTCCAATTTATCACATGTCTATGTTTTTATTGTCTAAGACTGTCATAAAAAGAATAGATATTAATAGGAAAAAAAATTTATGGCAGGGAGGTAGTAAAAAGAAAAAATATCATTTAATTAGATGGGAAAAAGTTTGTAAAAGTAAAAAGAAAGGAGGACTGGGCATTAAAAATCTAAGAAAAATGAACTTAAGTCTACTATCAAAATGATGGTGGAAATTAGAGAATGAAAGAGGAATTTGGCAAGATTTAGTGATGGCTAAATATGTCAAGCAAGTCCCTATTGATACTATTAAGCATAAGTACAGTGATTCCCCTATTTGGGCTGACCTCATTAAGATTAGACATTTGTATACATCTGGTAGACGGTTTATTTTAGGCAATGGTCAAAAGATTAGCTTCTGATATGATATTTGGTTAGGGGAGCAATCTCTTTATAAATCTTATGGTTTGTTATATCAGTTCTGTGCGAATAAGAACATCACGGTTGTTGAGTGTGCTTCTAATAATTGGGTAATTGTTTTCAATCCTGATCTTTCTGTATGTTTACATGACCAATGGTATTCGTTGGCTGAAAGGTTAAATATGCAGACCATTACAGATGAGGATGACAGAGTTAGACGGATTGGTACAAAATCTGATATATTTACTATTAAATCAATGTATAATAGACTTACCTCAAATGATATTGGAGTTCATTACAATGGGATCTAGAAAGCAAAAATTATGCCAAAGATTAAAGTTTTTTGTGGCTGGCAGAACAAGGTGTTGTCCCAACAAAGGAAGTGTTAATTAAAAAAATTGGCATGGTGATACATTTTGTGCATTTTGTGATTCATTTGAAACTTTTGATCATTTATTCTTCAATTGTAATTGTATGAGGGTAGTTTGGAGTATTATAGTTTTGTGCTTTGGCTATAATAACATTCCAGTAAGTTTGTCTCAATATTGGGTTTAGATTAAACATATTTTAAAAGGAGATGATAATGTTCATTCGTTTGGTCTTGCTGCTATTTTGTGGTCCACCTGGAAAACAAGAAATGCATTTTGTTTTGATGGAAATATTATTAAGAATCCATGTGATATAATTTTTTCTGCTTGTTTTTTTATAAAATATTGGGCAGGACTATTTTCTCATGAATTACAAGAGCTGATTCAAACTGGTGTTGAGGGGATTATGAAAGAAGCTATGAGGGTGCTGGAGATGCAAGGGGCGGTTTTGATGTTGCCAGCTCCATGATGATGAAAGATATTCAAACAGACTGCGAACAACGAACAGTGGAGGATGAGAATAGCTGAAGTTGTTTTGTTGTGCGTGATGCTTGTTGCTGCCTAGATATTTTGTGTCTAAGTGTGCTTCTGAAGTTGTTTTGTAATAATTTGAAACCCCAGGTGGGAAGGACCTAGTTTGCAGGAGTATCCACCAAATTTGTAGTCCCATAGGAACAGTTAAGACTAAAATTCGGGTGGATCTCCAAGCTTGGGGTTGTCAGACTTTGATCACTGTTTTCTTTAATGGAAATGGAGGTGGCTGGGCCGATTTAAAAAAAAAAAAGAGTTCGTTAAAAAAGGGTTACAACAGAGGATGCATGCATCCTCTGTAGTAATTGCTCTGCAATTACTGTCACTGATATCTGATTCTATAAGATGTTGGACTCACATGTCAGTAGCAGTAACTGTGCTGCAGTTACTGTAGAGGATATAAACACTACAACAGATTGGCTAAATGATGACTGTACCTAAAAAAGCCGTGAGCAATGGAGAAGAGCAGAGCCGTGAGCAGGTTTTGACTTTTGAAGAAACGGTATGCCCAAAGATAGAGGTCAGTTCCACAAATGCACGATGTCCCCGGTACGTATTGGAGTATGCGGATTTCAGTGATCTCGCCAAGGACATCATATTCAACACTATGTCTAGTTATAAAAAGCGGAAAGGCTAAAAAACAGGTGTCTGAATCCAGCGTGTCTGTCAGGCGACTGTGCGTGGCCAGGGCCAAGCAAAATCACATATCACCGAGTTAACTTTTTATTTTGTTAATTGTTAATCTGTAATTTGTAAGAATTATGTTAGTTGTGAATAACCAATTAAATTTTTTGTGATCAATTAACCTATAAAATTAAGGATTTAATGATTAATTATAATGATTAGTGATTAATAGTGATAATTAGTTGCTAATTACCAGTGCCTCAGTCACTATAAAAAGAGCTATGTATGTGGGTGGTGTGTTGGTGGTGTAATTGAGTACACATATGAATAGATATTACAATTGTACCTAATTCGAAAACTTAAAAAACCTTTCTCGCCCATTTTAGAACCCAGTCAGATAAATTTTCAGTTGTGTAGAAATTTTTAAATGTCATATCTTCTGTATCTGAAGTCTAAATTGAATATTCCGCTTGTTTCAATCCAGCTACGCATTGATGTTGTCCAATTTACCTTGTAAGCATGTATTCATAACCGCTTTGGACGGTCTGGTCACTTTTCCAACTCACCCTGTTTGATTAACTTTGGTTGTGAACATCTTCCAGCCTAAAATAAACAAAATAATTTCAGAACCGAAAATTTCTTTTTTGATGAGATTCAGACGGAACAAGAAAAAATGGTGGGTTGGATCAAAAGAGTCGGAATTCCGGACCGGCCCAGGAAGCCCAAACAAAGAAAGCCCAATACGAGTTGGAATTCCGGCCCGGCTCGTCCAAAAAAAGCACCAAAACTCCGTATGGCCGGTGGCCCATCTTGTATCAGCAGCGGCGACGGCGGCGGCGGCGGCGATGAGGTTCATCTCCGGCGCCACGGCCTCCCGCCTTCCCGCCTCACTCCTCTCACTTCCCCGAGCTAGGCCCAGATGCGTGCCCACCTCCATCGTCTCCGGCTTAGCTTGTCGCGCCGCCTCCACGTCAGCCACGGCCACGGGCAACTGCACCGCGCGGAAGCCGTGGCTGTTCGTCGGGCTGGGGAACCCCGGCAAGGTGTACCAGCGTACACGCCACAACGTAAGCTGCCTGAATGAATCTGTTCTCCTGAAAGTGGGTTTTTCGCACGGTGGGATTGTTGATTCTTTTGTCCTGGTTAGTGGTGGTTACTAGTGAGCAGTCGAAATGGTAACTAATTCGAGTTTGACTCCAATAATTTGTGCTCCTTCACTTTACGAGACAGAGAATTGCAGGCGTTTTGTAGGATTATGTGTTAGTAATAAAAAATGTTTAGATTAGATTAGGAGCACAATTTTAAAAGAAAGCTCATTATTCCTTATGTCTAAAATGGGCACGTTCAGTATAAAGAATGGGAAATGAGCACGAAAACTTTAGCATCTAGATTTTCATATACTAACAGCATGCCACACAATTTCGTTCTGCAGGCTGTAAATTTTGGTACAGTATTGTTTATCAGCTTTCAGAAAGTTGTGTTAATTACGCATGACTTCTGTTTCTACAGAATTGTATTCTGTCAAAACTCCAATATACATATCTTCATTGGATTTGAGGTCCAATCTGTTTGTTCATAGGTTGGATTCGAAATGATTGATGTCATAGCAGAAGCTGAGGGTATATCTATCAGCAGTATGCAGTCCAAGGCATTGGTTGGAAAAGGTAATATTGACACGAGACATGTTCCTTAGTATGGTACATTTCATGTTGAGATGCTATATTTATTTAATAGTACTTTCTGAAATCCAGCTTTCTTCTTCAATTTTCGCTCACTTACTGTTCCAACAAAATGTGTTACATGTAACAAGAATTCTTACAACAATATTCCTTGGGCTCCCTACTTCATGTTGGTTATACCCAGCATCTGAATATTACACATAAATAGAATCGATAGCTGCACTTTTGCAGTTTTGCTTATTTAAAAATTTGTCTGCTAGTACTCATCCTTCGTAAAAATTGCCTTGTTATTATTCAGGTTGCCTTGGTGATTCGCCTATCATGCTGGCCAAGCCACAAACTTTTATGAATGCAAGCGGTGAGTCTGTAAGTATAATGATTCCAAGGCACCTTGAAACTAGTCTTCATTTTCTTATGTACATCCTAACACACTGACTTATACAGGTGGGTCAGTTGGTTTCATATTTCAAGATACCACTTAATCAAGTTGTTGTGGTAAATTTTCTTCTTCACTTGCTGCTCTTTTTATCACATATTAATATAAGATGCTCTTGCTTCATTTCTTCTCTTAATGGCAGATGTATGATGATCTTGATTTACCCTTCGCAAAATTGCGTCTACTGCCAAAGGGTGGACATGGTGGGCATAATGGGTACTCCACCTCTCTTCTTCTTTTTTTCAACAAATCCATGTGTAGCGCAGTCAGTATTTCAGTGTTAATTTGTTATGCAAACTGTATACTGGAGATATGATTTTGGAGGCAGATAATTCTGCCATACTCTCAAGTTCGCCTAAGATATTTTGAGTGTGTACCTTTTATTTTGTCATTGGACAGACAAAACTTTGTACTTCTATTTCTTCCTCTTTTCCTTCGTAAGGATGAACCCAAATTCTATTGATTCATATAGGTCTTATAGTAATGATTAAACCTGTGACAGGATGATTAAAAGACTTGGAAACCTTTCCTAGTTCCTTTGCTGTTGTGATGATGCAAGCATTTTTCTTTGCTTAAGCATTCGTCCACCTTTCGCAGGATGAGGAGCATCGTTAACCATTTGAAACAAAGTCGTGATTTTCCACATCTAAGAATTGGTATGCCATTTTGTTTCCTTTTTCTCTTCAGCTGCCAGTTCTGAAATGATTTCGTGGTGATATTTTGCAGGCATTGGACGGCCACCTGGGAAGATGGATCCCGCAAATTTTGTCCTTCGGCCTTTCAGTAGAAAGGAGCAAGAAGAGGTTTTCACTAGTAGAATAATAATATTTTAAACTGGTAGACCATATTGATCCATGTGGAGACAGTAAAGGTAATAAAAGTGTTCTCTGTATGCAGCTTGATTTTACGTTCCATAGGGGCTTGGAGGCGGTACGAGTAATGGTGCTTGAAGGATTCAACAAGAGTGCAACTTACGTGAATACGACACAAGCATCTGAAACATTAAACAGATGATAGACTATTCATTAAATTCCTGCGCCAGAGAGACAGATTCTAGGCAGTAAACTCGGGGCATCATGATGCTCTCTGCTTCAGTTTGGTCCAAATACTTTCATTGTAGTCATTTTTTTACTGCAAGAATATCCTGACAACTGAAATGCCCTGTGTTCATTTTAAGTACTCCTTCCGTTTTAAAAAACTTGTCGCTTTTTAAACTACAAAGCAACATGCTTTTTGGGATGGAGGGAGTATTGATACAAGCAATTCAAGTACTGTGAGTTCAGGTTCTCGCAACAACTGTATATTACGTCTGTAGCTTATTTTTTAAAATTTAAGAACTTAACCAGTGAAGTGTAGCATTCTTAAGCTGACTCTCTGTTTAAGAGGCTTCTTTTTCGTCGTCTCAATTTGTTTGTAGCTTTTGAGTTTGCAACCTTTGCTTGCACTTACGCCATGTAACGATCTCACCTCATTCCAGCAAAACATATTTCTCATGGTATTGCAGGGTTCGCGCAAAACGCCTCAATATCACAGTATCTAATAGCAGGTCGTTCAAAAAGAAAAAGAAAATGTACAGTACAGTATCTGATAGGATTCCGATTCTGGTTGGAGAAAGCCAGAAAGGGATATTATTGCACTTTGGATAGAAGGTGACTGCAATATATGCGATGATCCCTGGTGAAGGCAAGCAATTTCCGTTCGGTCTTCAGGTTTGGTTTCATTGCCCACCGTTACGGCAACTGCAAGCCAGGAATGAGGAGGCATGTATCATCTCAGCTGGGCCTGCTAGATGGAGACCAACAAGTGGGCGTAACTGTGGAATGTGGTTAAAAGTCGTATGGAATACCTTTTCGTCGGCCGGAGCCCAATGGGCCAGTGTACGTGAAAACTTAAAAGCAAAAGAGGAAAAAGGCAGGAAGAAAAACCTATCGTCGCGTCGCGAGCATTTGGGCCATGGCTCCGGCCTACAGCAACCCCAAGCTACAAACGCTGTACCGCTCCATCAGCAAATGGAGAGAGACACTGGCCACTGGGTATGTGACTATGCTATGCAGCACCGGATGGTCCACTGATCATCACTCGTCGCAGCGACAGATCTGTACTGTTCAAGTTGCGACTGTGCGTTGAGAGTCAAGTCAACGCGTGCCTCGCATTTTAAATGCTGGTTAACAGTAGGGTAACTTGCCGCCGGGCCACTTGTGATTTCCCTTCCGTATCGATCGGGGCACGCACAGGGCACAGTACCACCACCGCTTCATCACTCCACCATGTACCGTACTGAATTAATTGATGTAGAGCAGCACCGAACGATGGTGACTCTCGGCCAAGTCTTAATTGGCTTGCTGCTCACGCGTGTCACGAGTTTGCATTGCAAGTAGCACATGGTACATGGGTAGCCAGGGAGCGTGTAAGCCGTCAGCGTACACAGTACTAAAACGAGCCTCATACAACGCGTGTAAGCAGTGGAAGAACCTAAAAGGGCGGTTGGCCTATTATTAGTGGTTTACAATGCCGATAAATTAATAACTCTTTTTTGTCAGCATTTAATAATAGGGAGTATCTTGGTTTCTAAAGTCCTTAGTAAAATTGACATGTGTAGAGGAAGTATCTTAGCATGGATGGGAGAAGCGTACTCCTTAATGCAAGTCTTTCTAGCTTTTCTGTGTATCACATGTCTATGTATCTGCTTCCTAAAACAGTGATGGATAAGTTAGATAAATGTAGGAGAAAATTTTTTTGGCGGGGATGTGACAGCAAGAAGTATCATTTGGTAAAATGGGATAAAATATGCAGAAATAAGAAAAAAGGGGTTTGGGTGTTAAAGATTTATCGAAGATGAATATTAGTTTGCTTATCAAGTGGTGGTGGAAATTAGATTGTGAAGAAGGTCTGTGGCAGGAAATTATTAATAAAAAATACATTAAAGGATTGCCTTTTGGATCATTAAGACATAAAATGTTTGATTCTCTGATTTGGGCTAACCTAATGAAAGTCAGAGGAATCTATATTCAGGGAAGGAGGATGAGGGTGGGGAATGGAAGAAAGACTTGTTTTTGGTTTGACTCGTGGCTAGAGGTAAAACCTCTGTGGAAGATTTATACTCCTTTGTTCGACTTTTGCTCTGATAAACTGATAACAGTAGAACAATATGCTGCTAGGAGTTGGGTGCTATACTGTAGTCCAGCTTTGCCTAATATTCTTCATGATAAGTGGTATGAATTAACATATAAACTAAATAGTGTTGCTTTATCTTCTGAGCACGATAAAGTGAGTTGAAAGTGGAACACTTCGGGCAATTTCTCCGTTAGATCTGTTTACAATAAATTGACAGGGTCTAATGTGGGGAGAGAGTATAAACATATCTGGAAAGCCAAGCTTCCCCCGAAGATCAAAACTTTCTTATGGCTAGTAGAACAAGAATCTATCTTGACTAGAGATAATATGTCTTTAATGAATTGGGAAGGAAATCCTAACTGCAATTTTTGTAATCACCTGGAAACATCTGACCACTTATTCTTTCAGTGTGATGTTATGAAGGTTGTATGGGACATTATTGTTTTATGCCTTGGCTAAAGCATCAGGCCTGAAAGCATTAGACAGTACAAATCCTGGATCAAACAAGCGCTGCCAGGAGGGGATTCAGTACACTATTTTATCCTTGCAGCCATCTGTTGGGCAATGTGAAAGACTAGGAATGATGTTAACTTTAATAACAAGATTTTGAATAATCCAATGCAGACTATTTGTTACGCTTGTTTACTCATGAAATTTTGGGCAGATATCTATACAAAAGATATGCAAAAAAAGGTGAAGACTGGAGCTGATTCTCTACTGCAAGCTGCTATGAAAGTTATGCAGGAGATGAAGGGTTTTATTTTACTTTCTGTTGCACATCAAGACCTGATCGAGGAAGCAAAAAATGAAGATGATCTCAGTCCAGTGACGCACAACAGTGATGCTTGATAGCGCGGCCGATTTTGTCATTCATGTGTTTTGAGGAGGATGTGAAAAGAACTAATGAGGTTTGATAGCTTTTGTTGCTTATGCTCTTTGAAACACCATCAGTAGGACTGATGTTTGTTTTCTAAAAGAGTGAAGCAAAAGTCTTATATTCTCAGGTGTTTTCGTTAAAGCTAAGGGCCAGGCTAGCCTTTATATGAGTGGTGGTTAAGGACTGAAGGGATGGCACCGTAGTCCCCTAAGAATTAGGACTGAAGTAGTGTTGAATCTGTTAGGTTCTAATTGAAAGGATGTGGGATCTCCGTTCTATGAATGGAAGTGGTATTACCGTGTCAAAAAAAAATAATAGTACGTACGCACTAGCACTACGGGCGCTTTCAACAATCCACGGATCCGTGGAAAACAATCTTCACATGGGTGAGAGGATAAAAGCAAGAGAAAGAAACGATGCGAGGGGATCGGATGCCATTTCCGGCCAGACCCATTGGTCTAGCTGCTGGCCTGCCTGGGCGTCTTAACTTAAACAATCCAGAGCTTGAACTGATACCGGCGTGCGTACGTCTGCGGACAGCGACGGGACGACGGAAGCCCGGCGCTTTTCCGCCGTGGATCCTTTCCGGCCTTCATCACATCACCTAATATGCGCGCCGCCGCCGGCCGGGTCATATCATCAGCCGGATAAAGCCCCAGGATTTGTTAAAGAAATCCGATCTGGAATCTCGAACTAACAGCATGTGCGCGCGTGCGTGACGTAACCCACAACCTACGTAGGGCCTGACGTGGCCACTCCGGCGAGCTAGCTAGCACAGAGGAAGTGCATGACAGAGGCTGGCCACTCCGATCCGGTGACAAATGCTAACGAGTCCGCGGTAGAACTTCTAGAGCTTGCCTAGCACCATACATGTTGACCCACTCGACAGACTCCTTGCGCTGCAGATCCTTGGAAACCAAGGAAGAAGTTGGATCGGGTGGCGGACTGGTGGGCGCGAGGGAACGAGGAGGGCTGTAGGCTGTAGCGTAGCGGGTGCGCCGGCCGGCGGACGAGCGATAGCATGGCCGCGCCGCGGCAGGATGCTTGGCTGGCCGCGGGCGGGCGAGCGAGCAGTGGCTTGCTGCGGCAGATCCGGTGGAGAAGCCATATGCGGAAGCGAAGACGCGTACAGCGGACGTCCGACGACCGGCGACTTGGTCTGGGAGCACGAGCCTGCGCCGTCGTCTCTCTCTCTCTGAGACGACGGCACTTTTTCCCTGAACATTTAATTCCGTCCGTGTAGGAAAAAAGGAAATGTTCAGGGTAGCAGTACATACACGGCCCATTAACTGACGTCGTAATGACCTGATGCCTCTGCTTCTTACTAATTCGTTAATGCTAATAGCAAACACACATGCGCGTGCTGTGTGTATCAAGTCGATCTGGCCATCAACCGCCCTGGATTAATATATTGCGGCGGCCGGGGTGCAGGTGGTCCATCCATCCATATCTTCCCCATACGGAGCTGAACTAGCTGGAGGAATCCGCGCGAGATGATGATGGCATGTACCGACGGTGGAACAGGAGCTATTGCTAGTGGCCAGGGTGATGCGATGAGCTAGTGCATATGCAGCAGAAAGGATCGCATGGAGATATGGGGGCATGGGCTCGCCCACCGCCAGTCGAGATAAGGATGGATGATATGCGTCGGTTGGTGCTACAGTAACTATTCCGTTTCTGTTCTACTCTCTATCCCACAATACAATAGATGCCATTTCAGACAACAAAAACAACTAAAAAAGAATTACAACTCACTGTCTTAACGACATCTGTCAAAGATGTTTTTGCGACACTTCTCTCGGACCTGCTAAAGAGCAGCCCGCGGAGGTTCTTTCTGGAGGGGCGAATTTCCTGGATCTACGAGCACGATAGACACGGAGATTTTTACGTGGTTCGGGTTGCCAAGAGCATAATACCCTATATCTCTGAGGGGTTGTGTTGTATTGCATGTACTCAACCCATGGTGAGCGTGAGATGCGTACGAATAAGATGAGAGAGTCTCCCCTTCTGTCGTGGCTGACCGGTCCTTTTATAGGTGAAGGCCAACAGCTTACATTATGTCTGGGACCCGACAGGTGGCCTCGGGTTAAGTAGCCTTGAAAGCGCATTAATGTGCCTTGATGACACGTTAATGGGTCTTGATGGTGCATTAACGTGTCCTGATGACACGTTAATGAGTCTTAATGGGTCTTCATGGTGCACCAAGGTGTCTTAGTGACACATTAATGCTGTGTTGATAGCGTGTTAATACGGTCTTGAGTGTACACGTCGCCTTCCAGAGCTGCGGGACACGCAGTGGCGGCATTGGACCTCTCCTCGGCGGCGAAGCTAGGTTCGGAGGCAGCATCGGACCTCTCCTCAGCGGGAAGGATATGTCCGAAGTCCTTGAGACGCGTGGGAGCACCGGACCTCTCCTCAGCGGGGAGGCTAGGTACGGAGTCTTCGAGACGCGTGGCAGCACCGGACCTCTCCTCAGTGGGGAGGCTAGGTCCGGTTTCGTCGGGACACGTGGCAGCACCGGACCTCTCCTCAGCGGGGAGGCTAGATCTGGTTTCGTCGGGACACGTGGAAGCACCAAACCTCTCCTCAACGGGGAGGCTAGGTCCGGTTTCGTCGAGACACGTGGCAGCACTGGACCTCTCCTCAGCGGAGAGGCTAGGTCCGGAGCTGCAGGTTGTCAGAGCTGTATTGTCTTCTTTGTATGCAGGGGTACCCGAGCTGCAGGGTATCGACGGTGGCCCCCGGACCCACCTCGGGGGAGGCGATGATCCCAGAGGTGGGGCCACCATCATTAACGCTAAGAACGTCAACGGCGGGCGCCCGTGAGAGGTGTCGGTGTCAGAGCTTGAGGTCCGACGGCAGAGCCCGAAGGGTGAAGTCATGCACAAGAGTGACACCAAAAATAGTAATAGTGCTCATTGTTTACAATCTTCCTACCCTCAGTTTTGTTGTGGGCAGGCAGAAAGATGTAACAGAGCGAAAAAGTGAATACTATGCATAATAATTAAGCATGTGAACATGGTGACAGTATCAAATTTTTAAAGGCGCATCAAAATGTGATACAGAACCAAATACAAGCCAAATTGTGTAGGCACACTAAAAATTAATAAAGTTTCTATTGACAACAAACCAAACATGCCGTCACCCGTGCCGCCGCCGCAAAGCTCAGCCGATCGGCCGTTGCTTTCTCCAAGGGACGCGGCCGCCGGTCGAGCTGCTGCTCATCGCCATGCTTGTTGAGTTGGTGTTCCCTTTCCACGCAAGGAATATGAATCCCATCGGCAATTCGGCAGCTGCAGCAGGGGGTGGGAACAAACTTGAGGCGCCGTGGCCAACGATCCCTTTGGCTCCCCTCCAAATCTAGCAGCTACTGGAGATAGCACCAGGTTTCATGCATGCGTCTCTCGGCTGCATTGTTATCCCGACTTTATTCGCCAGTGCCGCTTCCTGCCTCAGATAGCGCCCATGTCCAATTATGGTAGGCACAGATCATCAACAGGAAATTAGTAGCAGTAGGTGTTTCCACGTGAACGTTCAGATAAGGAACGCAAAGTGACGGATGGCTTTTCTGTCCGGTAACTCCCGCCACATGCTAAAATTAGTAAAGAGTAAATTCATCAGCGGTTCATGTATTATACATTCCCATCCAGATTTATGAACTCGTAAGGTACACATCTAGACCCGTCCGCTTGTTTCATATTCTCATGTACATCCAATCCATACTCTCATAAATCTAGATGTGCAGTTTACGAGTTTATGAACTTATGAGAATGCGAGATAAGTTCATGAATTGTTAGTGATTTTTTTCTCATTATTAAATCGACTACTAGGGGAGAGATCTTAACTTTAGCAGAGTTATCCGAGTACTTGGCATATGTTACGTTCTTCAACAATATTCAACATGCAAGTGTGCGAGTACCTAGCAGTTTAGTTTCTTGATGCAACCGAACAAGAGAGATGGAGAAACAAGTATAACAACAAGCTGGCACGGGATAAACAAGTGGCCGTGGAACAGACATGTTTAGGTTGTCTTCTTCGTTCCTCATCGACCTTATCTCTGCGCCACAATACCCAACAGGCAAATAAGTGAATAACAGATAGAATATATCATCTCTCTCTCTCTTTCTCTCTCTGCCCGTATTATTCGAAGGAAGGACAAGACAAATTGATAGATGGATGGGTACGGGGAGATAGAAACATCAGTAGGAGAGAGAAACAAAGAGCGGCCAATAGCAATGTCGTCGGTCATCAGCTCCCGTCCAACAGCTGCAAATTGTTTCAGGGGGGGTGCACTTGGCCATGCTGCCCTGCATGGTCCACACTTCATGTGAAGGCCATGCTCCACCCTCATCCACCTGCCTCTCCCTCCGCTTGGCCCACACGCCCCATACAGGAGCCTCTGCCGTTGCTTCTCCCCATCCTTCTCTGCACCATGGTGCTGACTGCTGACCAGGTGTCGATCTGCAACGGCGTGCGAGTATGGAACCTGCCAGCAGATTCTACATCAATATATGTATCTCAGCCACAGAAAAATGTCCTTATCAAAATAAAACACCAAAAATGGCAGTAATGAGATGCATGTTTTTCGGTGCATCTGATGCGTTTCATGATATTTTTCTAGAAGTAGTACTACTAGTTTTTGATAAGCAGTTTGTGCTTGGCTGCATGTGGACTTGGGATGATTCTTGGAGTAAGTTCATGGAAAGATCCAACGAATTGCATGGCTCGGAAACGACGACCCGAAGGAATAGTCCGGGTCTTCACGATAGGATAGGATCGCCTGCCCAAGCTGCATGTAAATCGCCTTGAGATGCATATGGCGTAGCCGCCAAACTTGACACTGTTCACGTGCAACTATCTTTTCGTGGGGAAGGTTACTTGAGAACGTCATTTTATTTGAGAACATAAGGAGTATTCCCTCCGTCCCCATGAACTTGTCGCTTTGTAGTTCATTTTTGAACTACAAAGTGACAAGTTCATGGGGACGGAGGGAGTATATGCTTATAATGTGTGCACAAGATATCCGCGTTAATATTCTACGGTCATATATAGCTAAAATGACGGTCAATAAACAGAAAAGAAAAAGAAAAAAACAATCGACCATGCTGCTAGATGAACAAATTATTTTGTCCAAGACAATGACATGTTACACTCAAGCAGACATCGACCAGAAAAGCCGGTTAATTTCTTTTGGTTCCAAATTTTCCACTCCTAAGTCAGATGGACTTCTTCCCAATTCCAAGGCTGCACATATATCTCGTCATCATTCTCTCTCCAAAGAGCTGGCAGCACTACCATTTTTAGCTGTTGCGCACCAAAGACTGCAGTACAAAGCAGTGGGTCAAAGTCTCCGGTTTAGACCATTCGCAGTGGCGTACTGTATACACTGTTTTGCAGTGTAATTTAGAGTACGTACTGTAAAAGTTGAAGGAGAATAGTGTATAGAGTATGCTTTAGAGTACGCTGGTGCGGATGGTCTTGGACCGCCGAGTAGAGTAAGTCTCCTCAACTGCAGTCCTCTCGTGTTTGGTTTTCAAATTTTTACTTATATATACTGTACACAAGTAGCAGTTTCTATATCTGTCAAATTCCACGAGCCGTGACCGCGTGAAAACTGGCAAGTTGCATTGCAGCAAGTCGTCATTTTGGAATTACTCTGCTGTTTCGCATGGGCGGCGAGGGGGGTTAACAAATCTGACCAGATTTCTCGCGCTCTTGTGTTTCCCGCGTGTAGGGCACGTCCTCCCCAGTGTGTTTCCCGCGTGTAGGGCACGTCCTCCCCAGTGCCCGCCCATGGAAATTTTAACGCAACTTGCATGCTGGCCTTGGCATTATATGCAAGCACCGACTAGTCAAGCTTTGTATTGTATCGACCACTTACTACTCAGGGAAACGTTATCTTGGGAACAGCTTCATTTGTTTAGGCTGAAACCAACATAGTGCCGCGGGTATCTGAAATGCATGTGTTTTTTCCCTTATATCTTTTGCTCCTTCTGAACAAGTAATAAGGTGTATTCCCTCATAAAGAGAATAAGGTGAATCCCCACTGAGATGGAGCAATAAGTCTTACTCTCTTAATTGGTTTACAAATACTCTCACACCGTTTCAAAATAAATGACGGTTCTATTTGGCACAACTTCTGCTGCAACTTCTTCATAAAAATAAACTAAGAGTGTGCTAAACAGGAAGCTTCTGTAACAACTTATTAGTTCAGCTGCTTCTCAGAATGAACTAAAAGCAGGACATAAGCAGAAGCTGCTTTCCACCAACTTTTCAAACAAACTGCTTTTGTAACAAGTTCCAGCTGTACCAAACAGGGCCGACGTTGGACGAAGGGAAGTAGTAGGACCTAGCGGGTTGGTTGGTCTGCATATCTGCATATCTGGTTATACTAATGTTGTATTATTATTTTGGATGCACCTTTAGTTTGATGTTCTGTAATTATCGTTATTTTCTATCACTACTATTTTGAGTGATTAATTTTGTCATGACACGGGGAAGAGCGGGAGCTCATGTGGCTAGCACCGTGGGGTTGGTGCCCGCCCGCGTTCGAGCGCCGGTTCTAACGCGCGTGCACGCCCACATTCTACTTAATGAATTAGCCCATGACATCTGGATCATGTCTCTTTCAAAAGTCATGACAGCAGGTAATTTAAAATCTATATAATGGCAATGGTGTGTAATAAAAAAACATGTATAAAGGTTTCCTGGTTCCTGGCATCTTTTTGTTAGTGATAGTGAAGGATAATTATTTTATTTTTCTCCTACTATTTGGTAAATTTAGCTCTTTGAATGCAAACTTGATCACTTTTTAAATATTAAGTTTAGTTATTTCATCTCGTTATTAAGTTACTTGTTATTTCATATATTTTTATAATTTTTTATGATATGAATCTAACATCATCAATTTTGTGATCTGATGATATCAATCTTCTTTAGCTGCTTCCATATATGTTGTGCGAAAATTTATGGCACATATATTGTACAAAAAAAGATTGACCAAGGAATATTATTTCTGGGATTTAGTTCAGTACCGAATTTTATTCCACGATGCCTCCACTTTCAAACGGTTAAGAAAGTCACAGACAGGTGTCGGCATCGAGGATAAAATTCAACAGCAAGAAGCAACAGTGATATTTCTGTGTTGGAAGCCTCCAATGCAGTGTAGTTGTACTATTCCCCCTGGTTGATCATACATGCACGTATCTATCTGCCACTTACGGACAATAATAACCTGCAGGGTCCAGACTGTAATTACCAATGCTCCTCGCGTATGAGATAGATCTCCCTATCTACAAGCTTCTAGAGAGATTCTACTGGTAAAAAATACCAGTATGATAGTAAGTACAACTGTACAAGTCGGCAACACCAACAGACGACAAAATGCCAACGTTTATCTTGTTCGCAAAAGGCCAAAGGCCAGGATGGAAAAGGCGCAACAGAAGGTGGTGACATGTGGCAAACAAATCACCTTGATCACATCATCACAGCAACAAGAACAAGATGTCTTTCCATATGCAGGCTCTGTATCCGTATCCAGGCAGATCTGATGCTAGCCATTAGCTTGCGCCACCCCAGCCATGCATGAGAGTTGACTGACCCACACCGGGTGCAGCCCACAAAGGGGACGGATGCGGCCGTGGTGGCGTCGGCAAACTTGTACGCTTCACACGAGGATAGTGGATAGTATTACTATCTTTGTACTACTTGTATCCAACGTAGCAGCGTCTCCAAGCACCCAAAAATATCCAGACAGGACCAAGAAAAACGAGCGGACATCATGGTGGTGTGGCGTCCGCAGAAACCAAACTACGACGCTCGCTGCCCACCCACCCACAAATGCTATCTATAAATCTTGGTACCCCGCTCACCTATTCATCCTGCGCTGCAAACATCTTCTTCACCGACGGAAGCATAGAGGCGCAACAGAAGTTCCGTGTCCAGCTAGTGGTGCACACTTGAAATGGACAGCGCGAGGAGCTCCCTCGTGGACGACACCAGCGGCGGCGGCGGCGGCGCGTCCACGGATAAGCTCAGGGCACTGGCCGTTGCGGCCGCGGCCGCGGGGCCGCAACTGGAGCGGGTGGGCAGCGGCGCCAGCGGGGTCGTAGACGCGGCCGAGCCCGGAGCCGAGGTTGACTCGGGCGGCGGCGTGGCGCCGGCGGCAGCGGCAGCGGGGGTTGTGGGCGCCGGCGGGAAGCTGCCGTCGTCCAGGTACAAGGGCGTGGTGCCGCAGCCCAACGGGCGGTGGGGCGCGCAGATCTACGAGCGGCACCAGCGCGTGTGGCTTGGCACCTTCGCGGGGGAGGACGACGCCGCGCGCGCCTACGACGTCGCCGCCCAGCGCTTCCGGGGCCGCGACGCGGTCACCAACTTCCGCCCGCTCGCGGACTTCACCGCCGAGCTCCGGTTCCTCGCGTCCCACTCCAAGGCCGAGGTCGTCGACATGCTCCGCAAGCACACCTACTTCGACGAGCTCGCCCAGAACAGGCGCGCCTTCGCCGCCGCCGCCGCCGCGTCCGCGCCAACCACCTCGTCGCTCGCCAACAACCACTCCTCCTTTTCGCGTCCCTCCCCGGCCGCCGCGCGTGACCACCTCTTCGACAAGGCGGTCACCCCCAGCGACGTGGGCAAGCTCAACAGGCTAGTGATCCCAAAGCAGCACGCCGAGAAGCACTTCCCGCTCCAGCTCCCGTCCGCCGGCGGAGAGGCCAAGGGCGTGCTCCTCAACTTCGAGGACGCCGCAGGCGGCAAGGTGTGGCGGTTCCGGTACTCGTACTGGAACAGCAGCCAGAGCTACGTGCTCACCAAGGGCTGGAGCCGCTTCGTCAAGGAGAAGGGCCTCAACGCCGGCGACGTCGTCAGTTTCTACCGTGCCGCTGCCGGCGCCAGCGCCAACAGCAAGCTCTTCATCGACTGCAAACTGCGGCCGAACAGCGCCGCGGTCACTACACGCCCCGTCGACGTCGAGTCATCACCGACTGCGGTGGCGAAGGCCGTGAGGCTCTTCGGCGTCGACCTGCTCACGGCGCCGTCGCCGGTGCCGGAAGAGGCGATGGCCGGCGGGTGCAAGAGAGCAAGGGACATCGCGACGACGCCCCCGCAGGCGGCGTTCAAGAAGCAACTCGTTGAGCTGGCACTAGTTTAGTAGCAATAGTAGATCAATCATCAATGCTATGCTACTACTCGTAATCGGCAATCTTTTTTTCTGCTCGCCAAGAATTCAGGTGGTAGCATTACCGACCTAGCTCAATCAGTCGTTCTCGGCATCTCACTTAGTTCGTTCGTTTTTTAATTCCCATTTCATCATGCTCCTGCTCTTGCTTCGATGTAAATCTTGTCGTCATCATGTTCAAGTGTATACTAATGATCCTCAGAGCCATAGAAATCTTGATGATCTGATCAACTGACAAAGCAGCAACATAAATTCCAAACATATCGCACTTTCTTGCGCGTCAACTGAAGATACATTTCGATTACTCCTATAGTAGTAGTTTGATTTTCAGATGCATCTCACGTGTGATGTCGTGCTGACCAGTGCAACAACAGCTACTACACGCGTAGTACACTTCGGACGATGTCCAGATGCATACGCATGTACAGTATCTGGACATGTCCATCTGAATCTGATGGCAGCAGCAGCCAGCAGAGCGCATGCATGCATGCCCGCACGCTGACATTAATTATCTCCCGTGGATGATATGCTAAACTTATCGGCGACAGGGAAGCAAAAGGGAAAACAGCGTGCCTTGCTTTCCTCTTGCAGGTGCAGGGATATGGTCTTCAATGGCGGAAACATCTGCAGGAAACGAAACGAAACGACGCGCCGGTGGTGGTGTAGTTGACGTGGACGTCGATGTGGACGTACACGGGTAGTACTTACATTGTTTCGTTCCGTTTGTTTATCGTCAGCTTGCAAAAGTTTGGTCATCCGCAGCACATTGTGGCGCTGGAACAGAATAAACGACGGCCCGAGCATACCTCTCCAGCTCAGCGCCGAAGCTAGGCATCCCGGGACCGCGCCGCGTCACCAACAGATGCGAACGGCTTATAATTACCTCTTGAGGGGATCCACACGGGAGCATCAGCAGGTCTGCACGCGGCAACGATCGACGTGGAGACGAGTCGCATAAAGCCGCCGAGTTCAAAAAAAAAAAAAAGTCGCATAAAGCCGCGACGACCTCTTTCTCTCAGTCTCCTGTGTCTCTCGCTTGCGTTCCGTGGCCTTTCGTTTTCGGCTTGCGTTCGCGAACCTAAAATATCGTTGCCGATTGCTGCCGTATAGCACCTGGATGGGACAACCGACGTTCAGTTGCAAGCTTATCTGCATTGTTCTTGAACAGGAAATCTGGAGGTGCCCAGAAAAAAAAAATCACCGAACACGGTTAATCCAAGCGCCTCTGTTATCGCTAGGCGTTAGGAAAACGTAGTATTACTAATCTGGGTTAAAAGCCTTGCCGTAAGATCAATTGCGCGTCAAGGTCTACTCCCTTAGTTATCATTATCAATGATTTGGTCAGTTTACCCGAGCAAGAAGCCAAGAACCGCGTGACGCAATTCGCAACCTAACACGTGAGGTGGGGCAGGCAGATTCCTGTGCCGGAAAAACGGAGCGCTGATGAGCACTGAGACTAAAAATAACCGTACTATACGCATGCAAGCCCTGTGTAGATCGTACGGTGTACTGACCGAATCCCCACTCCTTTTATCGACACGTACGCCTGCTAGGCGGCTACACCAACGCAAGCACTGGCCGCCACAGTACAGCGTGCCGCATTTTTGTTACAAGTAGTTAAACCTGTGGTACGAGAGGAAAATATTTCCATGCTGCAGCTTTTGTTGCATGCCACGCCATGGAAAACCTGAACTCACGCTGCCTTTTGAGAAGCTCAGCCAGCCGCAGGGCTTTGCCCCCTCGCCCCAAAGTCAATCACCCCCACCCCAGCCCACCCCACCCCGGCGTCCCCTTCCTGGAAATTGCCCACCTCGTCAGAAGCGTGCATGGGAACCAAGGGGTGAACTGCCATGGCAGTGTGGCACACAACTGATGCAGGCAGCAGCGGCAGGGGACACGTTGGTTGGGGACAGCCGCAGACGGAACGCGCGAAACAGGACACGACACACCGGAACACGAAAACCTGCTCCTCTGGAGGCAGAACCGCTGACGCGGGGAGCCTGCCCGTGCCAGCGTGTGGAAAACGCTTCCGCTTTTTCGACGGTCTCTTCTGGCAAGTGGCAACCAATGCCGCGGCAGCAGCGATCTGTTGCCGGTTAACCGTTTTGGCTGACCGGCGTGGCCACATGCATGCAGGCGCGCGGTGCGCGTGTGAGCGTGTCGCTCCTCCGTCGTCCAGCTCCTCTCACCTCTGGATCTGGATTCTTTTGCGAATGGCGAGGTGTCACGGCATACAGATGTTCACATGCTGTTGCTTCGGGCAGCACAGAATGACTTGGTCCGAGTCAATAAGTCTACTGTGCCACTGCATGAAACGGTGAAGGTTTGACGATCTGTGATCGATCGATACCGGTACCACGGGAAACCGACGAGAAAGTGTGTGTACTACTAGTGCGCAACTAAAAATTAAGTTCTACTATCGTCAAGGTTGATTTCGTAGTTCAAAAGTATTATCATGCACGGTACTCCCTTCATCTTCAAAAGTTTATCACTTGTTATACAAACAAAAGCCACAAATTTTTTGATGACGGGAGGAGCAGTACTTTGGTTCGAAATAAAATGAGCATATGTGATTACGTTGGACCTCCAGGGGTAAACGGCATGCATGATCCGCCATTAGCTCAGATAAGCACTGCTGCCAGTGCTAGGCCAGTTCTGTGTTCTGAAATTGACAAGTTGCATGGCCTTTACATCCTATAGCACTACTACATACTAACCTGTATCTTTCCGGATCGGGAAGCGGCTCGGCTGGCAGCAGCCCCGCGCGTTGGCCTTCTTCTTCCCGTGACATAGTCCGAACGATTAGTAAATCCGCTGCTTGCGTGGCTGTCTCCGCCCGTCCGCGGGCAAGGCGTCAGTCACCAGCCGACCAGCGTGCATGCGAGCCGCAAAGTGGATAAAAGGATAAGCACGGACGCCCCGCGCCCCGCCCTACATGGACATATCGTCGGCGGCGTCTGCCATTGGTGCGGGCTGGACACTGGTCAAAACCTGCACATGCTTGCCACCCAGCTAAGCTGCCGCGCGCTTGATGCTAATTGCGGATTATTCTAGTGCAACCTGTGTAGTACTGTATATGGCAAGTCATCAGGAGCTCGTCAAAAGAAATCTGCTTGTTGGTCAAGTGGTTAGGCGCCAACAGTAGCTTCAATTCTTTATATAGTACTCGTACGCGAGAGAGCTAGTTTATCATCACCGGTGTTAAGCTACTATGCGCTGACTTGTTGTCCTCAAAAGTTTAATCTGATGAGAGATAGTAGGCAATTCACGCATACGTGGAATATGAGTCGACTATAATTTTATTTTATTTTATTTTTAATAAACTGCACCCACCAGGATTCGAACTCGAGATCTCTGACTTTGATACCATGTTAAGCTACTATGCGCTGACCAATTTTCTTAAAAAAATTTAAGCTGATAAAGTATGATAGACAATTCACTTATATTTCAATATTTCAACAACGGGATGCTTGCACACACACTCCGTCCCTCTCTCTCCGCGTGATTTCTTTGACCTGGGACGGAAGCAAAAGGAATCAGCAAACCAAATTTGATTTAATCCCTCTGTCGTCTGTCCTGGACTGAGTTATTGTAATTAACGCACTGTTCCTTCCACCTGTATTTTATGCTACAGCTTTACCAGTCAGTCGCACTTAGCTGTCGCCAAAATTAAATTGACCGCAACAAGTATGTTTTGCATCAAAAGGAGTCAGTAGTCAGTATGGTTTGGTACAAGAATCCGGAAAGCTGCGTAGGATACACGACGATGCATACTAGACAGAACACGGAAACAGGCTTTCCGTCTGTTCTTTACAACTTTCAGGTTGGTTGCCGTTGTTGAAAAACGTAGCGTTCTCAAATATGATAATCTTATGTAGCGCACCTTTTGGCCAGTGAACGTGAATTTGCCGAGACATATACTGTACATATGGAGAGTATTAAATACATTATGTCAACTAGATCAATTTGTCGTGCGCCGAATTGCTCTCGGCTAGCTAGTTGCATGTGCTGATGTGTTCTATTTTATCTGAGCTAGCTGGTTAGTTTGACGCCAATGAACACAATGGGAATTTTCTACTGACGACTAGCGGTGTGTCATGTACGCATAGAACATGTGGCAATATACACCATGCTACTGCAGTCTGCAGCATCCCTCGAACCAAAGCGAGCCAAATACTATACAACATAGGAGACTCCACTGCCCGCTTCAGAGTCTAAAACGCATCGACAGACGTGCGCAATTTGCACCACATGCAAATATAAGAGCATCCGGTGACAATAAAATAGTCAGGCGGTGGATTGGTTATAAGAGGTCCTCCACGCCATGATTCGATCAGTTCTCTACAGCTAAGCAAAGCGCCACCTTTAATTTGATGGAGTACTCCCTCCGTCTCCATGAACTTGTCGCTTTGTAGTTCAAAAATGAACTACAAAGCGACAAGTTCATGGGGACGGAGGGAGTATATGCGTAGCTCTATGCGTACAGAAGCATGAACTTGCTGCTAAAAGTCAAACAGTTTGGCGCCATTCGATCTGTTCCATGTGCGTGTTGCTGCATTGCTTTGACAAAAACTTGCAGCAAACAGCTGCGAGCCAGGCGAGAAATCAAAGGGTCCTAATCAGCGTTCAGCAACATGGATTATGACCTGAAAACTGTAGCAGATTCCCTTGTTCCCGATGCGTCTTTGTGACCGCATTTTCATTTTTTCTCATGTAGCTGTTCATTTTGCTGCAGAAAGCACAAACCCAATAACCCACCTAGCAACACAAATTGAACAAAAAAATTGTACATTGCTAGTGGTATATAGTCCGAATATGGACACCAGCTAGTGGTAGTCCGATTTACTAACCACACCATTCTTACGGTGCTAATTAAGGACATTTCCTCTCAGGTATTCAGAGAAGGAGACGAGCATCCATGAGGTCAGGAGATATAAGATTTTATAGTAAGTACTGTACGTCTTAAGGACACCGAATTATTCGTCAACACCTCTGGATTTCAGGTCAGATATTATAGATTTGAGGTCTCTCAATTCAGTGGCCACAAAAGGACTCAAATCTTCTGAAAGTTTTCAGTGTCTTAACAAGTCTCGCATCATTTAATTTGAACGAACTAAATCGCCAAGCTGGACCATCTTTTTGCTCTGTCTTCATGATTAACCCCTGCATTCTTCGCTGAAAAGTTAGGTCACTGCGGCATGGCTTTATCAGTAGTCAAGACAAATATGATGCCACCAGAAAGTAACACTTATAACTACACAACCTACCGTCTTTGCTGCCTAACATACTAGTTGATAATAAAAAAAGCAATAACAAACATGATGGGTCACATGTTGGTTTGCCAGGTTCATTATCAATTTGGTATCATTTGGTCAAAGAAAATTAAAAGGCACTTGTCGGTGTGTCAGGTTCAGGTCACAGGTTTTTGTCCATTCTCAGTTAAATACGAGGACAGGACCAATTTGGCCATGTGGTGCAGGTGCCAGAAAAAGGGCCATTCAAATGGAAGCATTGAGAAGAATATGATACCGTTAGAATAGTTTCAGGTTCCAACTAATCTCGTTGTCTTAAATTTCAGATTAGTACTCTATTGGAGAGGAACCACAACAATACAGTACTCCCTCCGTTCTTAAAAGTTTATCACTTTGTAGACTTAAAAGTTTGTCGCTTTATAGTTAAAAATGAACTATAAAGCGACAATTTTTAGAGCAGAGCAAGTACTAATCAATCACTCGAATCACTTTTGCTGATGTTGAAGCTTGCAAGTTCAGTTTGACGATGATTCAGACAAAGGCATGCTAAAGCTCATACTACTTTTGTGCCACACGACGCATCGGCATCCCAGCACATATGCGTGCAGAAAGGCAAGAAACATGATTATATCCATAAGATAGAAGCATATACCATCTCCAATCCTCACAGGAGAAATGTGCTTTACATACATCACGAATAAACAAACAAAACGCATGTTGTACTAGGAATTAGTACAATGCAAATATTTTCTAGCTAATGATTTTAAGTTTTAATTAACGTTTATTCCGTCAAAGTGTTCTCTGACCAGCTTCCATTGATTCTACTGATTGGCTTGTGGTCCTCATTTCCACTGCATCGAGGCCATGAAATGAGCCGTTTGGAAGTGAGTTATGGCGGTTGATGGACGTGGACCGAACTTGGCTCTCGCCCTCCGAATCAAGAATGTGCCGGAAGTACGCGTGAGGCCATAATCCTGCCAGTGTATAAGGTAAAACGGTCAATAATCATTCTCCACAAAGATATAAAGAGACTCCTTGCAGCTTACTGGTGCAGAAAACATGTTATTCTAGGCCGCTATGATGACTTAAATAGTTGTCCAAAAATGTTTATGTTCTGCCATTATTTTAAACGATTCAGATTTTAGTAGTGTGTAACCGGTCCTCACGGTGAGAACAAGTCATGGAGATAAGTTTGCTGCAAAATGTGGGGAAAGCGTCCCTTAATTGACCACGCCACGAAATGACAGAACAAATTGAGTCATTGAGCGCCTTCGCCAACGAGCCTGAAAGTTGGTTTGACCTAAGGAAGCTCATATGTGGGCGCTAACAGCTAACCTAAACATTTCGAGAGCACCTTCATTCTTCAGTCCTTAGCCTTCTCTCCTTGCTACGCAAATCAAACTTAGTGTATTTCTCTAAAAAAAGAAAGAATTTATATAGTATGTGCAAAGAACTAGCAACGGGAGGGTTTATACCAATATAATTGTCAAAGGAGGCTGCAGGCCTGCAGCGCCCTCAATTTTTTTTCGAGATATCTGCAGCCCTCGATTCAGAGAGGATTGATGGTAGCAACATCAGGGCCAATACGCATGACACTGAATTTCCACTCAAGCATCAAACGCAGGGTGGTCCTGCACGTCGGCACCATGTCCTTCCTAATATATCTCCATGCAGGATAACTGCCAATATATCTATGTGTTGGTACTGGTCCTCTTTATGCACAGCCGGCCACAGGCCACAGCTGCCCTTAACAGTAACATTGCCGTAGCACCTTCGCAAGTCATCTATACTCATGACACTGCCAAAGTAGGTCCTGACCACCAAAGTCCCCATGGAAGGAAGAGACAAGAATAATCATTTGTTCTTATACTAGACTACAACAGTATGTGCATGTTCTCCTTTCGTAATTTTTTCGTTTGTAAATCGAAAAAAAAAATTCTCATCCAGAGCATGTTAACACGGCTATCCAAATATCATTCCCTGTTATCATGAGTTTTGGAAAACTCTAGGTCCGAGCTGGAAGCATTTGGAGACAACTTTCTTTAGGATGTTATGTTTATCTTAAAGGAATGAAACACTTTCTGAAGGGAAATGTAAAGAACATGGCATGCCATGGAAATGTCACATATATGGTTTGAAGTTCAACCTTCATTCAACCTTTTTTAGTATTGAGAAACATCGAGATTTCCTGAAGTGAGATCAGAGGCAATCAAGGACAGTGTTCGTTTTTTTTTCTTGCAAAATTCTAGGGTTACTCTGTTTAGGATTTGCTAAAACAAGTTATCAAGTGGTGGGCTTGATACTTTTAATGCAGTAAACAGTTTACTCTGGATGAGGTTTGAATCATACCGTTTTCATCAGAAGGTAGTGGAAAAAACTGCAAGTAGCAAATGGAAGCAATTGCCAGCCCTGCACATTTGTAACAGTAAGTTAATCTTCCAATAATCACGTATATATGACATTTCTTTATCGTTTTTTTCTGAACGTGGGGTGGGGTACCACGCAGTGTTGAAGACTTACCAAGCAATCCGCCGGTACATACATCTTGCCAATGATGCCAATAGTCATCAACCCGAGAAACTGCCACTAAGGCTGCAAGAAGCAGAGGGGAAAGTACAATGCAGAGTTTTGCAGCATGACCTCTCCGATCAAAAACTTCGATTTTACCAGCCAGATACCATGAAAGGAAGCCAAGGCCAGCAAAAGACCCTAAGAAAAACATAAATTTGTAAGTAATCCACCAGAAATAAAAGCTTGAATGAAAAGGCCGATACATTCAAAAGCATGCAAATAGTCTGTGCAAGCCTGCAAGGTAATGCTAACTGAAACTCCAGGAGATTTTTAATAGCAAAAAGGTAAAGTGCTGCCCTATGGCTTGAGGGAACCAAATAGAGCATCATTACTACCACCAACTGAATTAGCAAGTCATCTATTTTCACAAGATCGAGTAATTAATTATTACTACGGTTGGATAGAATTTCCGAGTAGAAACCAAATAAACAGAAAATCTATTAAAGATACAAAATACACTCCAATAACAAAGTAGGAGAGCTATACATTTCCCAAAGAAAGCTAATGTAACCAAAATAATACTCTCATTCATCTAAAGTAAAAATCATGTGTCATGTAGCAGAGGCAAACATAAATGGATGTGATATATAACTAAAACTGATATCATGAATACAAAGCCGACTGTAGTGGAAGAAGTATAAAATATTTCATCTGTAGAGGTAAACATTATCACGAATTCAGATAGGTAGAATGGGGGAAAAAGTCGAAGCATATACATCTTAAAAGTTTACTTATTATTAGTTGAAACGTTGGAGATTAGAATGAGACAAGAATCACATGCATCACTCAATTCCCAGATGGGAGTGCAGTACCAAATTCATCAATCTGCTTTTCTGTTTATTTTTCGAACGACTAGTTTTTCCTTTTTTGTTATTAACCGCTATATGGGGATCCCACTTCAAAACTCCTACCCACAAAATCAAGACAGTGTTGCAACATCAAGAGTAATGTCACGTACATGAAGAATGACCACTTGGAAAGCTCTTATGACCTTCTTTGATAACACTTGCCTTACCATGGCATATGACGCCTGTAGTGGTGTTGTCATAAGCCTAAAATCCAAGACATAAGGTTTTATGCACAATTTCTGATGCAATGTAATTGCAAGGATGGAAGTAGGCTGCTATTAGGAGTTGATGGAAAGTTAGAACTTTACAGGTATTCCATCAGGGAAACAGCGCCAAAAGAAATCTGGGCGTGGTCTACCAACACCATCCTTGATCGCATCAGTTAAAACAGCAGTGATAAGAATGGAAAATAGGAGACCTGCATGAACACGCTACATTTCAGAACAACAAAACATAGATGGATAAAGTATATGAACAGATCTACGACAAAGAATATGAAAGTACCTAGTATGGCATGATGTAGATCATAAACATTCCTCCTCTTGAAGTATATCCCGGTGATAATAATCATTGGTCCAATAATACCAATTATCTGAAAAACCATTTTTGTTAAACAAAAGGTATTTAAAGGGTTACTGGAAATTGATAGGGTAGAACTATAAGGGGACAGTATGTACCGGCACAGCCCAAAATGGCACTGTATTGTCCTTCATGGGGTATCTGAGATCCGTCATCATATCTGATCCAACGAACCGATGGAATGGTTCTATAATATTTAGAACTCCATCTAATACAGCTAGAAGAACTAGCATGATCCAGTCATACATATGTAGCCGTGCAACTTTAGATCCATGAGATGTTACATACGGAGGTGGAGCTTCCAGATGAATTGGTGCAGATGGTGGAGGCATTTCTGCCAGATCACTGATATATCAATACATAGCACATCAGACAAAGTATGAACCTAGTTATTTTGAATTCTATCTAGGCAAGTACTTCCTCCGTTTCCTTTAATTTGTCACCCATTAGTTAAAAAATGAACTAGCCGGTGATAAATAAAAAGAAACGGAGAGAGTATTTGACAGCCATCATCATAAGAAGCAGTGACTCTTGGAGACCCGGCACACCGCAAGGACTGAAGGACATGATAGCCATCTATCAGTGGCACCGCAAGGCATGCCAGGTACTCGACGTTTTGCCGCACCCGGTTATTGGCATTCCACACGGATGTTAATCCCTGCAGCTCAAGGGGAGATGCGGAATGGACGAGAAATCAAAAATACAAACCTTTCACGACGCTACTGGCGAATAGAACAGACGTTTCGGCTCCGGTGCGCTCTCCTCCCTACGGTGGCACGGCTGCAAATCAACACGACCGATCAAATAGCCGGTAGGCTGTAGGCGCATACAGAAACAGTCATACGGATACAAAACATACCAGCTTACTGCGATCCTGCACAGCTGCACTCTTCATTCCCCTTTCTTTTTATGAGTTTCCTGGAGACTAAAGCTCGCCTCGTTCCCTTCGCCGTCAGCACGCCAGGACAACTGTTTCCTGATGGGAAATTCAGCGAAGGGAGGCTAGCAAGATTGTAGTTTGAGAAGGTTCAGCCCGCCGCGGCGGCCGTTGGGATTGACCGGTCCGGTCGCTCCTGGCGGGGAATTCCGTGGGTATCTGGGTATGGAATCGGCGAACTTTTTTTCATTTTAGCGTAATAAAATATTGTATTAACAAAAATAGTCGTCGGATTTTTTTCAAATCTACTCTCTCCGTCTCATAAGGATTGACGTTTTGGCAGTTTTTAGACAAAATATGAGAGCTGTTAATTGACGCATGTATCCTTCAAATTTAATGACAATATGGGTGTCTTCCCAGCTTCGGCGCATGTCAGCGTCCTTTCATTGGCACCATCAATACGGGAGGAAAGGAACGAGGCGGTGCTTCACGGGAAGAAAGGAAAAGTGATGGAAGGCATTGAAGAAAAGCATTGAAGAAATGCATTGATTGAGAGTACTATGAGTTTCTTTCATGCAGTCAAAGAAGGCATTATGCCCAAGGCGACAGTCTTTTGGGACAAAACCAAATGGCCAAAACGCCAATCCTTAGGCTGACTCCAACGGTGCGACGGAAATCGAACGACTCATTCCGGTGTATGGGTATCGTCAAGTGTGTCTGCAGGATACGTAAAAAACGCGCTCTCCAACGGAAGAACCGATGTTGGACGTCCGTGGTCCCCGAATATAAATTTACCCGCGGAGACAAACACGCTGCTGCATGTTTCCCGCCAAGAACGTGTGCACCACTGCATGTTTGGAGCCGAACATGCCCGCGCCTCGCCCGCTTCGCGCCAGAAACGCACGTGGTGCTGCCGAAAACTAGTGTTCGCTGTATTGGTAGCCGCTGCGAGGAGACCGACTTCTGGGTAACGCGTGCGCCGTTACCAAAAAACAGTCGCTGCTATCGGTCTTCCGTTGGAGACGTCTCGGTAACTCCGAGTTACCTATTCGGCGTTTGAGTATCCATATACGTCGCCCGTTGGAGTCAGCCTTATGGAACGGAGGGAGTAGCACCCAATTCGCTGCTATAGCAGTGAGAGAGGACACGTGGATATTGTTGACCGTTGAATAGATGCGCTGTCGTGGGACCGTGTCGCCATCCCATAGGGCGACTTGCTCATCCACACGGCGAATCGCTCAGCGGCAAAGGCAACGCTGGCAGCAAAGCCAAACCAGCAGACACAGCTAGTTGAGCTAGCTATATGTAAGGGATGCTGGAACGAATGAGAGCTAGCTACATCCAGCTAGTTGATCTAGCTACATGTAAGGGACGGATGGAAGCTTGTTTGGCTAGCTACAGCTAGTTACCATATCAGATACTCCCTTTCGTGTACAAAATATTATCATTCTACACTTAGAGTCAAGAGTGCACAAAAAATTATCGTTTTATACTGCATGCCATGGAAAATGGTGTAAAAAAATGGGGTAGCGTGTACCTAGGAATCGAACCAGCATCAGATTGGCTGGAAAAATGTGAAGAAGACCACTCAGACCACCAAGGAGAGTTGTATTGTAAAAGAAAAAAAATATATTTAATGCTTCCTTGGTATGCGAGAACATGTCCAAAACGACAATTTTTTGTACACCGGAAGGAGTAGATACAACTAGTTACCATATAGCATATCAGTGGAACTCTATTCCTAGGATTCAAATGCTGGATGAGCAAAGAAAGTAAATGACCTTAATACCCATAATAAATGCTCAATAGTTGTATCAATTTTCGGTTATACATTCAATGCTCATTTGCTGTAAAAGTGAGAAGATGCTCTGTCACCCAAGAAAAAAGGACGAAAGTAGATTTTTTAAGCCATACGGAGCAGTCTAGTCTGTCAGAGAATTTCGGTTGGTGAATGGGAGCAAGTATTAAGTTGATTTGACATGGGTCGACGAGAATAAAGTTTCGGTGAGACAAATTCACAAGGCTAAAAATAAGCTTACGCAGGAACGGATGGAGTACTAGTGACAACACGCGAGATGTTTTTATTAATATACGAATTTAAAATAGAATTTATATTAATAACCGACGTGATAGAATAATTTGAAGTACCTAGCTAGCTCAACTAGCTGCATGTAGCTGGCTGTATGTAGCTAGCTACATGTACCTGCACCATGATCGATTAGCTGCTAGCTAGTTCAACTTGCCAAACCATGTACAGTACCTGCTACATGTAGCTAGTTCAACTAGCTGTATTAGATAGGTATATTGCCCAATAGCAGACACAACTAGTGACAGCACGCGCTCTTGCCAGCGATGCCTTTGCCGCTGAGCGATTCTTTGTGTGGATGAGCGATTCGTCGTGTGGATGCCCCGCCGACGGCGCATCTATTCAACGGTCAACAATCATTCACGCATCGACATGTGTCCTCTCGCACTGCTATAGGGCAACTTGCCCAATGGATAAGCAAACTGGATGCTAGATATGGAAGAAAAAAAGTTTGACGGATATTTTTTGTTAATATACTATTTTATGATGCTAAATAAAAACAAATTCTGGAATAAGCTGGGGACGGTGTAGCTGTGAATGTATTGGCTAGCATTGAATAGGCTTTTTTACTTCTGCTAGGAAGCCAGTTTCGATAAGACTGATTGAAAAGAATATATAGAAAGGGTTCGAATCCATGAGAGCTACTGCTGTACAATCTAACATATGGTGTAATTCTCTAATCATACACTTTCAACTTTTGAATTCTTATCTTACGGTAACTGCACTTTTAAATATAAATCCCTCTACCAGTCTGTAGACAGATGGAGGGATTTATGTGTATCGGTACTCTGCGGACCAGATACCCATTCGTACTGCAAAGAGAAACGTTGAGTCCCACTTTCCAGAAAAGTGGACTTCCAGAGGCCAACACGTGTCCCGCAGTGCCGGACCTGCCTCACTCCTGGATGGCTCCGCCCTGCTACGTGTCTCGCAGTGTCGGGCCTGCCTCCCTCCTTAGGGTGGCGTGTCCCGTGGCACCGGACCTGTCTTCCTACTTATGGTGGCTCCGGTGCTGCCACGTGTCCTGTGGCGCCGGACCTGCCTTCCTACTAAAGGTGGCTCCGGTGTTGCCACGTGTCCCGCAGTGCCGGACCTGTCTCCCTCCTTAGGCTGGCTCCAGCACTGCCACATGTCTCGTGGCGTCGGACCTGCCTCCCTGCTAAGAGAAGCTCCAGCACTGCCATGTGTCTCGTAGCACTGAACCTGCCTCCCAGCCAAGAGAAGCTTCGGTGCTACCCTGTCTCACACGTCATGATCTACATCTCCAACAGGAAGAATTTTGGCATCACCAACGGCGTAGACATTCAAAGGCAATCAATCGACCGTTACAAGACCTGATTAACGCATCGTTAATTTTGCATTAATGACGCATGATCAGAGGACCATCAAGTCTGGTAAGGCTGCCATTAAGGCACGCTGTCACATTAATAATCATCGTTATGCACTTAGATCGTGTATGGCATGGTGAATACCATTGGAGCCACTTGTCAGTCCACATCACACTGTAACAGCCAGTCCTCGGCGTATAAAAGGATTCCACTGCACAGTAGAACACAGGTCATTCAGATTAGCTCACCAGCATACTCGTTCAAAGCAATCCAACACACAAACACCCCAGTGGAGTAGGGTGTTACCCTCAGGCGGCCTGAACCACATAAAACCATTATGTCACCCCTGTTCCTGAGTTCTTGAATTTATGCCTCCACCTAAATACGAACTTTCGCGGACTACTTCTTAGTAGTACCACGGGAAGTGTCGATCGCACACTTAGACAATGTGTAAAAGTGCAGTTACCGTAGGATGAGAATACGAAAGCTGTGTGCACATGATTGTAGGATTGCACCAGATGCTAGATTACACAACAGTCATTGCCCGAATCCAATGGATCATGCTACGTCTTGCCCATTAACAAAGTGATAAGGTAGAGGGGGCTTGGCACGGGGGCGTCACATCATCAACGTGGAGGATGACGATGGGGTTAAGATTTTTTGGTTGTCGAGGTTAGAGGCTTTTATCACTAGCAATTGTAGAGGGAGTGGCGATCACGACCCAATAGAGAGTAGTGGTCCGGTGGTGTGGCCAAGCGATGAAGGGTGGGGTAAGCCGCGGAGGCACCATATCAAAGAATTTAGTAGTAGATGAAGCAACGCCTTTGGTGGTCGCCAGCGGCAAAGGAACCAGACGAGAGGATGGGGTTGTTGTCGGTCGTGACAACGAGGACGGTACGATCGAACATGCATGTAGCAGATGTGGGTGGGTCACGAGATAGCGTTCAGCCACATAGAATCTCCTCTAGAGGTCACCAGCTAGCGTTCCACCGCATAGATCTCCTCTAGAGAAAATCCCATTCTTGACCAATTTATCATCAAATATGTCGAAGTGTTTGATACGACACTTCCCCCAGACCCGCTGAGAAGCATCCCGCAGAGGTTCTTTTTTGGTTGGGGCACGCAAATATCAATATCAAGATGGTTACCTCAGAGATTTACGTGGTTCGGGCCGCCTGAGCGTAACACCCTACTCCACGGGGTTTGTGTAGTTGTATTGAGCGAGTGCGTTCGCTAGGGTCAGGTTGAATTCGATCAGCTTGGATCAGCCTAGATTAGTGTGTCCCCATGTTCGTGCGGTGCAGTCCTTTTATAGTTCTAAGGACTGACCATTACAAAGCTGACCTGACCCGACATGTGGTCCTGGCGTGCTTAATGACCTAATACACTGTCTAAAGGGTACTAAGTACAATTAATAGTGTGGTAACGTGTCTTCATGACAGCATTACCCCTATTAACGGTGCATTGATCGTGTGTCATTAATATGGTATTAATGACACATTATCAAACCTTTGTAACTACCGCTTTAACCATCCTTGAATGTCTGTAATGGTCATGATTGGCTTGTATTTTTGTTGGTGACGAAGGTCCGGAGGCTCCACACGTGGCAGATCCAAAGCTTTCCCTTGCGGGAGGGTAGGTCCGGGGTTGTTGTACACGTGTCGGTACCAGAGCTCCTTTCTGACGGGGGCTAGGTCGGGGCTGTTGCACATGCGTAGTTGCCGGAACTTCCCTTGGTTAGGAGTTTTGTTTTGGTCTTATTTTACACGTATTAACCCGGGAGCTAGCCATGTGAGGGGAGCGGGTCTGGTGCAACGTGACATGTGGGTCCTACAAGAACCTTCGACTCTGGTGGGTGGAACTTTCTTGCACTTCTTGTGGTATCGTGGGGTACCCGGTACGTAGGATACCAACAGTGGCCACCGGGCCCACCTCTAGGAGAAACCCCTTGGGTTAAGTTGTTCTGCCGGAGGTGGGGCCATTCTTGATTCCCGCGCTTCGATTTTCAAAAGTCCTCTGATTCGCCGATAGAGTGACGGTCCGAGAGTGAACCTTTGACGTGTGGCTTGTTATGAATACGACAGATGAGATCCTTGAGTGTGAATCTCACGCAATTGAAGGTCGCCGTTTCCCAATACGAAAAATGTATCGGTTCCGCGCGCCCTGTCAGAGCGCCGACTTTGGGTTTCCTGCCGCTCATCATGGCAACGGTTGGCCTTGGTTAAGGACCTCGATCTCTTCATCGGGGTGGCCCCAGACCCACTCGTCATTGACAGGGTAGATTTTTGAAAAGTTCCTTTGATCTCATTGCGGTTTCCATCCAAGCATCGCGAAGGCTTACTTAAGAAGGAAAGTGCGCACGGTTTGAAGACTCTTTACGCTTTCATTCATCTTTGCGCTTAGAGCCTTCCAAACTCCGCCTAACTTTCCATCCCTTGCTCCACTTTGCTGCGATGGAGTTGGGTCTCCCCAAGAGCTGCCTCAAGAGCAATGATGATCTGAAGAAGGTCCAGACCTACATGGGGTGGTCCAGCGACTCCTTCAACCATCTGGTCCGCGCCGACAAGCTCCCGTTCAAGAAGGAGTGCGACGGCGACATGGTGTACTTCACAGTGTACGCCATGGTGGGATCCATTCCACCTTTCTCGACTTTCCTTTTAATGTTGCTGGACTTCTATGGTCTGCAGCTGTACCACCTTGGCCCCCATTCTCTTCTTCTTGTGGCGACATTCATCCACTTCTGCGAGATGTGGGTTGGTATTCCCCCCTGCGTCGAGCTTTTCTGCACCTTCTTCACCATCCACACCACCCGCAAGGTGTCCGAGTTTCTTGGCTTCTACTATTTTGTGAAGCGCAAGAACTGCCCCTACAAATACTTGAAATCGTTTCCTTCCGGCAAGTGGGACGACTGGAAGAAAGATTGGATCATATTCACGATAGAGGAGCACGAGAAATTGGAGCTGCCCAAAGGTCTCTCCAATGTTGACACTGACGCGTGGAGTGTGGTTTCGGTGCTGTCAAATGCCTTCAACCCTGTCTTGACCAGGATCCGCGAGTGTGTGGAAGGTGAAATGACTCCCCAGATGGTCTTCTGCAACTTCCTGGTCAATAGGTGGGATCCGCTGAAGGAGAGGGAGAAGCTCGCGTGGGCCCTCAACAGTGTGATGGATGAAGACGGGATTGAAATTGGTCTGAAATCCAACTTGGATGATGAATCCTTGGAGTTTCATTTGAAGAAATTCTAGCATGGGATTAATGTCAACGACGATGACTTGGCTCCGCCAGCAGCCTTTCTCCCCCTGAACATGGAGGCGCAGTTCAGTAGGGAGCTCCGGAGGAGCATGTTGGTGCTTGACGACCTTGGCGAGGTAGAAAGGCGTCCAACCACCGGATTGGCGATTCCCGGAGCTTCCAAAGGTGGTACTACCTCCGCCTCGAGCCGAAGGACTGGAGACGTCGGCAAAGGCAAGGTCAAAGATCTAGTTGAGCCTTCCAGTCGGAAGAGGAAGTTGAAGCATGCTGACAGGAGGTCCGTCAGGCCTGCTCCTTGCACGACGGTTGCTTCTCCCCGGAGGGGGAGGTCTTTTGTAGCTACCCCTGCTCTGGTGCAAACGTCTTCAAGAGGCGTAAGCATCGGGCAGGCGGCCCCGGCCTCTGTGCCGGCTAGAAGCTCCAGGTCCGGGAGTTCTTCTCGGCGAAGGGAAGCTCCGACCAAAGGAACTCTGGTAGCTGCGAGTGTTCCTCAACTGAGGTCCAAAGCAGTTGTCTCACCGAATTTGGTGGGCTCTAGCTCCGGTCCTCAGAAGAGAGGTTCCTAGGTGACTAGGGCGGTAGTATCCCGAGGTAAGCATTGACTGCTCACCCTAAAATGCTAGTCTTGTTTTTGATGTGTTTTTAATCTTCTCTTCCCTTTATTTACAGGGTGTCGAAGAAAGGACCCGGAGCTTCAGCGCCTGTTACAACGTCTGGGGCTACACCTGTCAAAGCTTTGGCTTCGATCGCTGAGCCTCCTTGTCGAGCGGAGGCGCAAGTCGCGGCAGCTCCGGCGCCAGCTGTCGTGAGCCTGGACTCGGAGTCCTCACCTGAAGATCATGTGGTAGTGCCGACCGCAGGAGGGAAGTTGAAGATGTGCCCCTTGCGGCGGAGGCTGATGCTCCAGCACCGGTGATGCCAGAAGTTCCGGCTTACGAGCCGGAAGTTGCTGAAGCCCTGGCTGTTGAGCCAGAGGTAGCTGAAGCCCCGACTATTGATCCAGAGATCACCCAAGCTCTGGCCCTTGTGCCGGAAACGGTTGAAGATCCGGCGACTGAGCCGGAAGTGGTAGAGGGTCCGACTGTTGAGTAGGAGGTGGTTGGAGGTCCGGCGGCTGTGCCGGAGGTGGTCGCCGCGCCGGAGCCCGAGCCAACAGCGGTTGAGGCCCCAGTTGAAGCTCCAGCTACTGCTCCAGAAGTGGTGGTCTCGGAGGCATTTGGGCCGGAGCCAGAGCAGCTTGCAGGACTGGCGACAGGTCCTTCAACTTCGGAGCCGTCGACTGAAGACCCGGAAGCGGAGCCTTCAACTGCTCCGGAGGTGGAAGTTCCCCCCCGTGGGTTATTCTGCTGCCGCTGAAGGGCTCCAGGAGAGCGGCCCTAGCGCTGTAGGAGTCGAGGGAACCACTATTATAGAGTGGGACCCAATTTTTGTGACGGAGAACCCTTTCAAGCCTGCGGAAATGGTCCTAGCAGGCCCAGAACCTATCCCTTTGGCGTTGTCCATAGACAACGCCTGCTCAAGTCTCCGTCAGGTCCAACTTGCCTTCGAACATGAGACCAAAGCCTTGGAGGAGGAGTGCAACACCTTGAGGCATTGGCGCAACAGACTCCATTTTGAGACTAGGCTTGCTCAAATGAGGCTGGCTGACCAGAAGGAATGGATCAAAGGGGAGAAGGCCCGGTTAGAGTACTGGGATAAGTTGATGGAAGAGAAGGAGGCCACCATCCGGGCGCTCGATGCTAACTCCAGGGAAATCCTGGAGCAAGCCAAGGAGATACGTGACGCTGCTGATGAGCGTTACGAAAATCTTGCAGAGTTGAATGAGACTCTCCTAAAGCGTCAAGCGGACCTGGAGACGAGGGAGGATAAACTCCTGGGGCAGCAGGAAGATGTGGTGAGGAGAGACGCGGAGGTCACCCAGAAGTTGACTCTGGGTGAGAAAAATTTGGCGGATCGCAGCAAAAAGCTGGATCTATGGAAGGAGGAAGAGAGGAAGAAGAACTGAAAGGTGGGGCAAGATCTCTCGAAAAGATAGTCTGACGTTGCCGCTAGGGAGGAGAGAGTCAAGGGCAGAGAAAAGGACCTAGCTGAAAGGCAGAACCGCATCCACCACCGGGAGAAGGAGCTGGCCGACCGGAAGAAGCGGGTTGCTGAGAAAATGCAACAACATGCTAAGTTGGCCGAGCGGCTTGTCTGTGAAGGTTCGGAGCTTGCTGCCGCCCGATGGTCACTAGAGGAGCTGCGGAGCTCGAAGGCGACTGGGTCCTTGATGGTATGGGACTTCCTAGGGCGTGCGAACAAGGCCCTTGTGCCTCTTGGTTTCAGTCCAGTGCATCCAGAGGGCCCAGCGCAGGAGCTGGACCAGACACTAGCGACACTTGGCTCTACTGGCAGCAAACTCAACGCGATGGGTGACGTCATCACCGATCAACTGGAGACGGAGGGTAAATCCTTGACCAAGAACGTCGCCGAGTATGTCTTGGCATATTACCGGAGCCGAGACCCCCAGTTCTCCCTTGATCCGGTCTTTGAAAGAATCATCGCGGAGGGCTAGTGTCCAAGAAGCTATTGAGAAGGTTGCTTCGTTTTTCCACAGGACCTAGATCCTCCAGTAGCTAGGACTTTTCTCCTTTTGTCCCTTGTAATCTTAGTTTTGTAATCCAGTTCTTTTGATTACTGAAATCCTCCTTTTTTCCTTGAACTTCACTTTGTCTTCAATATACTGTGTCGTGTCTTGTTGGCCCCCTGGTACATGTGTACAGTTGAGGTGTGTACGTGTACCAAAGGTTATGACATTATGTTGATGACTTGGTTGCTTCGCACTTGTAGATTTTAAGTCCGAAGTCTTCAATTTTGAAGCGTCGAAGACAGGCCCCCTGGGATGGTTGGAGCTTAGTAGTTTCGGCGTCAACATATTAGATGTTGACGGCGGACCTATCTTGGGAGATGTCGGAGCTTAGTAGCACCGGCATCGTCCACCATCGCTATGAATTTTTGCTTTTCCTGCACATTAAAGGCAAGAGAGAAAGTAAAATTCATCCTCTTGTCTATAAATTGGCTGTGACTTATTATTCTTATTTGGACTTTAGATCTGAAGAAACTTAACATGATAACAAGTGTTTTGATAGAATCTTCCTAGATCTATATGCCTTTTTAGTACTCACCCTACTGAGGCCTGTCGGGGTGTAGGTAGAGTGGCGTACTTAGGGTGCAGAACCAGACTAAGTTGATAGCACACTCCGGACCTATGTTAGCTTGGCGTTCAGGTAAGTAGAGTATGAAGCAATGTTAAGATCCAAAAAGACTATCAATAAGGCTTGTAATGCATGTGAATTACTTGGAACAAAGCTCAAAAAGATTTTCACAACTTCATTATAGACAAGTGGGGTAAAAATAATTTGATATATTGAGCCTTGTTCGAAAAGTAAGTGCACGTGGAGTCCGCTTTCACACAACAATGTCTTTTACTATAGGTCCGGATTACAGGTGAGACAAGGACACACTTAGGGTGTTGGACCAAGCTAAATGTGTTATACATCTTGTGCTAGCCCAGAGCAAGTAGTTACACTTTTAGTGCTGTGACTGTGTCAAGTGTTACTTAACTTCCCGAACCCTCCCGGAGGGGTCCAGATGTTCTCCCGGAGGACTTGCTCGTCACTGTATAGTTACTCTACAACATTCATTGTGTGTAATTGCAGACTCACCTCCGTAATTCTAAGCATGAAACTTACGAGGTGCTCGATGTTCCAAGGATTGGGAAGTGGGATCCCATCCTCAGTTGCCAAGCGAACACACCCTGGTCGGGATACTTTAATGACTCGGAAGGGAACCTCCCAGCCGGGGAACAGTTTGTTCATCCCTTCATGAGTTAGTATCTTCCGGAGCACCACGTCGCCTTCTTCAAGCTGTTGGTCACGCACATGCCTTTGATGGTAGCACCTGAGTGCTTGGCGATAACGTGCATTCCGAACAGCCGCTTGGCCTCTTCCCTCGTCGACGAGGTCAAGGTCTTCACGCCGGAGCTGGTCCCGCGTAGCTTCGTCGAAGGTCCGAACCCGGAGGGACCCCAAGGTGATCTCCGGAGGAAGGACCGTACACCAGGAAGAATGGAGTCTCCCCAGTTGACCGGTTAGGTGTTGTCCTATTTGCCCATAATGTGGACGAAAGCTCTTTATTCTAGTTAGCTTCGTGCTTTTTCAAGCGCTCATATGTGTGTGTCTTGAGTCCTTTTAAGATTTCTGCATTTGCTCTCTCGGCCTAGCCATTGCTTGCTGGATGAGCTACCGAAGCGTAGCTAAGCTGAATATCGAGGTCTTCACAATATTTTTGGAATGCATCACTTGTAAATTGAGTTCCATTGCCAGTTATGACTTTGTTTGAAACTCGAAATCTGCATATAATGGACTTCAAGAACTTGATTGCTGATTGTTTGTTGATTGTTACTACTGGAGTTGCTTCTGGCCACTTGGTGAACTTGTCGATGGCGACATATAAGAACCTGTAACCTCCGACGGCTTTTGGTAAAGGTCCCAAAATATCCATGCTCCACACAGTGAATGGCCATGTAGGAGGTATCATTTGTAGTGATTGAGCTGGTGTGTGAATCTGTTTTGCATGGAACTGACATGCTTCACATTTCTTCACTAGCTCAACCGCATCCTAGAGTGGTGTAGGCCAGTAAAAGCCATGTTGGAAGGCTTTACCGACCAGCGTGCGAGAAGATGCGTGGTTCCCGCACTCGACTCCATGGATTTCCGCAAGAAGATTGCAACCTTCTTCCCTTGCAATGCACCTCATTAGGATGCCATTGGAATCGCGCGGGTAGAGATCCCCTTCTACCAACGTGTATCTTTTAGCCAATCTAACAATCCGGTCAGCGGATACACTGTCTTCAAGAAGGATATTGTCTTTCAAGAAAGATCTCTGAGATCCAGGCATCAGAGCTAACTTTAGCTTCTGAGTCTTGCGTGTTGGGTTGCTCGGAGCTTTCGACAGCACCTACGACCCTTGGTGAACGCCATGGTAACAGGGCCACCGGGACCGCCAGCTTTGAGGTGTTGGTCTCGCCCCCTTCACTCAGTTCGGTAGGATGAGTTGTTGGTTTTGATAACCTCCGGACGAAGATCCCGTCAGGAGCCGGAGCTCCAGTTGAAGCTTTCGTTGAGAGTTCATTGGTTTCAGAGTTATGAAGGCGCTGAACATGATGGAGATCCAGGACTTCGAAGTCCTTTTGAAGCCTCTGGACTTCAAGGAGATAAGCGACTAATTGAGAATTGTTGCAGGAGCATTCACCTTTCACTTGTTTGATGATGAGTTGTGAATCTCCCTACTAACAGTTGTTTTACACCATAAGATAGTGCCACCTTGAGTCCGTAGATGAGGGCTTCATACTCCACCATATTGTTGGTTGCCTTGAAATCAAGGTGTACCATGTACTTGTGTAAGGATCGAAACGCCCAAGAGGGGGGGTGAATTGGGCTTTCTTTCAAATTTTAAGACAATTAAAAATTAACGACTAAAGCCCAATTCCCTATGCGGTTTATCTATGCAATCAACGTAAATATAAGTTGCGGAATAAAGATTGCATAATGTAAAAGGAGGGAGAGGAACGCAAACGCTCAAAAGACACGGAGACACGGAGTTTATCCCGTGGTTCGGCAAGATCACAAGGATCTTCCTACATCCGCGTTGTGGCACCCACCGAAGGGTTTTGCCACTCCCAAGTCACCGAGACAAGGGGGTCTTCACTAATCTTCTCCGTTCGCCATCTCTGGCAAGGTGGAGCTCAAGCCTTGTACAATCCTTGATCTTCCGGGCTCCCATACACACCTTGGCAAGCTCCGGAAGGATCTCTTCAACCTCTCACTAGCCTAGAGACTCCAATCACAGAGAAAGGACGCACACAAGCTTTTCTCTAGCTAGATCTAGCCTATACAAATGATCTAATGGGTGTAGAAGTGTAAGCTCTTGGTCTTGAGTGCTCTTGGATGTGTTGTTAGCTTCTGAGTATCAAGACTTGCCGTAATGACTGGCTTAGGGGGTATTTAAAGCCAACCTACCCGAAATAGCCATTGGAAAAGTAGGCTGACAGAACTTTATTGTACACATCGGATGATCCGATGTCTCCCCCTTGGCTATCATCGGTCTAATTAAGATGGCTGACATCATGGTGTCAGATATGATCGTTGTTAGACCGATGTAGCTTCATCTTCATCATCGGATGATCCGGTTGCTCTTCCTCCAGAATTATCTTCAACTTGAGGCTTACTGGAGTAATCAACCGATGTTCACACTTCTATACATCGGATGATCCGGTGCTTCACTTGGTCCAATGGTGTTGCAAACTGTACTCATGGACCGATGTGACTGAGCTATACATCGGATGATCCGGTGAGTGCTTTGCTCTGAGGTCTTCTTCTGTTGACACAAATCGACCGATGTAGTCAACTCAGAAATCATCGGATGATCCGGTGAATTCAACTTGTTGACTTCGAGTTGTTTTGAGTTGTTCTTTTGGAATTTGAACTTGTGACCGCTTTGACACTTGTTTGAAATATTGTTCTGATAGTCTTCAAGCATTGAGTGATGTCAAGTTAGAGCTTTCACTTCTTGTCTTCATATGATTCGATTTGATCTCATTAGTTGACTTTATATGGGTCTCAAATGTCATTTTGATTTCATTTGATTGAGTGATTATTGGGACCTTGCATTCACAAATTCATTAGTAAAATCGAACTGAAACTGTACCTCATGGGGCCTAGATGCTTTCAACTTGACCTTCTCTCCGGTCGGTGCCAGGAGAAGGATTCTAGCTCCGGCCCCCTGCTTCTGCACGGAGCTATCGAAGTAGAGGGTCCAGTGAGGCTCAGTGAAAACCGGAACTTTAAGCTTTGGTTTCCGCTCACTGTGGCCCCCAGGATTTGATGGAGAGAGAGTCCACTCCGCCACAAAGTCAGCCAATGCTTGAATTTTGATTGCTTGTCTCGACACGAATTCTAAATCGAATTCTGCCAACTCCGCTGCCCAGTTTGCAACAGTCTCAGTAGAATTAGGGTTTTGCAAAATTGCACGTAGTGGAAAAGAAGTTACCACTGATATTTTGTGGGCTTGGAAATAGTGACAAAGTTTTATTGAGGCGATAAGAACTGCGTAAAGCAGTTTATGCACCTCAATGTATCTTGCCTTAGCATTGTGGAGTACTTCACTCATGAAGTATACAGGGCGCTAGATGGTGTGGACCCTTTCAGAAGGACTCGAAGCTTCCTCTCCATCGACCCGGACCCTCTCGAAGGGGTCCGAACCTTCTTCTGGAATTTCCTGGTCCCTACCGAAGGAACTCGAAGCTTCTTCTGGAGTGACCTGGACCCTCCCAAAGAGGTCTGGATCTTCTTGTTCAGTAGCAGTTACTCCTTCGTTTGAAGGAGGTTGATCCTCTAGCATCTTGCCTTCATGATTCGTGCCTGAGGATTGATACCCAGACTCGCCTTCAGGTAGCTCCGGACCCTCCTGGAGGGGTATAGACTCCTGAATTGGAGATGGCTCTGGTCTTTCCGCGACCAGGACCATACTGACAACCTCTGTAGTTGCCGAAATGTAAAGCAGTAAAGGCTCACCAGGGTTCAGAGCTACGAGGATTGGTAGTGTGGTGAGGAGTTGCTTCAACTCTTGAAACGACTTTTCTGCTTCCTTGGACCAATGAAATGGTACGGACTTCCTCAAGAGTTTGAAGAAGGGTAGCGCTCGTTCTGTCAATCTTGATATAAACCGACTAAGCGCAGCTAGACATCCAGTCAACTTTTGGACATCTTTAATGCGGGTTGGGGGCCGCATTTCTTCTATAGCCTTTATCTTCGCCGAATTTGCTTCGATTCCTCGATGAGTCACCAAGAACCCCAGAAGCTTTCCGGAGCTAACCCCGGAGACACACTTGTCCGGGTTCAGCTTGGTGTGCGTAGTGCGCAACTTGTCGAAGACGGCTTGTAAGTTGTCAAGGAGTGACTCCTTGTTTTTTATCTTCACGACAATGTCATCAACATACACCTCCACCAAGTCTCTAATTAGCTCTCCAAATGTTTTGTACATTGCTCGCACAAATGTTGAAGCAGCATTTTTAAGACCAAATGGCATGACACCATAACAATACAATCCATATACTGTTATGAAGGCAGTATGTTATTCATCTTCCTTAGACATTTGGATTTTATGATATCCAGAATATGCATCTAAGAAACACAGTAGTTCACATCCGGAGGTGGAATCCACTATCTGATCTATTCTAGGTAGTGGAAATGGATCTTTTGGACATGCCTTATTTAAGGTGCTGTAGTCGATACACATCTGAAGCTTCCCACCGGCCTTGGGTACAACAACTGGGTTTGCCAGCCATTTTGGATGGAAGACTTCCCGGATGAATCCAGCATCGAGCAACTTCTTGATTTCTTATCGGATGAAGTTTTGCCGCTTGATTGATTGCTTCTGGGGCTTCTGGTGTACAAGCTGAGCGTTTGGGTAAATCTTCAGATTGTGCTCAATCACCTCCCTAGGGATCCCAAGCATTTGTGACGGTTGCCAGGCAAACCCGTCGACATTAGCCCAAAGGAAAGTGATGAGCGCGAGTTCCTATTTGTTGTTCAGACCCCCCGATATACGGGTAGTCTGAGCAGCATCAGAACTATTTTGGACGACTTTGACGGGAATTTCAGTGTCGCCGCTTGGTTGCACACGAGGTGCGGAGGTAGAGCCTTTGTGACGAATGCTTGGATGATTCGCAGCTGGCTCCTTACCGGATGCTTCCTCTTGCGCTGTGGTAAGCGCCTAGAGTTCTTCCAGTGCAGTAACTCCTGCGGTACGATCTCTGCGGATCAGGAGAACGCCCATGGGTGTTGGCATTTTCAACACCAAATAACTGTAATGGGCAGCATCCATAAACTTGTATAAACCTAGCCTGCCCAAAATGGCATTAAAGGGCAGACTGATCTGCGCAACGTCGAAAACCAGTTTCTCGGTTCTGTAGTTCTCCCGGGTCCCGAAGGTCACTGGGAGTGTAATGGAACAAAGAGGAGTAATGGTTCCCGGACCTACTCTGGAGAAAGGTCAGGATGGGCAAAGGTCTAAAGGCCAGAGCTGAAGCTTAACGAAAGATTTGAAGCTTATGAGGTTTAGTCCAGAACCTCCGTCCACCATTACATGGTGGATTTGAATATTGTTAATGGTGGGTGACACCATCAACAGTAGTTGACCAGCCCCGATCATATTTTGGGGGCAGTCCGAAGCATCAAAAATGATGGGTGTATCCATCCACTTCTGATGTGGTTCTGCCTTAGCAGCAGGAGCTTCCATGGCCATGTCTGGCCGCATTGTCTTGAGGATGCGACAAGAGGTGATGTCCCAAGAACCACCATAGATGGTTTTCAGGGTTTTCCTACGCTCGTTCTCAGAGGCATCGGAGTCGTCGTCGACAGTGTTGTAAACGGCTTTGAAGACCTTTTTGGGGTCCTGGAAACCTAGCTCCTCTTCAGCCGAAGCTTTGTCAACTTTTTGTTTTCCTTCCCTTTGACGCAAAGGAACTTCTTCCTGGCGCTTGTTGTAGCGCTCGGCAAGGTTCTGGACCTCTTGGCACTCTTCAAAGTTGTGTCGGTTCGTCTTGTGGATTGGACACCATTGATTTGGAACTGTTGCCGTCCTCTGATGAAGGTCGAAGTCGCTTCTCGGGGCGTGGCCCCCGGCTTCCAGGACTGCAGCAGCAGCAGCTGGAGCGCCGACTGACGACTTCTTTTTGCCGTTGGGCTTCTTCTTCTTCTTGCCACTACTGTAGGTAGCAGCTTCAGTTTTGGAGGACTTCTGGTTAGCCTCCAGAGCTGGCTTGTAATGCATTTCACGGCCCTCCGCAACTCTAGCATATTTGTCAGCTAGGCTAAAGAGTTTTGTGACGGTGGTAACTTCTTTAATAGCCATCTTCTCTAGCATCTTCATTTCTTGAACACCCTGTCTGAATGCAATGATAACAGAAGAGCTCGAGATAGAAGGAATGATATTTCATACCTGAGAGAATTGCTGGATGAAGGACCGTAGCGATTCCCCCGACGTTTGCTTTACAGCAAACAGGTCCAGTTGTGTGTCGGGTCGGGTGTAGGAGCTCCTGAAGTTGGCAGTGAATTGTTGGCATAGTTCCGCCCAACTATTAATGGAGTCTGGTGGAAGACTCATGAACAAGGACCTTTGAAAGTTACCTAGAGGGGGTGAATAGGCTAATCAACCTCAAATGACTTAATAAAACGAGAGTAATACACAAGGGGCGGACTAGTCCGGTCCAGGGGCGGACTAGTCCGGTCCACCTACAGGGAAAAACCTAAAAGGGGTTTCTAACAGGTTTTAGTCCAATTCTTGTGATGCAAAGTTTGTTAGAATAACTTAGTGAGCCTTAATAAGTTATATATCAAGTATGAAGCTAAATATCACAAAGAATGAATACAAGATTCGTTGGGGCTTCTCACAATCTGAGGCTCCCACCACAATTACAATCGCAAATCACAGAGATTGACTCAAGCCACAGATCACAAAGATTCACAAAGTGCAAGAGATCAAACCGAGAGCCAAAGAGCGGTGTTCTTCCTCTTCTTCACCTCACTAAACCCTAATCCACACAAGAATTAGTTTTATAGGGAATGTAGGCAAGAAGGAGGCTTTTGGAGGCTCAAGGTTGTTGTGGCGGCGCTAGGGTTTCAGTTTGCTCAAAGATTTGTTCAAATGAACCCAGGGGTCCTCTATTTATAGAGGTCCCAAGCCCATACTGCTGACTTCAGGAGATGGGCGGACTAGTCCGGCTTACAGCCCGGACTAGTTCGGTCTAGGGGACCACTGACGCCCCTGACAACTGTCGCACTGCGCGGCAATCGTCACACTACCCGCCAAACTTCAAATTCAAATGGTCACTTCAACAACGGACTAGTCCGGCCCTTACCGGACTAGTCCGATCTCACACAGAACCTTTTGTTCCGTGTGAAAACGGACTAGTCTGAAGACCACGGACTAGTCCGGCCCCATGGGCGGACTAGTCTGGCCTTCCCAGACTTAGTCTCTGAAACATCGTATCCTCTCAATCCCGGACTAGTCCGGCCCCCAGGGCGGACTAGTCCGATCTTAGTTAGGACCTCTTGGCCCGAACTAAAATGGACAAGTCCGTGGTTTTGGGACTTAGTCCCCAAAACCCACTTCAAGGCTACCCGGACTAGTCCGTCCCAATACGGACTAGTCCGATCTCAGTCAGACCCTTCTGGTCCGGCCGAAAACGGACTTGGCCGACCAGGGGCGGACTAGTGCGGCCACCTGCATGGACTAGTCCAGCCCTACTGCCAGACTACTTCCAACTCTTTTCTCTCAATAGGTTTGACCTCTAAACCGCTTTGAGTTCCCAACTTGATCTCAATGCACTTTACACACACATCCTCACACAAATTTGGCTAGTCTAAACTCGACACACTAGAAACCCTAGTTTCTCCTTTTTGAGTTGACATTGCCGTTTCCATCTTTTTCCTTTTTGAGGGATTGTGCTTCCACTTAGTCCACACTTGTGCTAAATATCACTGAGCTCATTAGCCACTTAATTGTCGTCATCAATCATCCAAAACCCACGGGGATCCTAGATGCATTTTCAATCTCCCCCTTTTTGGTGATTGATGACAACACATTAAGTCTTCATATAAGAGAGTATAAATTTTTGGTTTTCATAACGTGCGGGTGTATGAGTGACTCCCCCTCAATGAATGCATCATAAAAGAGAGATTGAGGAAGTCCTTCATACATGCACACGTTATGGTGGGGTGCCTACGTGTTGTGCTCAATAATTTGTGACAAGACATAATAAGCATTAATATGATCAAAAGATAGGCATTCAAAGCATCATATTGATATTGAACATTCAAAACATTCAAAACATAGTCTTACACAAATTTAAACATTCGACATAACATAGATATTACAATAAAGGAGTGCAACATGTCCACGGATCCAAAATAAGAACTACACTCGACTCTCCACACCTAAATACCCTTGCCCAACCTTTCTAACACTCCCCCATATTGACTATATCTCCCGACTGACTCCCAACTATCTCTCCCCCTTTGGCATCAAGACACCAAAAAGGGAAAAGAAAAAGGGAAACACGACTTCGAAGTCTAGTCGTCGTCTTCCTCGTCATCGTCGTCGTCGCGGGAGTCGCTCTCCGTGGCCTCCGGGTCCTCTTGATCCTCATCGTCATCGTCGGAGGCACGAGCCGAAGGAGCTGCCCGGGAAGAGCTTCCGTCTCTTGGAGCTGGGCGAGCTTGTCGGCGGTGAAGTTGGGGAAAGGAGTGATCTCCCCGTCACTCACTTCCAGAGAGGACATAGGGATCTCTAGCTTGTCGCACACTGCCTTAAGATACTTTTCTTGGCGCTTGTGTGCCCTCTGAGCCCGGATCTCTTGCTTCCGGCAGGAAGTGAAGATCGCCTTGAAGCACTTGAAGAAAGCGCTCATCGACTGAGGCGAAGGCGGGGAAGGAGGCGCCACGGGGCGAGATGGAGGGTCTGCGTTCTTCCGGCGTGGGGGAGCCGGCACATTCGGAGGCTGCTGAGGACGAAGCGGGCGATGTGACACGTCCTTGAAAAAGGACAAGCCCGACACCTTCTCTATGAGACACATAATGTAGGGGGCATACCCGCAAGCACGGTTGGGGGTATGCGAGATGTTGAAGATATCGTCGAAGATGTAATAGACGAGGTTGAATTTCTACTCCCCATCAACAAGAAGTAGCAAGTGCCTCAAGTTTCCTTGAATCACCCCAGCATCACCATCCTTTGGTGCTATTGTCCTTCTGAGGATCCTGTTCATGATATTGTAGAAGGGCTTGATGTTGCGAGCATGTCCGTCACTATATTGGACATGACTGGGGTACATGTATGCCAGCTCATCACGGTCCACGACCTTGAGGTTAGAGATGATGATCTCATGATCCAGATGTGCCTCAAGCCCTAGAATCTTAGCAAACTCCGCAAAAGTGACTGAGTATTGCTCGCCATGAGTCATCCATATGATCCTCCTGTCACTTGAGGTGGTGAAGTAGATAGTGGAGTAAAACTGCAGGATCACTTCGACGTTCCAGTCATACTTGAACCCCATGATCTTCTTGAGCTCATGGCGTTCAGGAGCTTCAATGACGGCGTCAAATGCAGAGTGTTGCTTCTTGGCCATGTACTCCCAGTCTACCCACTGTGCTTCAATCACAAGCTTCTTCATGCTTTGGTAGACTAGACGGTAGTAATCACAATGAAAGTCGCACCAAAACCGAGGGTTGGTGGTGCTCCTTTCATACTTGTACACCTTGTCCGTCCGGAGCCTTCTTGCTTTCTCAGCTCCCTTTCCATGAAAGATATTTGCAGCTATGTCACGCTGCTTGTTGGGATTCCTCTCGGGAGTGTGCACTTCTAGGGGACCAATCGGTTTGGCTTTCCCCTTCTCCTTGATAGCAATGCCCTTAGCCTTCACAGCTGAGGCCTTCACCGAGGGCTTCTTTTTCTTTGGCTCAGCAGGAGCCGGGGCCTTGCCCTTCTTCGGATCTCTCTCGATCCAGCGTTCAGCAATGTCTTCTTGGGCTGGTTCCTTGCCCTTGTTCTTCTCTCCAAGTGTCACAATTCTCTTCCTCTTGGAGACTTGTGCAGCAGCAGCCTGAGAGTTATGAGCCTCTCGCTCCTCTCTCTTCTTTTTCCGGAGGTCCTTCCGTGACTCCTCAATGGCCCGAGCCATTGCTTCATCCTCATCGTAGGCCAATGCGGCGGCCCTGGCTTGTTGATTCTTCATCGCCCGCGCTCTTTCATGCTGCTCGAGATACTTCTCCGCAGCCTCAACTTCGCTCTTGCTCGTTCTTCAGCGAGACGAAGTTGCTCCGCCTCCCACTCGGGGTCAGTGGGGGGAGAAGCGGAACGACGAGGAGCGGCCATTTTAGCTGAAAGGAATAAAGTCCATAAGATAGAAGGTCAAGGAGTTGGAATAATGCGAAAGAATTCACGAAAAACAGCCAAAGTGTGAGTTTGACCTGTGCAGACCAGACTTGTCTGCTCCAGGGGCAGACTAGTCCGCCAGGCACCGGACTAGTCTGGTTTGCACAGGCTAAACCGTAACTCTAACGGTTTTTTTGAGAAAGTTTGGAATCAAGTCGCAATACTCCTAGGCTATGATCACAAGGTCACTAGAAACAACTTTAATGAAGAGGCATCTACCAAAAACTTAATGAATTAAGAATGAGGCTAGTTTTTGAAAAAGGAGAAATACCTCTTCAAATCTTGAAAAATTGACAAGATCGGGAAGGGATTGCGTCGAGGATGTTTGGGAAAGGTCTCCCTTTCCTCCAAGTAGTCCAATGCACGGATTGGAATCGGTTTTTGGTGGTTGGAATCGAAAATCGTCGAAAGGGAATGGTTTCGCGCGCGTGGGAGAGAGAGAAGGCTAGATGAGGAAGTGGAGGGGTCGGCCGCTTCCTGGGGGGTTTAAGTCCCCAGGGGCTGGACTAGTCCTGTAGAGGAGCCGGACTAGTCCGGTCAGCAAACCAGACCCGGACCAGTCCGGATCCTGACTTGTCCGGCCAAAGGGCGGACTAGTCCGGTCCTAGGAGGCTGAAAACACACACACACACACACACACACACACACACACACACATATATATATATATATATATATATATATATATATATATATATATATATATATATATATATATATATATATATATAAGTTTTAGCCACTATTAATGATCCTTTTGGACATATTGCACAACAAAACCTTGTGAATATGGTCAGTAAGCAATCAACATTCAAACTATGACCATAACTCACAAAGTCACTAGTTTTTCAAATATTTTGGAGAAAATTGAGGTAGATATTAATTTTTCAACCACATGCATTCATTTGAATAAGGCCAAAAGTAAACATTCAGACGTGCATGTTTCAAGCCACATTTCGAGAATCTAAGATATTGAGCTCACTCCTAAGCTCACAAAATCACTTCTCATCTAGGGGCTTGGTGAATATGTCGGCTAGTTGGTTTTCGGTTCTCACATGTGAAATCACTATACCCCCCTTTAAGGAATGATCTCTCAAGAAGTGGTGTCTAATATCTATATGTTCGGTACTTGAATGCTCAACTGGATTATGGGCTATTTTTATGGCGCTCTCATTGTCACATAGGACAGGAATATGGCGCAAGTTTATACCATAATCCCTTAGAGTTTGTCTCATCCAAAGAAGTTGTGCACAACAACTTCCGGCTGCGACGTACTCCGCTTCGGCTGTGGAAAGAGCAATGGAATTTTGTTTCTTAGAGGACCAAGACACTAATGATCTACCCAAGAATTGGCATGTCTCGGATGTGCTCTTTCTATCAACTTTGCACCCCGCATAATCCGCATCGGAATAACCAATGAGGTTGAACTTGGATCCTTTGGGGTACCAACGTCCTAGGCTAGGTGTGTGAACTAGATATCTAAGAATTCTCTTCACGGCAGTCAAATGACACACCTTTGGTGCAACTTGAAAACGTGCACACATACACATACTAAGCATGATATCTGGTCTAGATGCACAAAGATATAACAAGAAGCCAATCATGGAACGATATACCTTTTGGTCCACACTTGGAACATATTCGTTGAGGTTTAGGTGTCCATTTGTTGCCATAGGAGTCTTAATGGGTTTGGCCTTGTCCATGTCAAACTTCTTCAATATGTCTTGAGTGTACTTTGTTTGACTTATGAACGTGCCTTCTTTGAGTTGCTTGACTTGGAAACCTAAAAAGGACCCTTTAGTAATGTCTCCTAGTATGTTGTCAACGGGGTGATCCCGTTGAACACTTTGATGTACACGAGGATGTGGAGGTTGAGCTCTTGAGTCATCATCATCTTCTTCTTTTTCTTGATCTCCCCCTTGATGAATGCCTCCCCCTTGACTTTCGTCTTCTTGGTCGTTTTGAGGTCCTACTTGACCGTCGTCAACTTGATCGCGTGGAGGAGTACTTGCATCATCTTGTTGTTGGTCACTTGAGCATTGAGGTTGTTCTTGTGGTCGAACATCTCCAAGTGTCATTCTCCTAAGTGCTTCTTGCGGAGAGTCTTCTTGATCTAGCACACTTTGATAACCTTGCTCCACTTGGGAGCCATTAGTTTCATCAAACACCATGTCGCGTGCTATTTCAACAATTCCAGAGGTTTTGTTGAAGACACGGTAGGCGTGAGTGTTTGAGTCATAGCCAAGCAATAAACCCTCATCGGACTTTGAAGCAAACTTCGAAGTCCTAGGCTTCTTGTTGAGAATATAGCACTTACTCCAAAAAACACGAAAATAAGAGATATTGGGTTTCTTACCAACTAGAAGCTCATAGGGAGTCTTCTTGAGGAGGCGGTGGAGGTATAATCGGTTGACGGCGTGGCAAACGGTGTTAACCGCCTCCGCCCAAAACCGATCTGATGTCTTGTACTCATCAAGCATTGTCCTTGACATCTCGATGAGTGTTTTATTCTTCCGTTTCGCCACCCCATTTTGTTGAGGGGAGTATGGAGCTGAAAATTCATGCTTGATGCCCTCCTCATCCAAAAATCCTTCCACTTGAGTGTTCTTGAACTCGGTGCCGTTGTCACTTCTTATAGCTTTGATTCTTGAGGTGAACTCATTTTGAGCTCTCCTCAAGAACCTCTTGAGGACACCATGGGTTTCACCCTTATCATGCAAGAAAAACACCCAAGTGAAACGAGAAAAGTCATCAACAATAACATGACCATATTTGTTACCGCCAATACTTATGTAGGTTATTGGCCCGAAAAGGTCCATGTGTAGCAGCTCCAGCGGTCTTGTTGTCGTCATGATGTTCTTTGAGGGGTGTTGAGCTCCCACTTGCTTCCCCGCTTGGCAAGCACTACATGGCCTATCTTTTTCGAAGTCAACATTCTTCAAGCCATGGATGTGATTGCCCTTAAGAAGCTTTTGTAAGTTCCTCATGCCAACATGGGCCAGCCGTTTATGCCAAAGCCATCCCATGTTGGTTTTTGCCATTAAGCATGTGTCAAGTTGAGCTTTATCTGAGGCAAAGTCCACAAGATAAAGCTTTCCCTTGAGCACACCCTTAAAGGTGATTGAGTTGTCACTTCTTCTAAGGACGCTCACACCCTCATTAGTGAAAACACAATTATAACCCTTGTAACATAGTTGTGATATGGACAAGAGGTTATAGTCTCAAGAATCAATGTGTAGAACGCTAGAAAGAGTGTGTTGAGGGGAGATGACAATTTTACCGGAGCCAAGGATTTTTCCTCGGCTATTGTCTCCAAAGAGGATTCCTTCATTTGGATCATCATGTTCTTCATACTCCTCGAACATCGTCCTCTCTCTGGTCATGTGGTTTGTGCACCCACTATCGAGAACCCATTTGGATCCACCGGAGGAGTATGCCTACAAAACAAGATTATGCCTTCCTTTTAGGTACCCAAGCGGAGTTGGGTCCTTTGATGTTAGTAGTAAGGCATTTGGGCACCCACACGCAAGGCTTGGGGCTCTTGCGGAGTGGCCCAACATATCTAGCATATACTTTGCCATATTTGTTCCTCATCAAAACATATCATGCATCGAAATCATGAAATAGAGGATGCGGTTCAGCTTTAGGCGTGTAAGTGCTAGTTGAGGTGTTCTTCACAATTTTAGTTGGAGATGAGCTTCCTTTGACAAAGACAATCAAGTCTTTGCCATACTTGAAGGTTTTGGCATTTTGCCTTCCACCTTTAGCATAACCAAGACCATCCTTGACATTGGGAGGTCTTGTGTTGGTGTATGCACTTCGTGCATACGCCACCTTCTCTTTGTCAAAGATGCCACCCTTAGGTGCTTGCTTGTCTTGAGTCAACTTAAGCTCATCCTTTAATTTAAGAATCAAGTTAGAACATTTGCAAGTTGATATTGCTTTGGATGCAACTTTTGAGGAGGATGAGCTTATGGAGGAAGAGGCTACATTAGTCTTAAGAGACTCAACTTGAGTCTCAAGGATCTTGTTAACTTTTGTCAAGTTGCCAAGTTCGTCCTTGAGCTCAATAGTTGTCTCCTCAAGACTTGAGCATGTTTTCTTGCTTAGAGCAAGTTCATGCTCTAATGCCTTGCTCTTCTCCCTCTCAAGCTCAAGGAGCTCAATGAGCTCTTTACATCTTTCCTATTCTTGGAGAAGCAAGTCCTCTTGCCTATCTAAGAGCTTCTCCTTCTCAAAAATCTCATCCGAAAGCAATTTCATTCTTCGCAATGTGCTCTTGCTTATATCCTTAAACATGTGTTCATTTTTGCTAGCACTATCAAAATCATCATGGGAGGATATGGAAGAGGATGAGTTAGAATTTACCTTTCTTCTTCCCTGTTTTGCCATGAGGCAAGTTGGCTTATAGTCGTGGAGATTTGGGAAGAGCTTGCTTCCCTTGCAGCTCCTCTCGATGGCTATGGTTGTCATCTTCTCCTCATCTTCGGACGAGGAAGACTCATCGTTAGAGTCCCACTCCTTGCCTAAGTGAGCATGACCGGAGGGCCTCTTCTTCTTGTAGAACTTCTTCTCTTGTGGCTTGCCCTCCTTCTTCTTCTTGCCATCTTCATGTGGAAAATCTACCATGAAGTGCCCGTACTCGCCACAATTGTAGCAAGCCCTCTTGTTTTTGGGCCTTGCCTTTTCTTTGCCTTTGCCCTCATGCTTGTATCCTCCTTTTCTTCTCCTCATCATCCTCTTGAAGTTGTTGATGAAGAAGGCCTCTTACTCATCGGTGTCAAGGCTCTCCTCATCATCTTCTGTTTGCTCTTTTGAGGGGCATGTTGCTTTGAGTGCAACATTCTTCATCTTCGAGGTGGTGAACCTTTGAAGGTCATTGTAGAAGAGCGCCTCCTTTTCCATGATCTCGTGATTGATTATCCTTCCAAGGACCTCCTCCGGGGTCATTTTGGCAAACCCCGGACTTTCTCGGATCATGGAGTAAAGAGAGACGTTCCTAGGCATGAATGCGCGAATCATTCTCTTCACCACCTCGTGGTCCGTCCACTTGGTACAACCGTAAGATCTACTCTTGTTGATGAGTATCTTTAGGCGGTTGTACATCTCTTGGGGAGATTCACCATCCATAATGGCAAACCTCCCGAGCTCTCCTTCAATGAGCTCAATCTTTGCTTCCTTGACGACTCGGTTGCCTTCATGAGCCGTCTTGAGAGTGTCCCCAATGTCTTTGGCCACCTCAAGTCCATCCACTCAGTTGAACTCATCTCTTGAGAGAGATGAGATGATCACTCCAGCTGCTTGGGCATTGCGGTGAAGGAGCATGGCTTGCTCCGGAGTGATATCTTCTTCATTCTTAGGGATGTGCACCCCGGTCAACACAATTTGCCATAGTGAGGGATTGAGTGACACAAGGTGGATCTTCATGTTGTGCTTCCACATCCCGTAGTCGGTTCCATCGAATTGGGGAGGCTTCCCCAATGGGATGGAAAGGTAGTGGTTGTTGGAAACAAGGCGCTCATAGTTGTAGCCTTGTTGGTTGTAGTTGATTGTACCACTCGATGTGGAGGTTGAGGTGTCAACTTTGGGAATCTTCAACTTCTCTCGAAGTTTCACCTTGAGCTGGCGAACTTCTTCGTCATCCGTTGATTTATCTTGATAGAAGAGAATTTTTTCTGGAGTTGCTTGGATCTCACTGGTAGAGACTTCTTCGTACCCCACTCCGGCCATCTTCTCTCCGAGTTGTTAGACTCTTTTGGTAGAGTCCTGCTCTCATACCAATTGAAAGTTGCCTAGAGGGGGGGTGAATAGGCTAATCAACCTGAAATGACTTAATAAAACAAGATTAATACACAGGGGGCGAACTAGTCCGGTCCAGGGGTGGACTAGTCCGGTCCACCTACAGGGAAAAACCTAAAAATGGTTTCTAACAGGTTTTAGTCCAATTCTTTTGATGCAAAGTTTGTTAGAATAACTTAGTGAGCCATAATAAGTTATATGGCAAGTATGAAGCTAAAGATCACAAAGAATGAATACAAGATTCGTTGGGGATTCTCACAATCTGAGGCTCCCACCACAATTACAATCGCGAATGACAAAGATTGACTCAAGCCACAGATCACAAAGATTCACAAAGTGCAAGAGATCAAACTGAGAGCCAAAGAGCGGTGTTCTTCCTATTCTTCACCTCACTAAACCCTAATCCACACAAGAATTAGTTTTAGAGGGAATGTAGGCAAGAAGGAGGCTTTTGGAGGCTCAAGGTTGTTGTGGCGGCGCTAGGGTTTCAGTTTGCTCAAAGATTTATTCAAATGAACCCAGGTGTCCTCTATTTATAGAGGTCCCAAGCCCATACTGCTGACTTCAGCAGATGGGCGGACTAGTCCGGCCTACAACCCGGACTAGTTCGGTCTAGGGGACCACTAGCGCCACTGACAACTGTCGCACTGCGCGGCAATCGTCACACTATCCGCCAAACTTCAAATTCAAACGGTCACTTCAACAACGGACTAGTCCGGCCCTTACCGGACTAGTCCGATCTCACACAGAACCTTTTGTTCCGTAAGAAAATGTACTAGTCTGAAGACCACGGACTAGTTCGGCCCCATGGGCGGACTAGTCCGGCCTTCCCAGACTTAGTCTCTGAAACACTGTCTCCTCTCAATCCCGGACTAGTCCGGCCCCCAGGGCGGACTAGTCCGATCTTAGTTAGGACCTCTTGGTCCGGACTAAAACAGATAAGTCTGTGGTTTTGGGACTTAGTCCCCAAAACTCACTTCAAGGCTACCCGGACTAGTCCGTCCCAATACGGACTAGTCCGATCTCAGTCAGACCCTTCTGGTCCGGCCGAAAACGGACTTGGCGGCCAGGGGCGGACTAGTCCAGCCACCTGCACGGACTAGTCCGTCCCTACTGCCAGACTACTTCCAACTCTTTTCTCTCAATAGGTTTGACCTCTAAACCGCTTTGAGCTCCCAACTTGATCTCAATGCACTTTACACACACATCCTCACACAAATTTGGCTAGTCTAAACTCGACACACTAGAAACCCTAGTTTCTCCTTTTCGAGTTGACATCGCCATTTCCATCTTTTTCCATTTTGAGGGATTGTGCTTCCACTTTGTCCACACCTGTGCTTAAGATCACTGAGCTCATTAGCCACTTAATTGTCGTCATCAATCATCCAAAACCCACGGGGATCCTAGATGCACTTTCAACCTTGCAGTCTCAGTTAAGGCCACCGGGAAGTAATTGGCCATTACAGCCTCATCACCTCTTGCTGCCAATATGGCAGTTGAGTAGATTTGAAGAAATTCGACGGGGTTGACAGTCCCGTTGAATTTTTCCGGCAAGTGAGGTCGGAACTTCTGTGGCGATCTGACTTTGCGTAAATGCATAGCCAAGGTAGAACAACCTCCTCCTACTCCTTGAGGAGCAGGGTTGTCCCGAGCCTCTCGCCTTTTGTGAGCACGCTCGATATGGACACAACCGTCCTGTTGCCGGTATTGACGATTCAATTCCGACCGCAGGTCATGAGTCAGAATCCTGGTGATTGTGTGGGTGCGTCGTGCCTTGGGAGGCAACGAAGTCACCTGTTGGTAGGCGGCACACCTCCTTTGTTGAGAGGCTTGTGGACCAAGCCGGCCGGACAGGGTCCATCGTTGTGAAGGTGCTCGCCCTGAAATGGGAGGACCTTGGTTACTTATGCCTGCAGCTGCAGCTGTGACCAGATGGTCGACATCAGCCCTCCACTGCTCCATAGCACACTGGGGTGCACCTGGAGGTGGTGGAGGTTGCAGAAGAGCTCGTGCAGCAATGAGCATGTGCTTGGGCTTGTTGTTTGCCGATGTGGTGATTGACGTAGATGCCCCATCTTGTTGATCGGCATTGTTTGCCGGAACATATGGTGCTATAGTGCCTGTCGGGGCATTGACACCTGCTGGTTACTGAACGTTGGAGGGGTTGCCTCCAGCAGATTGTTCAGCACGATTACCATTGGATGATCCAACAGCTGAATTCACCATCTTCCGATCTCAGGATTGCGCTGCCCCCCTACCTGGCGCGCCAAATGTCGAAGTGGTTGATACGACACTGCCCCCGAACATGCTGAGAAGCAGCCCGCGGAGGTTCTTTTTTGGTTGGGGCACACAAAGATCAATATCAAGATAATGACCTGAGAGATTTACGTGGTTCGGGCCGCCTGAGCGTAACACCCTACTCCACGGGGTTTGTGTAATTGTATTGAGCGAGTGCGTTCGCTAGGGTCAGGTTGAATTCGATCAGCTTGGATCAGCCTAGATTAGTGTGTCCCCATGTTCGTGTGGTGCAACCCTTTTATAGTTCTAAGGACTGGCCGTTACAAAGCTGGCCTGACTCGACATGTGGCCCTGGCGTGCTTAATGACCTAATACACTGTGTAAAGGGTATTAAGTACAATTAATAGTGTGGTAACATGCCTTCATGGCGGCGTTACCCCTATTAACGGTGCACTGATCGTGTGTCATTAATATGGTATTAATGACACATTATCAGACCTTTGTAACTGCCGCTTTAACCATCCTTGAATGTATGTAATGGTCACGATCGGCTTGTATTTCTGTTGGTGACGAAGTTCTGGAGGCTCCACACGTGGTAGATTCGGAGCTTTCCCTTGCGGGAGGGTAGGTCCGGGGTTGTTGTACACGTGTCGGTATCAGAGCTCCTTTCTGGCGGGGGCTAGGTCTGGGGCTGTTGCACATGCGTAGTCGCCGGAACTTCCCTTGGTTGGGAGTTTTCTTCTGATCTTATTTTACACGTATTAACCCGGGAGCCAGCCATGTGAGGGGAGCGGGTACGGTGCAACGTGACATGTGGGTCCTGCAGGAACCTTCGACTCTGGCGGGTGGAACTTTCTTGCACTTCTTGTGGTATCGTGGGGTACCCAGTACGCAGGATACCGACAAAATTCATACCAAAGTATCTTTTATGTCTGAAGTTACCATTGTTGGGCCTCCTACTTCCAGATCCATCTATAGGGAAGAGTTGATGGTGGCATGCTCGGTGTTCCTCGAAGGTGAGCTGCTTCGGGTCATCGACGGCGAGCTGCTCCCATTTCTCGATGGTGTCATATCTTGCGGTATCTCAACTACGATGTGCTTGTATCCCCAGACGGTGAACATCTCCACATCCTCGATGATGACACGCTTAGAGTGAGCTCATCATCTTACTTGCGGTAGATTTGCTTGTTTACCGAGATGGTTGTGTCAAGGCTCGGTCGGAGACAACCAGATCTAGCTCTACCCCCAACGTGATGGTCGAACTCTCTTCACGTGTCTTTGGACGTCCATATATGGCTGTACCTGAAAGGCGAGAACTGGTAAATCAAAAGATGTAGGCATCCACTACGCGGCACAAGTCGCGATGAATAAACAGAAACGATAAGTCTTCATGACAACATCAAGCGGAATGCCAATGTGGAAGCATACTGACACGACAGTCGCACTGCTCACCAACTGCCTTCTTGTTGGAGTGGATCCCTTTGCCTCCTTATGAATATGGAGATGGGCCATAGCATTGAGCATGACAAAGTGATGGGTTGAGTCCTCTATGTGGACGTGGTGGCGTGGTGGTGACATCAGCACGGACTCCACTAGGGATGGCAATGGATACCCATTACCCGCATACCCGCGGATACCCGACCTGATGGGTACGGGTTTGGGTACAAATTTGTACCTGCGGGTACGGATTCGGGTAACAGATTGTACCCAACGGATATTTTTAGCGGGTAAAAAAAACCTATATCCATACCCGCATATCCGTACCCGTTCTGACATGTGGGTCCAATACACTCGTATATATCACAAATCACAACCAGAGCAGCTGCTCAGCCCCGTGCCCCCGTCTCCCCAACCCTAGCCGCCAGCGGCCCAGGCGCCCAGCGCTGAACCCCAGGTCCCCAGCGCCCGTGCTCTTCTCCTTCGTCCTTCTCCTTCCAGAATCCAGATCCCAACCCTAGCAGCAAACTCACGGCCCCAATCTCCAATTCCCCATCGGGCCATCCCCAATCCCGACCCTGCCCGTTGCCGTTCTCCATCGACTTCGGGCGTTCCCCATCTCTAGCCGGTAGCCGCCGTCCCTGGAGCCTGCTGGCCGCCGTTCCTGGAGCCTGCTGGCCGCCGTCCCTGCTTGCCATCACCCCGACACTATCCGCCAAGCAACTCGCCGCGCCGCCACCCGCCAAGCCTTCTCGCCGCACTGTCCTTCAACCGAAGGTCGCCGCGCCACCACTGGTGAGGCTCGTCGCGTCCTGCGGTTCATATTGACCATTGTTGTTCCTCATTTAACGATTTTGTTTGCATACTTTGATGTAGCTGTCGCTCTTATTTTGTTTGCATACTTTGATGTAGCTGTCGCTCTTCAGTTCTGCTCGCCAGATCCGGCTCGCCGTGAAGTGCAACAGTACGTCCGTCGGCCACTTCAAGGTCTCCCTATCTCCAAGCTTATGGTTTAACAGTTCTCTGTTCTCTCTTCTATCAATGTCTTGGTGAGCCACACCGTGTTTTACAAATTTTATTTACTTGCAGTTGTGATGTCAACTCCTGGCAGTAGCGCACAACAAGGCTCAGCAACTAGTCCAAATGCCCCTGCTGAAGAAACTGTCGATGTGCATTCAGTTTCATCAGATGATGCAGATGGAAATGCTGCTCGTCCTTCAAAAAGGAAGTTTAAATCAGATGCGTGGAGTGACTTTGAGGTTATGACTGTTGATGGTGTATCGAAGGCAAAATGCAAACATTGCAAGAAGAAGCTTTCAGCTGCATCGAAAAATGGTACATCTCATTTAAAATCTCATTTGTCAACTTGTATCTATAGAAAGCAGAAAATGGGAGTAAAAATCCAAACTAATCTAAGGTTTGCTACAACATCAAAAGGGCAAGTTGCAGTAGAGAATTATGTATTCAATCAAGATGTGGCTAGAAGAGCTCTTGTTGTCATGATTATATTACATGAGTATCCATTATCTATTGTCGATCATCATGGATTTCGTAAGTTTGTTAGTGCATTGCAACCCTTATTTAAGATGGGCACTAGGAATACTATAAGAAGAGACATTATGAATTTCTATGATGATGAGAAAAAAAAAGGCTAGAGCATTCTTAGAGAAAAGTAATTGTCGTGTTGCTATCACTACTGATCTTTGGACAGCCGACAATCAAAAAAGAGGTTACATGGCTGTGACCGGGCATTTTATTGATGACTCATGGACTTTAAGAAGTTGCATATTAAGGTAATTTTATTTATTATTTTTTGTTCTTTTACAACTTGATACATGTAGACATTTATGTATTAGTACTTTTCTCTTTAATGTAGGTTTATATATGTTCCATGCCCACACAGTACTGATGTTATATGTGATGCCTTGTACAAATGTCTTCTTAGTTGGGATATTGATCGAAGGGTGTCTACTATTACACTTGATAATTGTAGCGCTAATGACAACATGGTTGGCTTAATGGAGGCAAGACTTGGTTCTGTTAATATGCTATTGAAGGGAAGGGTGCTCCATATGAGGTGTTGTGCTCATATTCTAAATCTCATTGTCAAGGATGGTTTGGATGTTATTGGATCCGCTGTTGTTCACATTCGTGATAGTGTTGCCTATTGGATTGCCACACCCAAGAGGTATGAAAAATTTGAAAAAACAGCCCGTGTTGAAAATGTTGAACTAAACAAAAAATTGAATTTAGACTGCAAGACTAGATGGAACTCTACCTTCATCATGCTTAGTATTGCTATACAATATAAGAAGGTATTTCAACGTTTGGGTGACCTTGATAGAAAGTTTGTTTGTCCATCTCATAATGATTGGGTATTTGATTCTATTGTTTGTGAGAAATTGGAAATGTTTTATGAGTTGACAGAGTTGTTTTCTGGGACAAAATATGTGACAGCTAATCTTTTTTTCCCCAAAGTATGTGAAATAAAACTTAAAATCAACTCTTGGTGTCATGATGAGAATGAGATTATTAGAAACATATCTGCTGCAATGATAGCAAAATATGACAAGTATTGGTCAGATATTCATGGTCTTATGGCTGTTGCTGTTATTATTGATCCCCGACTTAAGATGACCATGTTGCATGCTTGCTATATTGCTTTGTTTGGTGAGGAGTCAGCTGAAAAATATGTTACAGAAGCTCATGATTTGCTAACTGAATTGATGAAACACTATCAAGTGAAAGAACCAGAGTTTGTTGGTACATCTTGTGGTAGTAGTTCTTCGGTTAGTGCAACAGCCGTGTTATCAATTTTTAAATCCCTTGCTGCAAATAAGAAGACAACTATATTTGTTAGAAGCAAGAATGAGTTAGATCGTTATTTAGAAGAAGAGACTCTTCCTCATGGCGATAATGATTGCTTTGACATCCTTGGTTGGTGGAAATTGGAGGGAGCTCGTTATCCTACTTTGAGACTTGTTGCACGGGATATTTTGGCTATTCCAATCACAAGTGTTGCTTCCGAGTCAGCTTTTAGTACTAGTGGCAGGTTGCTAAGCGAGCATCGCAGCCGTCTTGCTCCTAAAATATTGGAAGCTTTGATGTGTTCTCAAAGTTGGCTTCGTCAATCTCTCAATGGTAATATATTTGTATATATTATAAGCAGCAGCATTGATCTTGAATATTCATGTATGTTTAATTTTTTTGCAGGAGTTTCTGATGAGAGATTGAATTCATTTTGGTCTTGCCTTGATGATAATGAGGAAGATATGAAAGAGGAATCATGCATAAGTGAAGATAATGCTATAGACTCTTATTGAAGCTGCTGTAAGTATTTTGCTACAAGTGAATTTTGCTATAAATATGTGCTGTAAATAATTTCTGCAGGACTGTAAATATCTGATTTTGATTCTGTTGTAAATCAACTTTATTTTGCACTTTTTTCCTGTACTGATGACTGTCCCTGATGCATGTTGTAGGTGGGGCTGTTGAGTTGGCATTGATCCATGTCTCCATGCTGGGAAGTGGGAATGCTAAGTTAGTTCATGCTGAGATGGTTCAGTTTGTAGTCCTTATTTTAAATTGTTATATTTTATGTGTAATTGAGTCAAGAGTTAGTTGTTTTCATGTGTTCGACTGCATGAGTTGTGTGAGGATTATTATGAGTTGAACTATTATGTTTTGTTGAACTATTATGGTGTGTTGAACTATAATCTATGGGTTGAAATGTTGGACTATTATTGTATGATCTGTTATGTTTCAATGAGTAATTATCTGGTGATATTTATATTGTGAATTGATATGCATGCTGCGGGTATGGATTACCCGCGGGTAAAAAATACCCGCGGGTAACGGGTACGGGTGACAGTTTTTACCTGTTGCGGGTAATGGGTACGGTTTCGGGTATAAATTTTATCCAACGGGTACGGATATACACGGTCAATATCCGCGGGTAATTTACCCGTTGCCATCCCTAGACTCCACCATCTTGATGTTCTGCTGCCCATCATCCAACTAGTCAGTGCTTCTTCCTCCAACATATGTCACTATTTACATGATGATTTCTCTTTTTATAACACCATAAACAATTTTTTTATTGTATATAAAAATTTACATAGAGCTATTAATCCATATGTGTGGGAGCGACAGAAGCGTGTAAGTACGAGGGTCTCCTAACCCCTTAGTTTTTTACTCACCGGAGTTATTTTCCAAGGAGTTGTCATGGTAAGAGAGAGAAGGGGAAAGAAGAACACTTGAATAGTGTAGTACAATATGGAGTTGTATGTAGCGTTCAGGAAGGATGAATCACTCTCGAAAAGGAGTCTATTTATTCTCTTGCTATTAGTTGGGTTGTAAGGATGGTGATTTGCTTCACGGGTGAGGTTTTTGGTTCAAATCGAGGATGACACAACTGCGCCAAAGAGAAGCATATAAGATGAATTGTTTTTTCGAATGGTCTCACCTATTGTCTAAAGCATTTTGGCAAGCACAAAAAAATCTTAACCAACAATCACTTCTCGATGCCGAATTTTTTCCAATGGCCAACTCTCAATGCCACACTACCCGTGCACCTTCTCGTACATGATGCCAAGCTCCTCACGCACACAGCGCGTTCATCGTACAACTAACATTCTTGCCCAGTTCTAGCGCATTGGACTCACCTTTCTGATGCATGGATCACCCGTAATCTTATGAAAGTTAGATCTCAACAACCTTTGTAAACTCATGTATATGTGAGTGTGTATGTTCGTGTACACCAGTTGAAGAATTAGTTGATTATGACTGGCATCTTGCAATGCAACAAGAGTATAATGCCCTCAAGGACAACAACACCTGTACCTTGGTTCAAAAGCCTCCTAATGCAAACATTGTATTTGGCGAAGTGTATATTCAAACATATGTGTGTATATTCACACATATGTTTTATTCGGATGGTTCTTCAACAAATATAGGGGACCATGGGCGGTTCATGGCTTTCATCAACGTGCTAGATTGATTTTGGTGAGACCTTCGCACGTGTGATTAATAAAATGACTATCCGCACCATGCTCACCATTGTAGTTGGTCTACATTGGCCTAATAATCAACTCGATATTTTACATGATTTTCTTCATGCAAATCTCCTAGAAGAAGTTCTTTGCAATCAACCAATGGGGTCCAAAGCATTGCCACATGCAACATGCTTACTATCTAAGTCTTTATACACACTTAACATAGGCTTCAAGGGCTTGGTTTACAAGGTTTTCTCAATGTTTCAACAAAATCGGTTTCAAAACTACTCATCTAGACTCTTCATTGTTGGTCTACAAAAAAGAGGAAGACATTGCATTTTTGTTGCTTTACATATATGACATGATACTAACAACATCCTCTGATCGTTTTCTCAGTGCAACAACAACCCTTCTTCAATAAGAGTTCACTGTCAAGGACATGGATACACTAAAATTTTTCTAGGAGTCGATATTCAACAATAAGCTCCAGTGTTCTTCTTGACTCAAGAACGGTACACAGAAGATCTTCTTCATGCTAGTCTAAGTAATTACAAAGTCGTCTCCACTCAGATAGACACCTGGGCTTCTAATCCTTCTGAATATTGACAACTAGTAGGAGCACTACAATATCTCAATGTAACACATCCGGGCATCTCAAAGAGCAACTTGAGCTTAAGCTAAATAAATTTACTGAACCTCTCCAAATTTCGAATCCACTAGTGTTGGTCTTCACCACTCCGGCAAGGTGAGCACAAACCTCTCACAACAACAATCAGGACTCCTTCACAATTTTCTTGAAGGGCTCAAGGTTTCCACTCCACACCATCTAGGAGGTGGCAATCTCTAAGATTAATAAGTCAATGATGCTTGTTTGAAGAGTCCTTAGTGTCATAATGCTTAAATCAATGAAAATCAAGCACTAGATGCTCACACGCTCGCTATGGCTCAATTAAAGCTTGTTTGAGGGAGGGAAGAGCTCGAATATGTGAAGTATGCAATCTAATTTGCCAAGAGATCTCTCTTGCACGAAGTGGACGAGAATTTATATACATTGCTATGAAAACTAGTCTTAAAGAGTTTTTGTGCAACACGTGATCCAATTGCACTTCATCTGACAATGTGATTGGCAAGGTAAGCCAATGACCATTTTAGCATTTATTGCACTCGAAAAATATGAACATTGTGGGTTGGACGTCTGATCTTGCAAATGGCGGCCACACCACTGCTCAGGTGACGGTCAGACCTCTGGGTCCAAAGTGCATACAAGTTTTTGATATTCTCTAATAGTTGAATCACCCCTCCAGGGATCAGACCGCCAACCTCTATGGCTTTTGCAATTTCCAATCTAGTTTCCATTCAGATTTTTAAACCAAAATTTCAATTTGCAAACTAAGTAAATTTGAGTTAAGTGACAACTACATACGCACCAAGTAAAAGAACATTGATCTCTCTTGATAGTACAACACTTATTTTATAATTATCCCTTTGCCATGAGCCATATATTGACATGATTATGAGATTCATATATGTTACATCTATTCAACTTTCTAGCCCATTTCCCTGATCACTGGAACTAATGATATAATTATCTTAATAGAAATTGTTAGTCAAAAAATATGTGTTGTCATTAATTACCAAAACACCAAATAAGGGCCTAGATGCTCCACCATCTCACTCCACTCAAGAGAATCCTACGTGGCATCCGAGGAACTACCTTTCCCTTGTCATTCATATGTTGGCTTCATCTTCAACAATGACCACTACTCCACTGACACGGACTGGGCTGGATGTCTAGACACAAGGCATTCCACGTTTGCCTACTGCATCTTTCTCGACAACTCCTTGCTCTCATGGTCAAGTAAGCACCAACAACAATCTTCCGTTCGAGTGCATAAGTGGAATACCGCATGATAGCCGATGGTGTGACAGAATGCATATGGCTTCACCATCTCCTCAATGAACTACGCTTTCTAGTTAATCAAGCAACAATTGTTTACGTGACAACATATTAGTCGTCTATATGTCACATAATTCAATAAAACATGAGAGAACAAATTATGTCGAGATCGATATTCATTTTGTTGACGAACATGTTGTCACTGGAGACCTCAGAATAGAACATGTGTTGAGCAAACTTTTGTTCTCCGAAATCATGACCAAAGGATTGCCCTCCACAATATTCAATGGGCTTCGATCCAGTCTCTTCGGTAGCCACCAGGAAGAGACTGCTGGAGGTGTTAATTGAAGCAATTTTGGCAAGCACACAAACTCTTCGCCAAAGGCTGCTCCATGACACTAGAATCTTTGCCAACAGACATTTCTCGACGCCATGCTATCCGTGCATCTATCTCGTGCATGACACCATGCTTATCACACACACGTGTGTGTGTGACGTGTTCATCGCACGACTGTCGCGCTCGCCCATTTCTGGCACCCTGGACTTATGCTTCTTATGCATGCATCTTCCATAGAGTCCACTCCTTAATGCCACACTATCTGTGCGCTCTTCTCATGCATGATGCCATGCTTCTTAGGTACACGACGCGTTCATCGTGCGTCCATCGGCTCGTCCGGTTCTGCCGCCCTGTATTTGTGCTCTTGATGCATGCATCGTCCATAGAGTCTGGTCCTCGATGTTACACAATCCGCACGTCCTTCTCGCGCATGATGCCACACTTCTCACATGCACGACGTGTTCTCGTGCAACCGTTGTGCTCACCCAGTTCTGGTGCCCTGGACCCGCACTCCTGATGCATGCATCGTACATAGAGTTTGCTCCTCGACGCCACACTATTTGCACACCCTTCTTGTGCATAATGCCATGCTTCTCATGCGCACGACACATTCATTGGACGATCGTCACACTTGCCCAATTATGGCACCCTAGACTTGCGCTTCTGATGCATGCACCTTCGATAGAGTATGCTCCTCGACGCCACACTATCCGTGTGGCTTTCTCGTGCATGATATCATGCTTATCACGCGCATGACACATTCATCATGCGTCCTTCACGCTCGTCGTGTTCTGGCACCCTTGACTTGTGCTCTTGATGCATGCATCGCCATAGAGTCCGCTCCTTGGCGCCACACTATCCGCACGCCCTTCTCGTTCATGACGCCACGCTTCCCCCACACACGACATGTTCATCATGCGGCTGTCGTGCTCCTGCACCTGTGCTGTTGATGCATGCATCATACGTAGAGTTCGCTCTTCGACGCCACACTATTTGCACGTCCTTCTTGTGCATGACGCATGCTTCTCACGCACAGGACACATTCATAAAACGGCCATCACGCTCGCCCGGTTCTGTACTCTTCACCAAGGCTTAGGATCATCCACACTCGTTTACTATAAACCGTACTCTATATACTTTGTACTTCTAGTATGTACACTTTGTAAACTTATCTTAAATTTTCAGTAATCTTTTCAGTAGAGTTTCCAGCATCCCAGCGCGGATGATCTAACTTATCTGCACATTCATAAACCATAGCATGGTACGGTTTGATAAAGACATTCCAAAAATTTAAATATGCCAAGAATATATTAAATAAATTAAAAATACAAATAAAATAGAGACACGCCAATAGGTAACATTAGTGCCATAAATAGTCAGAGACAATACATGTTGAGTCTATGAACATGGATCGATATTAATCCTTTTTTTATTTTGATGAAACCGTTGAAAGATAAAATTTCACGACCACATTCATCTAAACTCAAAAAAACCAAACACCGGTGTTTGAGATTTCACAGCATCTATCTTCTTCAATCCGAAGCACCACAGAGTAATTAGAAACAACAGACCCAAAGATCTACGGGCAGCATCGAGACCGATCTAGCTAGACGTACGAGCGAGAAAAGCGGTCATCCGTTGTGAGCTGCTTCGGCCCGCACGTTCCCATCGAACGGCTCGAGCTGGTTGCACATCTCGATGTAGGCGTAGTAGAGCACCCTGTTCTTGGCGCCGGTGCGGTGCCTGCCGGTGTTCATGCAGAAGTACTTGAGCTGCTCCAGCGTGCAGCAGCCGAGCATCTGGCCGAGGAACAGGAAGAGCCAGTTGATGTCGGTCTTCTCGGCGGCGATCTCCGGCCAGACGGTGCCCTTCTGGCCGCAGGCGTCGCAGTCCGGGAGGGGCGGGTACATCCACGCGTCGGGCGCGCGGTCGTCCATGGCGTGGCGGTTGGCGTCGACGAAGGCGCGCAGCTCGCGGAACTTGGAGTCGAGGTCGTACGCGATGGTCTTCCTGGCGCCGCAGCGCTTGCACCGCGCGGCGCCCTCGACGGACGTGACGCCCCGGCGCAGCAGGCTCTCCAGCGTGTCGTGCCGCGCCGGCCGCTCCGTCGCCCAGGGGAACGGCGCCGGGCGGCGGCCCTCCTCGGCGGCGGCGTCGCGGTCGCGGCGCTTGCCGAAGCGGCGCCGAGTGGGGCGTGGAGCAGGAGGTGGAGGCGTCGGCTCCGGCGCGGCCGCGTAGATGGATCCGATGGTGAGGGCGAGGGGGTCGTCGTCGCGCTCCCCGTCATGCTGCTCGGCCGCTGCTTGGCCGTCCATTTCACGCGGGGCGGGGCGGGGCGGGGCGGGCTGCTGCGCGCTTGCTTGGCTTGGCTTTGCTTGCTCCGGGTTGTTTGTTGCTGGCTTTTGCTTGGAAAGAATGACGGCTGGAGCTTAGGGTTTTATGGAGCGGGCGGATGTCGGAGCGGGCGGTTGCCGTGATGATCGCGAGGTTCATGTATCCTGAGGCGCCCTCCCGGTCCGGGCTGAACTCTGGAGCGTCCGATCGGCGATTCTAACAACCCAACCGACCGGACCGGGCGGCGAGTCCCCGGAAAAGACGACCAGGCGAATCTCTTCTTTTTGGACATGACACGGTTCTGTTCTGACCATGCCGATCCCTTGCCGTAATTGCCATACCTCTCCATCTCTTACCATCGCCTATAGATGTCCATGGCAGCACGGAGGACAGGGCCATCTGGTGGGCACGTGTCGGCGTCTCTCGAGCCGTGCGGACCAGAGAGGCCAGGGCCCGTGTCGGGGGGCCCGTGTTCAGTTGATCAGAACCGTGTGTGCCAGGCGATCCTGCTGCCGTTCTGTTGCGTGTCTGGGACTGGCTGGCTGGCTGAGTAGCAGGCACAGCAGAGAATCGAAACTGCACTCTGTTACAGTTAATCACCACGCCACGGACGTTAATTAATGAGCTTCCAAACACAGGGAATAAAGAGAGGCCAGTCCACACAGTGCTGTTATTACCGGCGGACATCTCGCTGCTCTCTCCTCCCTCCTGTCGCATGGCTGCCTGGCAAAAGCTGTCGCGTGCGTGTCGTGTGCAGATGGGTGCGCGTCCACCAGCAGAGCAAATGCAACAGAAGGCGTACTATTTCACCTGGAGCCGATCGCGATGTGAGCGGAGTGATGCGCCGAATGGTTTAACGTCACGCCGCAGACTTTCTGCTTCGCCCGGCGTCCGGCAAGACCAAAAGCCCGGAACCAATAACAGACGAGGAGAACAAGCTCAACCGCATGAACAGAGTGGGAAATATTTTACGATTACAGAGCTATGTTATGGTACATGAGCAGCAAAAGGGCAGGAAAGATGCCGCAGCATGAACTCGGGCTGCATGCTGCAAAATGGCCGAGAAGCACGCTGTCGGGACGCAGCTCTCGTCAGTGGGAGCCGTTGCCTCTCCTCTCCCTGATGAGCTTGAGGAGGTTGGGCATCACCTTCCGCTTCCTCTTGACGGCGAACGACGGCGGCCGCGCGTCCCGGGCTCCGGTCAGCGATGACACCGACGACCGCCGCGCCCTCCGCATGGCCGCCGACACCCTGGTGGACCGACGCCGCGGATACGCGCACAGCAGGCCGTCCCTCTCCGCCGCCGCGTTCAGGTCGTACAGCTCCTGCTCCAGCGCCTTCTGCTCGGCCGCCGCCGCCGCCGTCCGCGCCTCCGTGGCGCTCATCTCCCTGGCCTCCCGCTCCGCGGCCTCCGCGCGCGCGGCCAGCTCCTTCTCCCCGGCCTTCAGCGCCTGCACCCACGCCTGCGCCGCGGACACCTTCTTGTCGGCCACCGCCCGGACCAGCGCCGCGCGCCCGGTCAGGTACTCGTACTCGAACCGCGAGATGGTGATGGTCCCCGACCACCCCCGTGACGCCCTCGCCTGCATTGTGCTCTCCACGGCGCCCTTCAGCTTCTTCATCGCCGCGGCCTCGGACGCCTTCGCCGCCTCGAGCTCCTTCACCGACTGGTAGATCCGTGCCTCGGTGACGGCGAGCTCAGCGTTGGCGTTCTCGGTCTCTACTCGCACGCATCGTTGCTCCACCTCGGTCACCTCCTTCGCCTTCCTCGCCGCGTCGGTCTCAGCGCGGAGCTGCTGCAGTGCCGTCGTAAGGTTTGATACGATTGCCGTGGACCTCTCGCCGGCCGCCGTGACGGCGTCCATCCGGGCCCCCGCCTTGAGCAGCTTGGCGTTCAGATGCTGCACCCGCGCGTCCGCCTTCTCCTCCTGCGCCTTGAGTCGGTTGACCTCCTCCGCGACACGCATGATCTCGGTGCGCGTGCTGTCCATGGACGACATGAACCGGAAGCCTTCCGCCTTGATGCTCTCCAGCTCTTTCTTGGCAACGTCCAGGTCGGCCTTAGCAACTTGCAACAGCGCCCTGTCCTGCGATTCTTCTTTCTCCCGTCTCGCCGCCGCTTCCGTTTTCCCGGCGTTCTTCCTCCCCATGGCGCGCACCAGCTCCATCTCGGCCTGCAGGACCTCCAAGTCGGAGTTCGTCATGGCGAGCTTCGCCTCCAAGTCCTTCGCTCGACTCACATCCTTCCGCAGCGCCTCGATGTTGGCCTTCGTCTCCTCCATGTCCCTGGCGAACCGCTCGACCTCCGCGCGCCGCTGGGCGTCGATCTCCCGGAGCTCCCGCTCGGCCTCGATGCGCGCGAGCTCAACCAGGACGTGCTCCTCGTTCGCCTCGTCCACCAGCCGCTTCATCTCGTCGGCGGCGCGCAGGTCCGACTGGATTTTGATCGCCGACGCCACGATGTCGCCCTCGGCCTTGGCCTTGGCCTCCGCCGCGGACTTCACCTCCCCCTTCAGCCAGCGCAGCTCCTGCTTAGCACGGTCCAGCTCCTTCACTACCTCCGCCGCGTCGCGCTCCTCCTGCAACCTCCACACATCGGCGCCTTTCTTATTAGACCACATCGCGCTAAGCTCTGATCTCTTGGACGTCGCTCTGGCCCTGGTCTGCTCGATTTGGCGAGCCAGCTCCATCGCCATGGAGCGTGCTCTCAATAGCTCGGACTCGGCGCCGGCTCTCTCGTTGTCCACGGCGGCCTTGCGTTCCCTCAGTTTATCCATGTCAGATTGTGCTAATCGCTTCATTTCTGGTGACAAATTCTGCATACACCAAGGTGGTCATGTAACACAAACGTGTCTTTGAAAAGAAATTATATGAATTCCAAATTCGATGGAACAGTTCCTAATCAGTTAGTGCCGAAATTCAATTGAACAGTGTTAAGCTACTGTTCACAAGAATCGAACATTCACATGAATCAACAAGGTGGCAAATGTTCATGGGGTTCAAGAATTCAGGAATAAAGTACCTCTTGTGCCAGAACATTCCCCGCTCTGTCCTTCTCCGGCTTCCTTCCGCCAAAGATGGTCCTTGTAGCCCTCGCGGAGCTGCTTCGTCCCAAGACCTCATCCATGGCGTCCTCCAATCAACGCCAGAGGATGCAACCTTACCAGGAGAAGAGTTCAAGGGAAGAAAAAAACTGAAATCTCACCAAGATTAGAAGCTATTACGAGAGTAAATACAAAATTGAGCAGAGTTTATGTCAGGGTAGCTAGATGATTAAACGAGGATAAGTGTTGTTTGCTACTCCAAGTCTATCCTGCTGGCAGAGCTTACAACCACACGGTACACTTGATCCCATTTGATCCACGCTGTTCCTGTCGCAGCCCCTCCCCCTCGAGCAGTTGGTAGTAATTAACTGTCGATTTTGTTAGAGGCGGCTCTTTGGGTAACTAGATTTCATACCACAAACAGAGGGGACATCCGTCATCTTTTTGAGCCGCAGAATTTGCCAACGGACTAACGGTTGGTGTAACATCACGTCGATAAAGCAGCTGGGGTATGAAAAGAGAAGACGCCGCAAAAACTTCGAATTCCCGTGCTGGTTTTACACTTATTACACGTGCGTGTCCGTTCGTGGTCATTCGGATCACATCAGCCAGGAAAGATCGAAGTTCTTCATACAAAGCTCAATTTCTGTTTATTTGTCACTACCTAGTTATTGTAGTAATTTTGGCCACATGTTTTTTCCTCATATTTTGTGGTCATTCGGATCACATCAGCCAGGAAAGATCGAAGTTCTTCATACAAAGCTCAATTTCTGTTTATTTGTCACTACCTAGTTATTGTAGTAATTTTGGCCACATGTTTTTTCCTCATATTTTTTAGATGCTTAAAAAAGTGCACAAAAGTAACGAAGTTAATTTAACAATTTGGAGAAATTTCTCCATATTCAGTCAGCCGCTTGACACTCCTGCAGTTGTTGGACCAGCACCAACCAGTCTGAAAATACGCTTATTCCTGCAGTAATGCCGCCGATATGCGCGTACAGAAATGTTATGGACTCTATGGCTCTAAAAGAAAAAACGGGCAGAATGCTCCGGCCCATTGGGTTCGCTAAGCTGCTGGGCCAAATGTAAATCGGGCAAATGAAACTCGCTAAGCTGCTGTTACTAACTTTTTTTTATTCCATGCAAGGGCCCACCTTAGATAGTGCTAGGTATTCACACTGGATCAACTTTTGGTCCTTCTCGTAGTTTATTCACTGAAACTGCCCTGATGCAGGAAGCCTTGACAATGACACCAATGCAATGGGTGCGTTACACGGGAAGCACACGGTGGCTGAATCAGCAGTCAGGTGGAAGCAATGTAGTCGCATCGTTTGCCTCCTTGTCGCTTGTCCTCAGCATACGTCAACGCCGAGGAACTCGCGGCACCTCCTTTCCAACAAGAAACTGGCAGGGCGACACGACCACTCACAAATTCAAAGTTGGCAACTTAGCTCACTGGCGCGAGTCTTCTACTCTTCTACCAGCACTAAGCATGCTCAGCTCACTGCTGCTAGTCAGCTAGTCTAAGATGAACGCGTACATATATCCGTCCCCGTTCCGGCCGGATGACACACAACTCGATCCAGACAAGCAGCAGGAAGCCTCCGCAAGAACCAACAAGGCTGCAATGGCGGCGGAAGCAGGAGGAGCAGGCCAAGGCGCCGAGCTGCGGCTGCTGGGCACGTGGTCCAGCCCGTGGGTGATCCGGGTGAGAGTGGCGCTGGCGCTCAAGGCGCTGCCGCCCTACGAGTACGCGGAGCAGAACCTCGCCAGCAAGAGCGACCTCCTGCTCCGGTCCAACCCGGTGCACAAGAAGGTGCCGGTCCTCATCCACGGCGACCGGCCGGTGTGCGAGTCCCTCGTCATCCTGCAGTACGTCGACGAGGCCTGGGCCGCCGTCGGGGCGCCTCTCCTCCCGTCCGACCCATACGACCGCGCCACGGCACGGTTCTGGGCCACGTACGTCAACGACACGGTAGGAGAATAAATCATCATCAAGTAATCAAAGTATTTTTGTGCTCGCAGGCTTCAATCTTGCATCGGAATCACTGTTTTTTTTTGCATGTAACATGCCTGCAGTTTTTCCCGTCGTGGAGGACGCTGTTCAGGTCGACGACGGACAAGCAGAGAGCGGCGGCGTTCGAGAACGTCGTCCCTGTGGTGGAGCCGTTGGAGCGAGCGTTCAGGGAGTGCTCCAACTCCAAGGGGAAGAAGCCTTTCTTCGGCAGCGACGCTGTTGGGCTCGTGCTCGTCGATGTTGCGCTCGGCAGCCACCTCGTGTGGATCAAGGTGGTCGACGAGGTGGTCGGCATGAGTCTTCTTGACGAGGCCAGGTTCCCGGGCCTGGCCGCCTGGGCCGAGCGGTTTTCGGCCGTGGATGCGGTCAAGAAAGCGATGCCGGACTCCAGGAAGGTCATGGAGCAGTACAACGGATTCCTCGCTAAATGGATCGCGTCCGCTAGCTGATCGTAGCTAGTAAACACACTGTTTACCTGCTATAATTTGGAGTTTGATGGACACGTGGCAAATCCGTAGGAATTAGAATAAATATTAGTACTTCGTTCAAAGCGTATGGGAACTCCTTCCGATTTTTAGCTTCTATGTGTCGAGTCTGGTAAACCTTTCTATTTTATTAGTTTGTTTTTGAACTAATCATAGTCAAATACTCTCTCCATTTCACCTTCTAATTCGTTTTTTACTAAAAGTGACAATTTTTTGAGAAAGTAGAGAATAAAAAAGAATGTAAAGTAGCGTTACCCATTGTCACGAATGTAAAGTGTACTTTTCTTCTTGCGATATGCACTCAAAGGCTTGTAACTTTTTGCAGCACTTTGAGCCATTGCCTCTTCAATCGCTGTTCTGCTAAAATTGTCCATAGTTATGTTGACTCCTCTGAGCATGTACCTCATATAAATTTTAAGATGAAACCGTAATACGTACGATCGAGGAGTCTTTTCTACAGAGGAGTTATTAAGATGAAACTGTAATACAGTATAATTTAGCTCGCTGTCAGGCTGAGTTGCTCCTAGACGAAATTGTGATTTTTTTCGCTGGCTGTGCACTTTTTATTCGCTCGTTGGTGCTACCACTGAATGTCTATGTCGTCATTAGTTTTCTGTGGAGCTCAGCTGTGCCTGGCCAAGTGTCCAGCTTTTGTTGCATACGTGTAAGGTACACTGCGCACTGAGGATACGACATTAACTAATAAAGCAAAAGCGCCGGCCTAGTGCGGCACCGTCGACATCACATCAGTGGCGGAACATCGTCGCTCATGTGGGGCCACACCCTGTCTTTGATGCGCCGCCATGTACTGTACCACCACCCGGAAGTGAGTGAGCTGGGGTCTGTACACTTGTAATGACCTGGAACTGACCACGTTTTGACCGGATAATATCATCACAGTACAGCTGTTTTATTCTCGGGAACCAACTCGGGCACAAAAACAAAGCACCCAACCTTGACCACCTTAAATACTACTGTACCACAATCTCTGTTTGGTCCCGGGAATGTACCTACCTCTGCTAGTGCTAGCATAGCAACGGATGAAATTCTCCGATGTGCGACTGCTAGCTTTGGGTATCTTTCCAGTCGTCCGTCCAGCCTCATCAGGGTTACAACGAGCTTTCGGCTCCTACTAGATTAAAAGGTTGGACAAGCCAAAAGATATATTTTTGCACAGAGATCAGATGCTTCCCTTTTATAGAGTACTCAGAGATTACTGTACTTTGGAGAGCGGAAACCCATACCCACACGAGACGAGAGGCGTTCCTAATTTAAATGTGATGGTGGTGGAGCACTGAAGCAATTAGCAAAGCAATAGAATAGACGGCGCAACAGTATTATTGTCCTTCCTCCCCCGCCTCCGTTCCCCACGACACCCACCACGCCACCGGCTGGAATCACCCGCATCGAAAGCGAACAAGGCGACGCCAAGCCAAGCCAAGCGAAGAAAGGGAAAGAAGCAAGGGCATGGACGCAAGAAGGCGGAGGAGGAAGAAGAAGGAGGAGGAGGCGGCGCCCGCCGACGCCGCGAAGAAGTGGGCGGGCGGAGGGCGCGTGCCGGAGCACGGCGCGTCCCCGGCGGCGCCGCCCGCGGACGCCGGCGGGCGCGGCGCGGCGCTGGCGGAGTGCGCGGTCTCGTGCTGCGTGCTGTGCGCGTGCGTCCCCGTGGCGGCGCTCTGCTGCGTGGCGCGCGCGCCGCTCCGGGCCGCGCGGCGGTGCTGCTGCCGGTGGGGGACTCGGCGGCGTCGGCTGGCGCCCGGCGGGTCGTCGTCGTTCTCGGATGCCGAGATTGCGGAGTCCCTGCAGGGCGGGGGGCGCGCAATGGGGCGGGAGGACGGCCGTCCCCTGTCGCGGCGGTAGCGGTCGCCGCCTCGGGATCGGAGGAGGTAGCGCCGCCGCCAAGCTAGTTTTAGTTATCGACATTTTCCTCTCCAGTTTTGATGCACTACCTACCAGTAGGTCCAAAACCAGAGGATCTGCCAAGTAGGATACGGCCGTTTGGGCTCGCAATGTGCTTGCTCGTTCTGGTGTTTGTGATTTTTCGGCGATGAAGCCGCAACCTGATGCCTGTACGATTTGCATCGCACCGATCTCAAAAAGATTGCTAATAAGTTCACGTTTTCTCCTCAAATGTTTTTCTCTGCATACATGGTTCACTAGTAACTAACGAACTACGAATAGCTGCGTTACCACTCGCGGCTCCCACCATTCCGCCCTTTCCCGTGGAAAGCATAGAATGCAATCACTGTGAATTTTGCAGTAGACACGGACTGCGTGATGTGCTAGCACTGTTTTTCACGGGTTCAGTTACCGCCGGTCAAACATACGTAGGTCAAGGAGTCATCAAACGAGAGAGAGATAGCCAGCTGGACGAGCAGTAAAGTACTATAGTTCTCCTATCACTGCCCCGACCTGAATGGTCACGAGAACTGGGAAAAGGGTCGGGAACAGTAGCTCGCCGAACGATGCTCACAGCACTCCCAGTCTCCCAGTACCAGATAAATCGAGTACTGTATAGTAGAGGCTCTCGCACGGTCGCACGAGGGCGACACGATCTGGCAGCACGACGGAGACGTCATACTCGGCCGCCGTCCAAACGTGGATGCGGCCCGGATGGGCGGGCACGGCGGAGAGAATCACGGGCATAGCGGAAAAAAAAAGGAAAATAAAAGGGCGTAGGTGATGCAAGTCGCGATCGCTGTCGGGACCGGTTTGGAAGGGGGTCGGTGGCCAACTGGTTATGTATCGTCCTGCGTGCCGCCGGCTTGTCATCCCCCGTGCGTCCGTCGTGCGCCACGCGCGCGGTGCAGAGAATCGTTCGTTCCGGTGGTCGGACGTGCGACGTGCCTTGCCTTCTCCCCAAGCCATTGAGGCCATGGCCGTTGCCTTCTCCCCCATCTTCTCGCTGCCGCAGCCGGCCGCGCAGCCGACCAACACGGCAACACGCGGTGCCAGACCAGACCTTTTATTAGCATGCCACCAGCTCTGTTATTTTTGCAGCAATTGCCGTTATACCATCCGCGGAAAAGAAACAAAAAACGAACTATTACCATTCGAACATGCGCCGGCGGATAACAAACTCGGCGCGTCTTTGCATGGTACTCCCTCCTTCGCTCAGTAGATGCGTTAGGACAGCCCACCTTAATTCATTTTAGTTGTTTTGTCATGTCTAAAACAACTTATAAGTAAAGCTGTCCGTAGTGGCATACTATAAAGCATATTGGATATGTGTAAATTTAGAATAGATACTGAAAAAATAAAAGATAAATAGTGTATAGAGTATGGTTTAGAATAAACGAGTGCGGATAGACTATTAAAGGATTGCGAATAAACGTGGACCATCAGACAGAATCAAACTGTTGCTTTATACAACATATACCTTGAATCATTGTAAAGGAAAAAAGTAGTGCTTCAGCCAATATATACCCGAAAATGTGTGAACGTTAACAGAAAATTCTTACCTAGTGAAATTGAAGAGAGAATGCTGCAACAAAAAAGGACTATAGAGAAACCACACCACAAACGAAACAGAACCATACCTTTCTGTGCTGCACGATGCATCTCTGGCTCAGGACAAGAAATATAGCACGTGGATAAATCAGAAACAAAACTTGATAGTATCGTAATACAGGAGAATGTCACTCCAGATGGTCTATCGTACATGTGGTTAAAAGAACAGAGAAATCAAAAGCATCAGATTGCACTATGTGACCTGGACCTACAACAATAAACACGTATGATTGACCTTTAGCGCTTACATAATAAAATACCGGCTTCTAAAATTGTACAATTCACTCGAGTCAGAGGAAATATGGGACACCAGTCCTTGGACCTCGCATCTGGTTGTTCTCCTCTGTCTCTGTGAAGAACTTGACATCTCTTTCCTGAGAAAATAGAACAAGGTACAGTATGCGATCAGCATCAGCTGTAGCTCACAGAATGCTGTTTGGCGGAACTTAAGAAAGCACAGTAAAATCTACGCAAGATTTCATTGAATTCATAGTATCTGATATGCATAAGACTTCAAGCAAATCCTACTAGACAAAGAACTAACGCACCATCTTCTCATCAAAGCTTAGTATAGAAGCAACATTGCCACATCTGTAGCAATAATTAGGCGCAGACCAAACCTGGAGAAAGTAAAAAACTTATATGAGTATCATCAACATGGACGCAATGAAATGAGAAACAACCACTATGATAAGAAACTATCTGGAGTGATCGGTCTATGTGCCACAAACTCACAGTTACAAGGCCCTTCTCCTGAAACATGTACTTTAGTCCTTCCTGGACCAGCTGGTGAGCCCGGCAAACTAACTCAATACCATTAACATGGTTGAACTGTGCAACATAAAAAAACATTCACGAGACTGTGACGAGGCAATAAGGAACTCATCAAAAAGAAAAAAGATGATGTATGCACACCTCTGCAGTCACCCGTGATCCGAAAAGCCAACCTGCTCCACGCGGACTAACACCCCATGCCTCTATCTCTTCAGGGTCGCTCCACATAAGATCGCAGAAAGGACCTTCATGCGGGATTTCACAATTGCGATCAATTGTTCGTATCTGATGACACACAACATAGACGAAATGATTAAGTCCACTGAAACATATGACATATTCATATCAAAAAATGTTTCATTGAATCATCTTCCTACTACTCTTCATATTATGGATCTGAAAGTTTAAGTATATATGAATCTTTGATGCCATATTGACATTTCAGTAGTAAAAAATGCAATGCATATATGCACAAACTAGGGTTTACATCCTTGCTTTGCTGCGGAACTCTTTAATGATGTTTAATCGCCTATCAACACTTCAAAATTGCTAATAGTTTGTAAAGGGTGACAAACAATGGTGTCTTTTTTGAATGTGGGGTCTTCTGGAAAAGATCAGTTTTACAAACCTTTACCATTTCACTAAAAAGATGTATAATCAAAATGCCCAAAGGTATTTCAGATCTGAGGGTTACTATTCTAAGTGATAATCAAGTTGGTGGCAGAGAAAGACTCAGTGATGCTTTGAGGGAAGAAAATGTTTCCATCTGGATCACTGAAGTAAGGTACAAATAACACCAAGCCAGCATGGCCCCTATAGGCTGGGCCCACACGGCCACACGTGCTACGGGTCATGGGGAGCAAGGCTGATTGGAGTTCAAATGAATATCCAGTGGTGAGAATTTAAAGGCCTGGCGTATCTATAGTTAACAGCAGAATTTTCCAACATCAGTGAATCTTGAAGAGACCACACCAGAACATTTTTTAGTTTCTAGACCAGGTGCCGCATGTTTATATTTGTTCAATACTCACCAAGTGCAGTTAATCTACAAGCCAAGTATGGAGTAAAAGAGGCATGATCACATTTAAGAAAATTTCCACATACAATATCTACATTGATTGATAAGACTGTTACAGGAAAAGATCAACGAACCTGGTCAATTGTGCGTACATCAGGAGAAAGACCACCATGAACACAGAGGACCTGAATTTGACCATCTGTAACTTAAGTATGATTTGCAACAATAACATCAAGTGCCAACTGGCAAATTCTCTAGACAAGGAGACTCACTTGGCCATTAATGATGGCTGAAAGTGTCAGGTAATCGAAAACATCAGTGCAATACCGCCACGCATTGGCATTGCCATACTTCCTCTGGCACTCATCATAGAAACCGTACACCTAAAATTGAAGTCGTAGTATATTAGTAAAGCTGAATGGTAGGCACTAAGTCAGCAGGCAGCTGTTTGTGGTTGATTCAAAGACAAGTACATAACGCTGATAACAAAGTATGGACATATAAATTCATAATAAGAGGGAAAATATATTTCAACCAGAAACCAGAAGTAAAACCTAAGCATGGCAATGCAGTTGATTATTCGTGTTACTTGTATCAGTCAGCGGGAGGAAGGGAGATGAGTCAAGAGTCATTGGCAGGCACAAATCATGAGAACGTAGATAGGATTACAGAACACTTATTTGCAGCAGAGGAATCTTGAATCACTAAATATCAACTCTAGGTCCCTATTAACTTCTTTCTCCATACCAGGACATACCTGAGTCAACTGCCTACTTTCATGATTTCCACGCAGAAGGGTTATGTGAGCGGGATACCTAACAGCAGTAAGAAATCCAGTCACAAGGATTAGATACACATGGTGACGCTTAAGAGAAAAGGAATCCTAAATCAGACCAACAAAAAACATGTGAAGCTCTTTCATCAGAGTACTAATTTATGTTGATTATAAAAAGGTAAAAGGGAATGTTCTTTCACATTTACAGTTTATATTTCTAAAAAATATTTAGGAAATCCAGTTTCAAATATCAGCCAGCAAGGCACTCAATCATTCAGGTACCGTGTTTTCTTTTGGGGAACAAATGTACCACAATGTTTTTTGTTTGAGATCGTCTTGGGTTCGAACCAACCTCTCTGCAAAAGCAGGGGTAAAAATGTCCAGAAATAACCCTTCCACAGACCCACAATGTGTTGGAGACTTCGGCAGTGGGTACACCCTTTACCAAAGCAACGGCATATGTTGACACAATAAAAAAAAAACATGGTTTAAACTGTGCAGTGCCTTGTCATCCAGAACAGCAGAGCCTACATATCTCAACTACAGATTGGGGTTTCTCAGAACTATACAAAATACTCATACTTCTAAAGCCTAACAGCAAGAAAAAAAAATGGAGGCCAAAATGATGCTATAAACAACTAAAGAATCCATGTGACATAATCTGGAAAGGGAAAGAGAGTTACTCCCTCCAGTTTTTAGTTGATGATGTTAGGAATACTTTTTAGCTCCAAAGAGAACTAATGGTCTTGTCCTAGCATCATCAATTAAAAACCGTGGGCAGGACAATCAAGCAGCAGTTAATCACTATAACAGACACTAGCTTACTGGCTGGGGATTACTGCTACTCTCAATGATTGTACAGGAAATCGTAATGTATCTTTCCTAATTCAATGACGTTAATAAATTATATAAAATTATGGGTTCAGTTAAACTACCAAACAATACAGTCAAGCAGCTGCTACGATGCCAGGTGATAGGCACCCGAAAGTTTGAACTTTGAAACAAAAAAAAACTGCTATCCCTGAAGAGGAAGCTAACTAAACTACCTTGCTTTTAGTAGCAGAAGGATGGTGAAAACCTCCAGGCTGTTGAAGCCACGGTCTACAAAATCACCCTGCAAATCATAAACCGCTCAATTAAGGATGAAAACACCAGCAAACCAAACAAGCTCAGATGGAAAATTAGGCTGCCGCACCATGAAAATATAATTCGTCTCGGGGACGTGTCCCCCAGTTGCAAAGAGCTTCATCAGGTCATGGAACTGTCCATGGATGTCGCCGCACACTGTCACAGGGCTGTTCACCGGCTGCACGTTCGACTCCTCAATGAGGATCTCCTTCACCTGGACGGCCAGCGAAAACAACTGCGGTTAGTCGGTTACACACAGGCACACACTCCACGCATCCACCGCCACCGATACACGCTTCGCTCAAACCCCTCCACGACGGGCAACAAAGCCAACCTTTTCCCCTTCATCTAATCTACCTCAACAACTAAGAACCCTAACACTCTGGCGTGCACGCGCACGGGCGATCGGAAGAGCACGACGCGAGGGAAACCCGAGGGGTGGAACAAGAGGGCCAGGGGGTGGGAAGCTCACGTATTCGCAGAGGGACTGGAGCTCGTGCTCGGCGAGGTGCTGGCCCTCCTTGACCTTACTGATCCACAGATCCAAATCCATCGGGAGCGGTGGCGGCGGTGGTGGCGGCGGCGGCGGATTTGACGCGGGGTCCCTCTTTTCTTTGCTTCAGGCGGCGCCTCGGTCGTGGCGATGAGGCGGGCGGCGAGAGGCGAACGAGCAGCGTGGGACGGGGAGAGGAGTCGAGGTTGCGATTTGCGCCGGGCGCTTGGGCGTAGGCTGGACCGGGAAATCGATAGCGGCTTGGCTGGCTCGCCTCACAGCCTCGTGCTTGCGACTTCACGAAACGGGACGGCGGGGGGCCGGGGGCGCAAACGGATGGGAGGCTCGGATTGGTGCCGGGCTGCCGGCGTTTTTTTATGGAATTTCTTTTTCTTTTGACGGGGGCAACATGATGATGAAGTATATGGCTTACTATAATACTACTCCTTCCATCTTTTATTTTTCACAAAGATTTTATTGATTACTCAAAAGATACCTTACAAACATAAGCAACCAATGCTTTAACTCAAGGAACTTATATACATGCAACTCACTATTGTGTTCTTTATTGTGTTCTTCACTCTTCACTGAATGTTACCGTGATCGATGTTAGCGGGACCGCCCGCAGCTCTCTCCTCTTTTCTCTAATAACAATGCTTTGCCGCTGACTCCGCTTCCATCTCTTGACAACTCTTATCATCGCGTTAACTTGTCCAACATCTACGTTTATGTCGTTATCGTCAATCCAACCATCCACAACCACCGTAGTCAGCAGCTACTCTTCCACCACCGCCGGTTTGATTACCTCCACTGTCATTTCTAACAACTCCTACCACCACACTGATTAGGTCCAATCTCAACATTTCTACTATTATCATCAATCCAAGCGCTCATCACCACAACTACAGGTGACACGTCCTTACCGTCACATCGTCCTACCACCACCGACGATTTGACCACCTCCCCAACCTCCAACCTTGTAAGGCCGACGATCATGGAAGCTTCTATTAAACTCAAATCTCTAATCTTAACATAACGATAACCATCATCTTCCTCAACATCGGCGGCAACGTGATTGTGATCGACGACGATCTTTTTTCTTCCTCTCTTTCTTCATTCTAACTGTGTACTTTCTCAATGCCGACAGCAGCGCGATATGATCGACACATTTTTTGTCTTCTCTTCCTCCTCTTAAAAGTACGCCCTTTATCTTCAAAAATTTGTCGACAAATTTTTAAAGACGAAATGAGTAATATAAAAAATGAAAAGAAATGTCGATGTGACATTACCCTACTGAATTTGTTCTCCCAGTTACGGTCATATAGGGGCTGTTTGGATTACAGCCACAATTTGCCACGTCTAACTTTAGTCAGACACAGTTTTCTTAGTCAGTGTTTGGTTCTAGCCACAACTAAGTCTGACTAACATTGCCACACTTTGCCCCACATGTCATAGACTGAATTTTTTTGCCACACCTTGCCTAAGGTTAGTTGCTAAATTTTATTGCCACAAAAGTGTGGCAAGACTATCCTTAGTCACCTTAGGCAAGATTGTGTGGCAAACTTAGTATGCAATCCAAACAGGCCCATAGTCCTTACCGCGGAGAACCGTCGGGTAGTGTTGTGAACAGCATAAATCCTCCGGTGGTCTCGTAGCAATTGCCAAGTTGCAGGCTCGTCCACCGGGATCGCGATGGAGAGCTGGGTCCGCGCGGTGGTGGAGGCCATCCATTCCTCTCGCGCCCAGGCCGTCATCTACCTCGCCGGCGGTGCCTCCCAGGTACCACCACCTCCGGCCTCTTGCAGTCTATAGTTTCGCCTCCAAACCGCCGATTCCAACTGCTCGGCATCCCAATTCCGAATTCGGCGCAGGCGCTCGGCTGGCTCCTGTCCGTGCCCGGTGCATCCGGCACCGTCCTCGAGGTCGTCGTGCCCTACTCCAGGGCCTCCATGGCGCAGCTCCTCGGCAAGGTAAACGCACCCGGAACCCGAGACCAGCATCCTCCAGTTGCCAATTCGCACTTGTTTGAGGCCATCTGGGCTTCGTTGGGTGGCATATAGGTGTTCCTCGCATTGACTACCGCTCTGATGTTCAGATGCCCTTGCAATTCACTAGCAAGCAGACCGCGGAGGACATGGCGCTGGCGGCGTACAACCGTGCCCTCAAGCTTTCTGGACCAAGTCTGTGGGACTTGTTCTCCCTGTAATTTTTCAAATCATTTCACGCATGAGTTAGCTGATTTGCTGTAACATCACCCTATGCTTGCTATAAATTTGAGTAATCAAGTGGGGATTTGCTTAGGTCTACAAGTAATGGGTGTTGGGTTTACTGGGTCACTGGCTACCTCAAGCCCGAAACATGGTGACCACAGGTATGATTGCTCACTAGCTAGCTAGCTCCATAACCTCAACTATTAACAAGACGGAGATGCAAATAACCATAAGTTCTGATGCCATTTAATCCTCTTGAGTGTTCCTACTTATCACTGATGTTTAACATTGTAACCTGATCCTTATCATATTGAGTAAATAGATCTCTGGAATGTTGACTTACCATGTGAATGTGATACTGATCATAGGAGTTTGGGTACATATGTAGGCAGGGAATCCTTTTTTTTACTATAATGATAGCATTCAATTTGTTAATCATTTTTTTAATCATGTGTCACAGAATCATTGTTTCTTGTATTCAAATAGGTTCTATGTGTCGGCGCGGACACACAGTTGCATCAGGACATCACATGTTGCTTTGTCAAAGGTACTAGTACCTTCTTCTTCTTCTTCTAGCTCTTAACAACTAATATATTTAAAGAAAAGGTGCCACAATGTTTGCTAATACATTGCTGATTTTGTGGTTCTTCACTTGGGCATTTTTCATAAGCTTTTCAGCAAGTGCCACAATAGCAATAACACTATCAACTGTATGAAATTCTTATTTTGGGACATGTTGCTAATGCAAACAGTCTCTGTAACCAGGGTTTACGGAACAGAGAGAAAGAAGATAAGCTTTCAAGCTACTTTTTACTTAAGGTTTGTTGTATATACTCGATGCACTCACATTATTATATTCTCACTGGAAATATCAATCAAGTTGGACATAACTAATTTGCAGTCAATGAATGCAAGCGTCCAATCCTGATCATGTGATCTTGCTAGGAAAGATCAATTGTTTTGATAATTGGCATCCTTCCACTTAGCTCATTTTGAGAGTACACTATGTCACAGGCAATAGCAGATACATGCAAAGTATCTGCAACCATTGAGTCCGATATTCAAGAACCTGAAATTCCAGAAGAAAGCATGGAACAATTTGATGAAGATCAAGAGCTCCAGCAAGTTATTAATGGCCAAGTTTGCATGAAAGTCTACCACTTTGCCGGTATATTTAACAATCAGAGTTTGCCGTGACTGGCATTGTTGGATGCCATGTTTTCTCTGCAACTCTTTCCCTTTCATTATTCAATCACACTGTTCAATGTAGATCTGGTGGAAAAGAACTTCAACAGGAAATTGATTTTACCTGGTTCATTCAATCCTCTGCATGATGGCCACCTTAGGCTGTTGGAAGTCGCATCTAGGTGAGATTTTCTCCTGGTGAAGCTAAGGAACGGATTATAGTATTCTCACTCTTTGTTTTGTGATGCTAATATTAGCAAGGAGAAAATTAAACTAAAAATTTGGGAGGGTGCGTTGCAACGCTTGAATGTTTTTCACTGAGAAGTACTGTTCAACGAGAGGGTTTTCTATATTTTAACAATTGGCACTTGACAGCTTGATGCTTCTCAGTTAGCTGTCATTATAGCCAAATTTTGAAACATATCACTGGAAACCATTTGTTTGTTCTACATTCAAAAGAGTATAATGCCTGACATGCTTCGTGAATCTGCTTATTGCAGCATGTGTGATGATGGGCTTCCATTTTTTGAGATATCAGCAATCAATGCTGACAAACCTCCACTGTCTATCGCAGAAATCAAGAGACGGGTTGAGCAATTCAGAAAAGCAGGTACAACACAGTGATATTTTGCTATACTCCTAGCTCTCTGGCTGGATTGTCATGCCAAACCTTTTAAATGTGAAAACTGAGTTTTTAATTTACTGTTCATTTGTGCGTCATGCTTATGCATCTTGGTGATAAATATATGGAAATAGATGAATTTGTGGAGCCTTTACAGAAGTGCCCAGTCATATTTTTTTTCCTCAGTATGTATTTGTATGACCCATCGTGGAAATAGTGGTTGACAAAGTCCATTTCACTTCTCACATAACATTTACTGCTCTTGAGGGATTACCCATTTTTCTGGGCTTAACACGGTAGGGCAATAATGTATCTATCTGCCAGGGCCCAGGGTGGGTGGTGCTGGTAGCAATAGACTCGTCCATTTGTTCATTGATGACTATGTTATTCCTCTGTTACAGGGAAAAATGTGATCATATCTAACCAGCCATACTTCTACAAGAAAGCTGAACTTCTTCCAGGCAGTGCATTTATAATTGGTGCAGACACTGCAGCTAGGCTTGTTAATGTAAGAAGTTTAGCTCAAGACAAGCTACCTACCACTTAGTTAATTTGCTCCCTGAGAGCATTTTTGTAGTTTATTGTGACAAGTGTTTTATTGTCATTACATACTAATTAACAATGCAACTCAATGTAGAAATTTGCAATTTCTGTCATCTTTTTGGTTTCTCACAAGCACGCTGTACTTATTTTGAATCAAGGCTGTCGTAAGTTTGACAATTGGATGCTTTGTTGTCCATACTGAATGACTTTTACTCCCTGTAGCCTAAGTATTATGGAGGAGATTACAATCGAATGCTGGAGGTACTTCTTGAATGTAAAAGCACGGGTACCACTTTTTTGGTTGGTGGCCGAAAGATTGAAGGAGTTTTCAAGGTATGAATTCATCTCTATGATTTCTTTATGCACATTTGAAAAAAAAAATCTCACTGTACATACTACTTGTTTTGAAGGTCCTTGAAGATTTAGACATTCCGAGAGAGCTTAGGGAGATGTTCATCTCCATACCAGAGGAAAAGTTTCGCATAGATATTTCATCTACCGAACTAAGAAAAGCCCAAAAGCTGTGATGTATCAAACTCATGATCATAGTCGACATCAGGTTCAAGATGATTCTCTTTGAATATAGAAGATTGAAATCCTTGGGCAAGTTTTTGCAACTGTCGCGTGCAAATTTTGATGCCCTGGTTTTTGGTCCATAAAAAACAACTCTTACGTTTATGTCTGTAAAACACACAGTACCAGCATTTAGACCGTCCGCAGTGGCACACTGTAAAGCATACTGGATACACTGCTTCACAGTGTAATTTAGAGTACGTACTGTAAAAGTAGAAGGAGAATAGTGTATAGAGTATGCTTCAGAGGACACTGGTGCGGATAACCTTACATATCAGAAGATAGTAAATGTCAAATTGATCTTCCCTCTTTTTTTTTTCCAGGCAATCAGCTATTTGTCTTGCTAGGATGCCTTTTAATGTGTCATGAAAACTAAGTATACCACAGTTGAAAGAAAAAGAATCCACTGGTTTCTTAATGACATGCTTTGCTTTTGAAATTACAGCGTTACATCTCATTTCATATTGATTGTATAACTGATGAAAATATGTTTGTATACATCCATTCATAGATACATTTGAATGCTAGCAGTCAGGTTTCAATTTTCAAGGCTCAGCTGGAGTTCCTTCCCTTGTCTGGAACCGTGTTCACATAACCTTGTGTCCTTCATTTTCCTTGAAACCTCATCAAATAACGGGCCATCCCCATTAAGGAAATTACGTTTGCCAACATTATCATAGTGTGTTTTCTAATAAACTTTTGTCTTGACTGGGCCTCTTGGTATTTTGTTGAGCAAATGGGAATCGATCTTCTTGTAGAACCTTTTGATGTCTTCGGTACCCCTTGCAACTAGATGATCCACCTCTGTCTCGTATCTTTGATACAGTGCCGGTAAAGTGTGGACGCACAAAAATCCTGTAGAAGTGAGAGACAACTTAATTTATGCCTTTTTCTTGTGTGCGGTTTATCTTGTATAGAATTACTTAATTATGTCGTACTTACCAAGGTATAGCAGGCTTGTGAAGCTGTAAGAACTTCCAATCTCTGACAATATTAGCAGAGACCCGATCACCTTAAAGTTAGACACAACATTAGTCCATGATCCAAGTGCTGAGCATCACCACGAATAAACAAATTATTACAGTGGTGTACTGCATTGGTAAAATAATCTCCTGAAGATTGCTGGATAAGCATTGCAGCCCTTTAATCTGTAAAGTCTACCCAGAGAAACTAAAAGAAATTTGTTAAGAGTTTAGGCTATCCGCACTCGTTTACTTTAAAACATACTCTATATGCTATTCATTTTCTATTTTTCTAGTATATCCTCTAAATTTATACACATCCACTATGTTGTACCGTATGCCACTGCGGACAGTTTTAGACATGTTGGATTTTAGACCAAGTGGTATGGCTCTGTAGTACTCCCTCTTTATCTTTTTAATTGTCGTTCAGACAGTAAATTACAGTTCATTTGTAATTCATAATTTTGTCTGAAACGACAAATAAAAGAATAAGGAGGGAGTAATTTCGTAAATTTTCTTTTCTTATGAGGGTGGCAAAGTAACTGATTCGTACGTACCATGAGGAATTTCTTCAGGTCCTTTCCGCACGCGATCTCATAAAGAGTAGCCACTGTGCATGCCAGTTTGTAATGGATGGCCTGTGCCATTTGCCGGAAGGCATGTTCAGAGACGATGACTTCTGGGATTCTTGGAGGGGCTCTGCAATGCAAAGCAGGTTGAGTATTGCGTCATGTGCTCTCTCTCTCCCTCTCTCTCCAGAAAAAGGAAGCCATACATGTTCAAGAGTGGCGCAGCGTTCGACCAGATGAAGATCACGAGCATGGCAATGGCGGCGATCTGGCAAAGCAGCGGGATTATGTTGTATTCGACCACGTCGAACAGGTACCATATCAGCGTGGCTCCGGCAAGGACGCCTGCAGATAAGTTCCTGTCCTCCCACAGCAGAATGTCCGCAGCTGCAAGCCGCAAACAAGAGAAGTTAACGATCGCATCGGCTCAAGTTCGAGAGATGAAGTCCTGGCGTCAATGCAACTGGTGCAGGACCAACGACTGGCCCTGAAAGAAACGAAGAACAGCTTACCTTTCCCTCCGCCAAGGAGCTTGTGAATCGACCTGTGTCTGTGAAATGGCCCCCCACCAACTCTGGCATCATCAGGAGGATTCATGGTTTTTAACGTACGCCTTGGTGATGGCTAATACGATGGTTTTGATCTGTTTGATCTGCCTGTCACAGAAACACCACGTCTTTTATAAGCACTCGAAATGGTAGTAGTGTGACATCTTTGGGAGCCTACACTGCGAAGGAAAGGATAGCTTCATGTACAGGGATTGAGCCATCGATGGGGAATAAACGAATGCGCGGCAAGTGTTGCTTGGACCGGCGGATGCTTGCCACGATATGGAGGAACGCCTCGCTACAGGCTACAAGCAAGTGTGGATTAATTATAATGACAATTGGGTCATGAACATGCCCTGTAGCAAAACGTTATTAACTTAAAAGTTTTATTCCTTCCTGATCCGATTTTATTAAAAATAAAATCAGCTGCAAACTACATGTATGTCACAATCAATATAATCATACATGTAGAATAAATAGTGACAAACAGTTTTATATCGAATACAAACAACATTTATACTTTAAGAGTTTGAATTAGCAGCGGAAGAGTAAAAGTTTTAGAGTAATCACATACAAATTGACTGTCAGCAACGCAACCTTAAGATATATCGTCTTCAATTTACAATTGTCTTCATTAAATCTTCTTTTCACTAAGTAGCATTATGAAAAAATAATGGCAGACGCATGAGTACACAGAGTACTCAGAAAGTGCAAAAAACAAATAACATGTAGGCCAATAAAAAAGAAATGACTGATAGTGATTTAAGCACTAAGCATTAAACATATCCTTAACTTTTATCAGCAACCTACATTTAGGTGAATATTCTCAACTATAATAATAATAATAATAATAATAATAATAATAATGTAATAATATCAATATCATTTCCAAACATCATCTCATTCATCGACTAATTATGAATTCGTCACCAAGCCGCTCTTGTCCGTGAGCACGGCTGTCATGACAGTTTTTAAATCTCTGCAGAAATTGTACCCTTTACCCAGAAGCTGTGATTTCATCTTCTGTTACCAGGTGGACTAAGTAAATCTCCCTCATGCCTGTGGTAGCGAATCACACTACACTTCTTTTGGTGTGCGATCAGGAGATCACTACGAGGTCTTTACAAATGTTCTTTCAACTAATACTAGCACAGTAAGCTTTCACCGCTGACAGACATTCATAGAGTAACCCTTGCCTCAGAAGCCTCCTCTCGAGCTATGCGGATCCCACAGCAGTAACCCTGACTCATTCCTCGCACTTTCTAACTACTACCACTTCATCGGGAGATCCTTTAGGGGTGGCGCGACGTGGTGGAACTTGACTGAACATCGGCGGCGATCGGAATGGCTCCTCCGCGCAGGGCACCGAGCTCCAAATCAGTGGCCTAGGCGACAGGGGTGTGCGGGATGGGGTTTCACAGGGGTGTGCGGGCGTCGTTCGCACGACGCAGGTGAGGCGAGGTTGGGGAAGAAGAAGGCGCCGACAGGTTGGCCCCGCATGGCGGGGTGAGAGTGAGGAAGGTAATAGGGGTGCGGGTGGGTTGGGCCGAGGGAAAGAGAAAGGTGGGGGAGGGGGAAAAGAAAAGGAGTGGGTCGGGTATGGCTTTGGCATTGTTAAGGCTTTCTTTTTATTTTATTTTATTCTCATTTTCTCCCTTTGTATTTCCTAAGTTTAAATTCATAGAATTTTCACATTTGGACATTCAAACTTTTATACTATAATTTCAACACTTAATAATATTACTATATTCTCCATCTTATTATTTATTTTCTTTTATTTCCAATGTTTGAATTCAAATAAATAGATACCCTTTCTTAAAAATTTCTTTAATTCTACACATTATTTTCCATTTTTTTCTTTATTTATTTTGTATTTATTCAGTTGATTCTAATTATAGTTTATCTTTATTTCTCCCTTTGAAAAATATGGGTGTTACACTCAGTCTTTAAAAATTTATCACTTTCTAATTCGAAAATGAATTAGAAAGCGACAAACTTTTAACAACCGGAGTATCCGTCCATGCGCTTGCACAAATGAACAGAACAATCGAGACATGAACATGCCTTCGCCTTTCGTGCTTCACCTAACGGATATTGTGCTCGGCTCGGGCGCTCGGGACGCTGTCACCGTGACTCACACCTGGCTCTGCTCCCCGCCTTCCCTGCGGGCAGCGGGCGCCTACAAAAGGATGCACACGACTCCGGGCACCTGTCGCTCCCAACGCATTCCCAGCCTACTAGTGTCACTCGTCTCAGTGTTGGTGCTGGCGAGCCTCGTTGCCGGCCCGACCTTGACCGACTTCTACCGTGCGCGAGCGCGTTCCCGGGGAACGGCGCGCCCACCCCATCCATCCTGCTGCGCCAAGCTCAAGTCCCAACTGCCTGTGTGCCGGTACAAGGACGACGCCAACCTGAAGCGCCAGGTGTTCACCGCGTGCAAGGCACCCATCCAAACTGCTACTCCCTCATTCCCAAATTATTTGTCGTTAGGACAAGTCTTTTACTTCAATTTTGAACTAAAAAACTTGTCCTAACGACAATTAATTTGGGAATGAGGGAGTAGTAGCTAGCACCGCGTACATGCAGGGTTGTTACAACGGTGATCTGGCTCTGTTAATATTGGGATGGTGTGAGATGTGTTATCGAATAAAAGCGGGCTCTGTTTACGCGCACCTATTCTAGTAATTTTGCTCACTGTTCAGCAACTGATTATGGCTCCCTTTGATACAGCTCCCAGTTTCTGATTCTTCGAATTCACTTTTGATTTTTGATTTTCTGATGAAGTGATTATGTGCCTGAAAGTGATTCTCAATGATTTTCTAGAATGAACTCTTAAAATAAGGATAAAGAATCAATTCACCGGATCAGGAGAATCTATTTTTTTAGCTCTTAGTATCTTAGTTCATTCGAGAGAATCACTTCTCTGAATCAGCTAAGCCCCCCTTTGACACAGCTCCACAAAGTTGATTCTCTGGATTCACTTCTGATTCTTTGGTTAAGTGATTATGGGGTTGAAAATGATTCTCTATGATTTTTTAGAATAAACTCTTAGAATCAAGACAGAGAATCACTTCACAAAATCAGGAGAACCTATTTTTTTCAGCTTCTAACCCCTTAGTTCATTTCAGGAAATCACTTCACAGAATCAGTCAAAAAACACTTCTTCTGAAAAACAGTATTTGACACAACTTATCTGATTCTGCCTGAGAATCAGATCTGTGAAGCTCTGCCAAAGAAGGCCTAAAAATAACTTATTTTAAACAATAGTATTTAACACAACTTCACTGATTCTGCTCAGCATTGTGAAGCTCTGCTAAAGACGCCCTATATCTCAGCTGAGTGCACAGCAATCCTGACATGGCGCGGTAATAACCTCGCGCCACCCGAACTCCGTAGCGGCGCACTGCTTTCTGTAAACCATTAGTGAAGGCAAGCCGATCAGAAACCATTGTCTGATGAACAACCGTGCTGTACCGTTTACGCAACGGCGCAGCAAAAGAGGCGACAGTTCCCGGGGCAATTCAATTGGACGCGCGGATCTGCCGTTCTCTGGTTCAATACAGGCACCACGCTCGCTACGACCTCTCTACAAATACGTACCAACTCTCTTTTCCATTCCATTATCATCCCAAGCTTGTTAGAACTAGAACACGACAGGAGCCATGAAGTTTTACGCGACGCTCTTCCTGCCTGCAGTCGTCGTGGTCGCCGCCTCTCCCTGCACGGTGAAGTGCCGGGCGTCCCGGACAGGGACAGCGCCGCCGCCGACTTGCGACCCGCTGGCGCTGCGCCCATGCGCTCCAGTAGTCATCTGGGGCGAGGCGCCGTCCGCCGCGTGCTGCGCCAAGCTCAGGGAGCAGGAGCGGTGCCTGTGGTGCAAGTACCGTATGAACCCGTATCTGAGCTAGTACATCAACTCTCCGGACGGCCTGAGGGCCGCAGCCGCCTGCCGGCTCAGAGGATTTAGGTGCTAGCTAGAGGTTTGTTCGTCCACTACTCGTGTGTATCGGTGTCGTGCAACAGTAGTCATGTCATGTTGCTTCGTTCTATTATCTGTTTCCTGCTCGTACTTGAGATGCTTTTTTTTTTAAAAGATATGATCCGAACATCATGGATAAGAGCACCGCCAATTTATTAAGTAGAAGGGTGGAAATCAAGGATCGATTTCTGGTGGCACCGGCGTAACTCACTCAAGCGCGTAACTCAAGCGCGCTGGCCATCTGAGCCCCAGCTCGTTCCCCGTACTTAGATGCTCGTAAACGAGTTCACCTGAACAGCATGCCCTGTGATGGTATAACAGTACTGAGCACAAAAGTATTCAAAGCAAGGTCAGACAACTAGTCCCTTGAGCAGAGCTATGACTGTACGTGGGAGATTTTACTGTAGTCCCACATAACTGTGAGCCGTCCATTGGCCAGATCGTGAGGGTCGAGGTGACATATATAGAATTTTTTGTCATTATGCTTATTAGATATGAGATATGATCTGAACTAGTAAAACAAAATAAGTCAGGCAACCGAAACAAATTTTAGCGTACTATGTGGTATATCTTATTAGTTACAATAAAATGTGACACCTATTCTTGGTGAAGAAGTGTGGACACGTGGCACGTGGTAAGATGAATGTGTTGTTTAGTATCCCGTGTTCCCTCATACAAGTAATCTATGACAAAATAGATTTTAAGTACTCCCCCCGCCCCCGAAAGCTTGTCACTTTGTAGTTCATTTTTAAACTACAAAGCGACAAGTTTTCGGGGACGGAGAGAGTACTAGATGAACATGTTGACAGTGTTGTCCAGGCATCGCCTAGGCAACACCTAGGCGTCCAGTCGCTCCAGACCGGACGCCATGGTCGGTCGCCTCGCCTGGCCGTCGGGTGCCACCGTCGTCCACCGCTCGCTGCCGTTGGGATGAGTGGGCAGAGGCGTGCCGCTGAGGGAAGGAGGATGGGGAGGAGAAAGGAGCCGCAAATGGCGCTGAGTCGAGGCGATGCGGCGGCTGGACTAGAGTCGGAAGACGAAGAAAGCGACGACCGATCAGGATTGGTAGCTGGAAGCCTAGAACCGATAGTTTTAGAGAGGCTTAGGGTTTAGAAGGTATTGGGCCTAATGGGCCTTAAAACATACCGTGTTTGTACCTCTTCGTCCCCGATGCATCGCGCCCGTTCCACTTCCCCGTGGAGTAGGGTATTACGCTCAGGCGGCCCTGTCGAAGGTCGTAAACGACACTTCCCTCGAACCTGCTTAGAGAGCAGCCCGCAGAGGTTCTTTGGATTCACGAGGGCTAGTCCCAGGAGATCGAACACAGCAGGATGATGAACACAGAGGATTTACGTGGTTCGGGCCGCCGGAGCGTAATACCCTACGTCCACGGGAGTGTTTGTGTATTGGCTTGCTCGAGCGTGTATGAGTCTTGGTCTAATTTTTCGCCCTTTGCGAAGGTCGTCTGCAGAGTCCTTTTATAGTTCAAGGACTCTGCAGTCATAAGGTGGGCCCCAAGACCCGACAGGTGGTCCCGGGGAGAGCCAAATCCTATACAAGATCTAGGAGTAAATGCTATCTACTTCCCTTTGTCAGGGGATTCAATTTGCCGTCCCGTCGCGCCGTGCGCCAGAGCTACATATAGTTGGTGATGTTGGCGGTGCACGTCCCGTCCGTCTTGTCCCTGTGGCCTATTCGTCCGCCTTGCGGCGTGGGTCTGTACCGGCTACTTGGACAAGACAGGACACTAGAGCCTTGACTTACTCCTGCGCGACTCCGCTTCGCCTGGGTAAGGCGCGCGTACTTTAATGCCTGTTGGAGCAGCGCACGCCTCCCTTTACTGCGGCCTCCTACCGCACTGAGTTGGTTGCATGCCATGTGGTCGCGTCGGAGCCTGCCTCCGTGGGGAGTTGCGCACTCGATGGTACAGGCCACGTGGCGCATTCGGAGCCCACCCCTGCAGAGGGGTGGAAGCTCAACCCTGCGAGCCACGTGGTAGTTCTGGTGCCTTTCCCCACGTGGAAGCGGGCCTGGTCCCGAGGTCCCGATTGGCCACGTAGCAGCCCCGGAGCCCGCCTCAGCGAGGGGGCAAGGGTTCAGTTCTGCCGGCCACGTGGCAGCCCGGGAGCCTGTCCCGTTGGAGAGGTAGGATCTGGTCCTTCCCTCCACGACGTGGCAGCCTCGGATTCGACCTCTTAAGTAGAGACCGAGTCCTTAGCCGTTTTCTCCTTGTGCGCGGGGGTACACGGTCTTGAGGGTACCGACAGCGCTCGTTCCGCCGCCGCCGCCACACCTCCGCTCAAGGCCGCCGCCGCCATGGCTCCCCTGCTTCGGCCGACGACGGCTCCTGCTCCCCTGCTCCGGATCTCTGATGCCGCCTGCTCCTCTACCTTGGGCGGTCGCCGCCCCTGCTCCTCCCCTGCTGCCCACTGTTACCGCCTGGTCGGACGCCTAGGCGCCTAGGCGGTCGCCTGGGCGTCCAGTCGCCCTGCGTGCGCCTAGGCGTCCGGACACCCTTTTACAACACTGCATGTTGACATATGTCCTTGTTCAGTCAGTGTCATGACGTGACTCAACATTTCAAGAGTGTGTGCCATATCATATAGTTTTATACAATTACTTCCCATTGGATCCGCCATTGAAAAGAGCATTTGTTGCATGCCATACAAATATTTTCAGTTGTCGACGCTCTTTCGAGTCAGCAACATTTAATAAAAGGAACATCTTGATGCATATCAACAACTCATCAAGAGCATTTTTGATGGTGGTTCCAAGGTACTAGTGCTACCTTCCAGCATTTCGACAACTCTAGTCATTGTTGGTCGATGCGTCGGGATCACTTGTATACACCACAAACCAACAACTATCATCTTCCTTACGAGCTCGGTGGTTTCACCATTGATCTCAGAAGCACTTATACAGTAGTCATCCAAATGTTCGTAAATCCATTGCGGAAAATATTGGTTACTAGATTCACTGTTGGCATTGGTATTCTTGTCTCTTGCCCCAACCATCTCAAGGACCATCATTCCATAACTGTAGACATCCGACTTGCTACTTACGGTTCCAAATTGCTTTGAATAGACCTCAGGAGCAATGTAACCTATTGTTCCTCTTGCACCAACAATGGAGACAACACTCTCTGCTTTATTCAGGCATAGCTTGGCCAATCCAAAATCAGAGATCTTTGGACAGAAATATTTATCTAAGAGAATGTTGTGGGGTTTGATGTCAAAATGCACGATGCGAGTATTGCATCCTTGATGGAGATATTCAAGTCCTCTAGCAATGCCAATGGCTATTTCAAATAGTTTCTCCCAGTTCAAAGTACTCCCACTTGGACAATCGTTGTTGAAAGCATACTTTTCAAGTGAACCATTAGGCATGTACTCGTAAACAAGAGCTCTTTCGGATCCTTGCAAACAAAATCCTAACAGTGTAACAACGTTGACATGAGAGGTTCTGCTAATGCTAGAAACCTCATCCATGAACTCCTCCCCATCACCCTTCGTGTCCTTTAGCATCTTAACTGCCACCTCACGACCATCGCGGAGGTTGCATTTATATACAGCGCCGAATCCACCTTGGCCTAGTTTCACAGCATATGATTTTGTCATTCTTTTCACCTCTGCGTAGGTATATCTTTTTGGATGTATGTTTCCATTCTTCTGTAGGAAGGACTCTATACTTGGTGTGTTTTTAGTTTTAGATAGCAATGAACCATATTTGTGAGTCAAGTAGAATGCGAGAATAAGTAGGCACAACAGTAGTAGGCATGATATACTTGCAACAATATCTGCATCACAAGAGAATATATCATGACTCATGAGTGTGAATCTGAATTAGTATTTCAAGAAGAAAGAATGAAACTAAATTGGGAAGCTTTTCCTAAATCCAGTTGCAAAGAGTCTAATTGGTGGCTGTAACCGATGAGTGGGGTAAAAGACTGGATACTATTTTCCCCTTAACTTGAAAAAGAGTGTAAGTTTGCATTAGCAAAGTAGACTACAAAATAATTTATTCTTTCGTGTAACATAGTATTGAAACACATGACATACCACACTGACATTTTTAGACCAAATCAAGATGTATGTGTACTGACTATATAGGCAGATGACCCAAGTAGACTTGGCAGAAGACCGATACAATTAAGCAAAAGAATTTAGAATAAGTCAAAGATAAATATTACTTACAAATTTTAGTCCTCTTTGGATGCCCTGCAATTATATAAGCACAACGACGAAGCATGTGAGTTATAGAATTCATAAACATATTATAGAGCTCACGACACTATATTATACTACAAAGATTTTTTTTATGGATTCATTATCTTGATTGATTACCAGCAAGGTGACCAATACAACGGTATTGTGTGAATGATACATAAGGATGGTTTACGCCTCTACGGTGTGTGCGGACGATGTCAGCCATTCATTGCCTCAAATCTAACGCTCCACAAATCATTCCAATAGTTTGTCCCTTTTTTGATGCAAAAAGTTTGTATCTTTTTAATTTAAAAATGAATTAAAACATGACAAACTTTTGAGGACCGAGGGAGTGGTGTATGGTACTTCAGTATAGAGAGGGTAAGAAGATAATTTGGCCTGTTATTAAAGAATCTAAAAATGGGGAAACCGTAACCACTCACCAAAAGTAGTGATTAAGTGAAGAAAATTAACCAGCAAATAATCAGGGCTGCAATTTTGAAAACCAGTACACAAGCTTCGAAGGGCTTACGAGAAGGAACGTTTGTACAATTCTGAGCGTAGACTCGCCCACCGGAGCACCGGCATCCAATGAATGCCCCGTCCTGATTGTAGCCGCACCTTCCGTCCGATTGCTCGCACTGAGCACACTGAGGAGGCTTCCCCTGATTCCACTCCATCTGAAAACCGCTACGAAGAGCATCCCCGTATCCGCCGTTTATCCGTGGAGAATCGTTCGACGAAACGTCCGAGAGTTGATGGAGTACAGGCACTTTGATGATCTGCCGGCACGCCACGAACAATTTTCCGGGCAGCGCTCCGTTCCCCGGCAACACGAAAGATAGTCCGGTTGTCGGCCCGCAGCTGATTGGGCTGATGTTAATCGGCCTGACCAGGTCGGAAGAGCAGTTGAGGAAGAAGAGGAGGTAATTATCCAAACCCACAGGAACGGTCAGCCACGAGGCCGGCTGGAACGTCACGTTGTGATCGACTCTTGGGCAGCTCTCGTCCTCGAGGACCTCCTGGTCGGCGACGGAGACGGTGAAGCCCGTGTAGTCGATGCTCGACACCGTGTAGTTGCCGTCGCTGAGTAGCAGGACGGCTTCTTGCTTGTCGTCGTCCTTGCACTGGATCCCCATCCAGGGTAACCGCAGTAGGAGCCGCCGTCTCTGCCACCTGCTGTCTCGTTGTACAGATAGAACGGGTAGCTGATGTTGAGGCTGCCGCAGCGGTGTGACTGCACGCACATGGAGGGTTGTAGTTGTTGTGGCCGCTGGATGGGGCGCCGCGGGGAGCGGTGAACAAGAAGGCAAGGAGAAGCGGTAGCGGCAGCCGGTGGCTTAGGAAGAGAGCCATGGCTAACCAGGCAAGGCGCGGATAACGACCAAATGGTTTCTTGCTTTGTTGTCCGCGCCTGCGTTTATACGGCTGCGATGGCCTGCGTTTATACGGTTGGGTGGCCAGGCCGACGAGAGGAACAGGGCGACGCACGAAAGGAAGAAAAGAAGCCGCCGTGGACCGTGACCAGCTGGGTCTCGCAAAATGCCAACTAGTGCGGCCATTCTTGCCAACTACACATGGACCCACTCTGTTCGGACTTTGGAAATTGGAACATGGAGATTATAGTTTGCCAAATGGGTCAGACCTATCGGGCTCGAAGCCCGACACTAAAGAGCACGGTACGAATCTGAGTCCGATCCGAAGAGAATCATGTCGGGCCGTGCCGGGCTGGCTTCTCAGCAAGTTGGGCCAGTACGAGCTCGACACGGTTTTTGAACTGGCCCGATGCTGACCTGGCATCATCTCAAATCTGACATTTGAACCGCTGATCCCTGCGTTGATGGACTCCAGCTGTTGGATCTAGCATTTTGGGTGAGGCGCATATAAATACGGCGGCCGCCGCCTTCATTCTCAAACCCTAGTCGCCCCCCATTCCCAAACTCTAGCCGCCCCTCGTTCCCAAACCACACCCGCGTAGCCGCGCCGCCAGACTTAGTCGCGCGCGCTGCCCGCCGGCCGCTCCCAAGGCACCGTCTGTACCGCCTCCGAGCCGCCGACTGCGTCGCCCGCCGTTGGTCTATCGGCAAGAAAAACAGTCTCCGTGTCGTGCTTGGATCGCATAGTGAGCACGACGACACAACCCGACACGGAAGACAAATCGAGTCAGTTCGTGTCGGGCTCATCATGTCAGGCCATATCGGGCTCGTGCCGGGCTCGTACAGAGCGGCCCATTTGAAAAACTATAATGGAGATCAACAATATGGTTTCTGCAACACGTCGTTGGGTCAGGGCCAGAGCAATTTACAGGATGGCCTATGCTCTCAATATCACTCTGCTGTCGCTCCAACAAAGAGTCATGCAGCGATGAAACCTTCACGTGTTTCTAGACGTGCAAGGAAAAAAAAACCTCCATTCACTAGCATCTCCAGTGCCGATCCTAACCAGCTTCTGCTTTCGGCGACGCAAGTCATGTCTGTGTGGGCCGTGTGTTCACTAGCCACTGTCACTTGTTTTCACACTGAAGCAGAGGCGCTATACGGCCTTTGTTCTACAAAGATCACCATGGCCGCCTGATGTATTGTACCTCGTTCATGGAAGCAGTGTGGATTGATGCAAGCGTGAGGAGAGAGAGATGTTCCGTGTTGTTTGATGAGCGGAGAAACCGATAATTTTCATTTCCTACATGCTCAGACACTCACTTTTCAGGTGAACCCAACTAATTCCCGATCGACAGACGACAGGTATTTTGTAAAAGAATCGCGATCGGCAAATATTTTCAAAAAAAAAAAGCCGACCGACAAAGCTGAACCAATAATCAGGGATGCTACGAAACGCAAATGTCAAAAAATGTTAAATCATGGGATGCATTCGAAGAGATGAGTTTCTCAGGGACTCACATGAACGCGACGTTGTGCTGCTGGCACCGCTGTGAATGCAACCCAGGAAAACCTTGTTCTGTTTGTAGGCGCACCGGCCGCCGGACTGCTCGCACAGGCGGCAGTCGTCGTCCGTGGTGCTCCGGTTCCACGACAGCTCGAACCGCTGCCTGAGCACGCCGCCGTATTCTCTCGGCAGCATGGACAGGTTGCTCAGTCCAGAAACAGAGTCCCTGAGCACCGGCGCGACGACGACCTGGCCGCAGTGCACGGCCAAGTCCTGCTCTCTGCGCGCGTCGTGTTGCTCGGAGGAGAACACGAGGACGGAGGCTCCACGGCCGCCCGGTGGGTTGCTGCGGAAGCCCTGCTGCCATCCGATCTGGTACGCGTCGACGTCGAGCCCATTCGGCAGGGGCTCCTCGCGTGCGTAGCAACCCGAGAAGAAGGTGAGGTTGTCGTGGGAGCTGTCCTTGTAGCGCAGCCACTCGGGGTCGAAGCTGACGTTGTGGTAGACGACGGGGCAGCCGCCATCGTTGCCGCCGAGCAGGGATGTGTCAGGGTCGGCGAGGAGGATGGTGCTCGTGTCGTAGGAGATTTCCTTGACCGTGTAGTTGTGTTGGCTCAGCTGGATGACGGCGATCTCGGTCGTCGTTGCAACGCCATTATTGTCCTGGCAGAAGATCTTCAGGTCCGTGTAGCCGCAGGAGAAGGACCCGCCGTAATCGGCGGTCGATCGTCTCTCTGACTCTGCTGGCTAGATAGAATGGATAGCAGATGTCGACGTTTCCGCACCTGGACTTCTCCGAGCACATGGAGGCGTCGTATGCGGGCGGAAGAAGCCCGCCGGCACGGGATGCTGCTGGGACGTGGATGGCAAGGAAGACCAAGACGAGGAGGACGGGGAGACGACGTTGTTCGTGAGCCATCGTGAGGATCGGATGAGACGGACGCATTCTGGCTGTTTTGTTACGCTCTTCTCCTCGTGCAAGGCTCTTGGTTTCCTTGAGCGTCGTCGTTTATAGCTTATTAGCCAGGATGCGTGGTTAGATTAGGGAGGAGTTGAATGACCGGGTCTCGGTTTTCGGTGACGGTGGGGTAGGTGACGGTGGGCCGAACGTAGACCATAATCTGATCAACTGGACGGAGGCCAGCAGGGTAACCGCAGCAGTAGCCGTCTCCCGCAGGACTGTCGTCTCGATCGTTGTAGATATAGAACGGCTAGCTAGATATAGAAGTGGCACCGGTAACCGCCTGTGGCTTACTGTAATTAACAAGAGGGCAGCCAGGCCATGGCTAGGCTACCGAAGTCAGGTCATCAGGCGCGGAGCTTTGGTTGGCCAAGGTTTTGTTACTTCGCTCGCCGCGTGCGCTCGCGCCTCCGTTCAAAGGTCTCCAGGGAATTTCTGAGAAGGTTGTTTAGCCTCGGGGAGCGAGGGACACGTGGTGACACGTGATTGGATTAAGCGTGACCGACCGCAGGGTCTTGCTGCGAAACGCGGTAATCAGTACGGCGGCGCAATGGCCAAATGGGGTAATAAGACCATCCGCACCAGCGTACTCTAAAGCATACTCTATACACTATTCTCCTTCAGCTTTTACAGTACGTACTCTAAATTACACTACGAAACAGTGTATCCAGTATGCTTTACAGTACGCCATGGTCTAAGGACTTGGGAACCGCCTGTCGCTGTACCGTGTAGACTGCTGTGTGTCGTTGTATTGCATTGGTTTATGCCTGTACGTCGTGTCAAAGAAAAGAAGCGTTCCTATGTAAAGCGAGCGGGCAAACTTTGTGCCTAATTAACCTCGACGAATGACTATTCCGCGCGCCGTGAAATGCAAACACGCAGAGAATATATATAATAAAGAATGTACGTACGTAAAGACGGGAGAAGAGGAAGCCTACATTACATACCGCAACGACGATCCGCGGTCGGGCCATCGATCGTCGCAGTAACAGACGAAGCACGCCTGGCGTTGTTCTCACAGGCAAGGCCGAGGCCGGGGTAGCCGCAGTCGGACCCGGACGAGTTGAACCTGAACGGACAGTGGACGTCATGGCCGGCGCAGGTGGCCCCTCGCTGCAGGAGGCAGGGAAAGCGTGGGCTGTGTGTGGCAAAGAAGAGCACAACGGCGAGGAGGAGCCATGGAGGCGTCTTCCGTTTACTTGGCCCAGACAGACTCGAGACCGTGCCGTCGACTGAAGAGTTAAATAACACAATTGAGAGTGCTAATAAATGGGCAGAGGGCCAACGACCGGCTTATGACTCGGGAACTCCCGGCTGTGCGACCGATCGAAGTCGTCCGTGAACAATGAGGTTTTCACGAGATATGTACTCCCTCTGTTTCATTTTAATTGTCGTTAGGACAACCTTTGTTAGTTCATTTCTAGTTCATTTGGTTGTCTGAAACGACAATTATTTCAGAACGGAGAGAGTAATTTATCTGTACTATTCTGCAGAAGAAAATTTCAATGCTGGATTATTTCGAAGCATATCGTTTGGATCGAGCGAATTCACCGAACTTCCATTTGATTAAGCTCGAGGTCACATACTACTACTTCCGGTCTGCAATATTTGTGGCGGACAGAGGAAATGAGCTAAAATAAATTACGAAAATATGTCTAGACGGCATTTAATTCGGCACAAAGGAAGTATTTAGTTTAGCATCCAAATTCTAAAGTGTCTTGTGAGTTCTATCAATCCACCGTATAGTATATAGACCGAACTTGAAGATGTTTTTTTTTATTTCGTGACAGATTACGGACTGAAAAGGTACTCGTGCTCCAGACCTAACAACAGCCGAATGTATTTTTGGCGCTGGGCCGTAAAAACTGATCCGCATGGCGGATGTTTTGCGCCTGGCTAACCACTTTGCGCAGCCCATTAAAAGGTTCTAGTGCGCCACTACCTTTCATCGGGCCATGACGCGGTTTCTGCCATTCAAGTCAATTTGACGCTAGAGCTACACACATAGAGGTCTGAACACCTGTAGCACACAGTGAGTGACTTCTCACCGTCGAGCGGCCGCTCAATCGCTGCCATCCACATCAATAACGGGATACGCTACGCCAAGGACGAAAGGCCCCCAACCCCCTCCTGCCGAGGTGCCTGCGAGCGCTAGCGCCTGCCGCCTCTCGCACGCCAACGAGGCCATTCCTGGCGCCAAATTCCACAGCCAGTGGAAGACGGACACTCGGCCTAACTTGACACTCACGCACGCACAAACATCTCGCCGTAAGTAAACCAGCGATCGACATCGATCCCATGTCTCTCCGTCCTCTTTCCATTCATTCACACGCGCGATGGCTCCTCCTCTGCTCCCCCTCCTCATCCTCCTGCTTCCCGTTCTGCTCCTCCTCGCCGCCGCGGCCGGCGCTTTACCTGCCTCCTGCGGCAAGGCGACCTGCGCCGGCCACGACGTCCACTATCCGTTCTGGCTCAACTCGTCCGTGTCCGACTGCGGCTACCCGGGCCTCGGCCTTGCCTGCGAGAACAACGCCAGTCTGATCCTCTCCGTCCAGTCCCACCGCTACAGAGTCCTCAGCATCGACTACGCCAACCGCATGGTCGCCGTCGCCGACGCCGAGGTCGTCGACGACGAGTACGGACGCGGCTGCCCGCGGCTCCACTGGAACCTCACCATCGACTACGCGAGCTCCTGGCTGCAGCTCGCTCCCTCCGACTCCAACATCACCCTCCTCTACAACTGCAAGAAGAACATTTCCTGGTCCACCGCCTTCGAATTGCTCGGGTGTCGAGGACGAGGACGAGGAGGGGATGACGACGGCGGCAACGAGAGGGCGTACGTGCTGCGGGACGGTGTGGCCAGTGGTTCCGTGGCGTACGAGTACGAGTGCGAGGAGGTGGTGGTGGCGCCCGTGCTGAACGTGCACAAGGCAGGGATGATGATCGGTGGTGGTGGCGCGCCTGGCGACCCGCCTCCGCCGTTCGGTGATGTGGTCAAGGCCGGGTTCCAGTTCGTCTACCAGCCCAACTCCGAGCGGTGCCACCGGTGCGAGCGCTCCGGCGGATGGTGCGGTTACCGGCACAACCAGACCAACGGCGAGATGGGATTCACCTGTTTCTGCGACGGCGGCCCCAGCCCGACCTCTGATCGCTGCGGTACGTATATATCGCCGCCACTTCCCTCCCCGCGTTACTCTTCTCTTTGGTTTTCCGTCGATTCTCGTTTCCGATTGTGGGTGCGCGCACCCCTGTTTTTAGTTTTGTCGTTTTATGCTGTTAGACAATCGAATAGCACTAGAGGAAAGACTCAACTGAAAACGTCATCTAAATGTCCCGTAATTCAACATATTTTAATCGACACGACCCAGAATTAGCAGCCGTTTATTTGTTCGGCGACTAGGTGCGCCGCGCTCAGTTCCCGGACAGGACCTGTTGAAAATTCAGCAGCATGGTCCGATGTCACCCAACCGCGGTTTTCGCCAAAACAAGATGCCGTTGTCAAGCGTTCACCACTGGTCTACCAGCGTGACCAACAGTATGTATGTATTCAAGTGGACGGCGTAGCAATCCAGGCTACAAATTACAGCGACCATGGGCAAGGGCAACTTGAACCCAGGTAGTGCTGCTCTGCATTGGGCATCACTGTTTTTGGAAAAAAAAATAAGTGCAGACTGACTGAAGCAGCGGCACCAACATCTTCCTTGTTGACGCATTTTAAAAGTAGAGTTGCTAAATTTTAGGTGACTGAGACTAGTATCTTCGACGATTCAGAGCGTAGGTTAAAATCAGCATTCACGTTTTTTAAAAAAAAAAAACTTAAAGCTCGTACCTGGAAGCGTAGAAAACTGGCAACGAAGTGTAGAACACTGGGAAGGTGTACCTAGAACTGACGGCAGAAGCCTTTCTGTCTGACGGCCCGGCACACACGGATCGACACGGCCACCAATCAGTGTTTCAACTCCGTGTTGAACGGCGAATCGCCCGGCTGTTGCTTAGTACGTTAGGTGGAGCTGAGACCTCAGTCTCGGTTCAGTGAACGGAGTTGCGGGACCGCAGACGCCTCCCGTGATCTCTTCACCGGGACTGGACTTCCGGCCGGCAGGTCGAGGAATGAGCTAGTATTATGATTGGTCGGATCGGTTGGAGTGTCTCGCTGAGTTGTTCCGTTCATACTACCGAATGTGACTTCGATAGTGACATGCAGCTCGGTTAATTTCCACACTGCTGCGAGTAGGCAGCTATCGCTAGATTAGATCCAGCTGAGTTTCCAATCGATTTATCACTGACCTAGCTGAATTCTGAGATATAGAATCTAGAGAAACAAAAGTTTTTTTAAGAAACAGTGAAACAAAATTTTGGAGAGCCTGGCTCTTTCCTTTTCTGAGATAAAATTTGGAACTTGCTGTCTCTTCCACGTCAGAACAGGACCGGGTCAACAAAGCAGGTACACGATCGCTAGGTCGATCGATCCACGTGGCTTAGGTCACGATCGATCCGCGTCTCATAGTAGTTAGGTCGCGATCTGCTCTCAACAAAGTAGCTTTTGCAACCTCCGATGAACACTGTTTAGAAAGGCCTAAGTGTGCAGATTACCACCTACTGCGCGCACAAGCATTGTCAATTTGTCATGTTCAAGCCTAGGAAGACTGAATTCTTCAATTTGATGTAGATACTTACGCATAAACAATTGATCTGTTCCACTTCTCAACTTGACTTGGTATTGCCGAACGGCGCCTTTTACCTCGGGTTCGGACGACGCATCTCTTTGCAAGTTGCAACTGTGAAACAAACAAACAACAACAACCTCCCCCACAGTTTAAATTCTCTACAGTGTAATACACATGCACCAAGAATCACTGACATGTAGGCCATAAGGATTTTTAGACTCACACGTTGGTGATCGCTAATGCATGTGCATTACTGCAGGGGATTTGAGTCACAGTTTAGTACGTTCTAGACCACCAACCCTCTGAAAATAAAAGTGATTTGCTTATCATAATCATCTCTCGGATGTTCACGTCAACACCTAAGGCACCCAGTTCGGGCCATCAATTAACAAAAGATCAAGCTTTCGGAAAATTAACAAAAGGTCTTCTAGAAGATGGGGCGTAGGAATATATTATACACACTTACATATGATTATAGATTGATATGGTTTTTATATGATCCGTATGGAAGTCAACCAAAATTACGGTCACCGAAGATTGAAAAGGTTTTACTAAATTATGGTCACCGAAAATTGATTAACTTCCTGTCAATCTATTTTTAGAAAGCTATCCCGAAACAGTGTCCAGGACTCCAGGTTCCTCCTCCGTGCTCGCTTCGCTTGGGCTGCTATAACTGGATTTTATAAGAACAATATTATCTAATACCCTTTCAACACTAAAAATGTGCATGTAAAGTAATTGATATGATTCTAAAAGTGAACTAAATATATTTTCATGATTTATTTTTTATTACTCATATTTTTTCTCTTTCTCGACTTATCATTTTTAAAGGAATCGTAACTACGTATTTCAGCTTAGTTATACTCAATATATTATTTTTCTGATCCAATATTTTTTTATTTGTTGGCTATACATTTTGGAATAGCGAGTCAACATATTATTTTATTAATCCAACATTTCTGTTTAGTGACTACACGTTTCCGTTTACTGAGACAACATATTACTTTGGTGATTCAATATTTCTTTTTATTGATAAAATATTTTTAACTTAGTGAGTTAACACACTATTTTTATTGATAACACGTTCTAAATTAGTGACTCAATATTCATTGTTGTTAGATAAATATTTTGTAAATTTGAGGGAAAATATCAAAATATAGGCAAGTGGGGTCTACCTAGTTTCTAAGGTTTCACCGTAACAAAACAACAGTGCAATGAGTTCTAAATTTGGATAAACTCTATTTAATGTGTATGACTAAATAAGTATGCATGTGATGAGTCAGATTTGTTTTATCCTGGCCCACATGAAAAAGGTGTGAAAAAAATCATATGGAAGGGCAAGTTGCATGCATATTTAAATAATAAATATAGGTGGAAATAGAAGGTGGATACTTTCCGGTTACCCAGATGCCCTCCACGTAAGCCTCTGTCATCCGGCCCACCCTCACCAACAAACGCTCTACGAGAGACCGAAACCTGGCCGGTCAACTCCCTCATCTAACCACGGGACCTGGCTATAAGGACAGCGCTCAAGTAAACCAAGCCAAGTCTTGCACGGCTAGCTAGAGATCCTCACCATGGCTCACCAACCACGGTTCCCCGTCCTCCTCTTCGCCTTCCTTGCCGTCCATGTCCATGTCCTTGTCCCGGCATCCCGTGCCGGGCCTCTTCCGCCCACGTACGACGGCTCCATGTGCTCGGAGTCGTCCAAGTGCGGAAGCGTCTCCATCCGCTATCCATTCTACCTAGCCAACGCAACCAGAGAGACGACCGCCGATTACGGAGGTACATACTTCTCCTGCGGCTACACGGACCTGAAGATCTTCTGCCAGGACGATGGGGGAACCGAGCTCGCCATCATCCAGCTGAGCCAATACAACTACACGGTCAAGAACATCTCCTACAACACGAACACCACCCTCCTCGCCGACGCTGACGAACTCCGCCGGGGCAGCAGCAACGATGGCGGCTGCCCCGTCGTCTACCACAACGTCAGCTTCGACCCCGATTGGCTGCGCTACAAGGCCAGCTCCCACGACAACCTCACCTTCTTCTTGGGTTGCTACTCGCGCGACCCCTTGCCGACTGGGCTCGACGTCGAGGCGTACCAGATCGACTGCCCGGGGTTCCGCGACCCACTGGGCGGTAAAGCCTCCCTCGTGTTCTCCTCCGAGCAACATGACGACGCGCGCCGCGAGCTTGACTTGGAATTGGAAAAGCACTGCGACAAGGTCGTCGTCGTGCCGGTGCTCAGAGACTCTTTGTCCGGACTGAGCGACCCGTCCGTGCTGCCGAAGGAATACGGCCGCGTGCTCAGGCAGGGGTTCGAGCTGGCGTGGAACCGGATCAGCACGGATACGGACCAGTGTCGCCTGTGCGAGCAGTCCGGCGGCCGGTGCGCCTACAACCAGAACAAGGTTTTCCTGGGTTGCCTGTGCGCCGGTGGGAAGGTGGGCATGCCAGATTGCAGCAACAGCGGTGCCAGCAGCACAACGTCGTCGCGATCAAGTAAGTCCTTCAGATCGAACCCGATCTCTTCGAATATGCATCGTCCCATCAATCAATTTCACATCTCTTGGTTCTTCTGCTTGTCGACCCCCTTGCTCATGCCGCGGGTTTGACTTGACCTAGTCGAGCGGGAATTAATTAGTTGGGTTCACATGAAAAATTAGTGCCTCAACAAGTAGGAAACGAGACGGACGGAACATCTCTCGTCGCTTTTGCATCCATCCACCACACACTGCTTTGATGAACGAGATTCATCAGGCGGCCCTGCTGAACTTGGGAGCAGAGGACGTAGTAGCGCCCCTGCTTCGGTGTGAAAGCAAGTGATAGTGGCTAGTGAGCACACACGGTCCGCACAGACCTGACTTGCGTCGCCGGCCGAATGGAGAAGCTGGTTAGAATCGGCGGTGCAGATCCTGGTGAACTGATTTTCGTTTCCCCTTGCGCGTCTAGAAACACGTGAACGCTTCGTCGGCTGCAGGTTTTTTGTCGGATTTTCCGTTTTTCCTTGCTCTGCCCTGGTCCAACGACGCGCTGAAGAAACCATATATACTGTGTCTTGATTTCCTGGTTCCAAAGTCGGAACAGAGTGGTTGGTCCATATAGCTTACGTCTGTAGTTTTCCTAGTTGCTGATGCTGACAACTTGGGGACATTAAAGCCAAATCTTCTAGTAGTTTTTAGTGAGAAGGCAGAAATATCAAATGGGGACTGAGGACCAAGTGGCATGGACGTGAACCTACCAGTGAAAAGCACGCAAGTATTGACCGAACAGCGGCGGACTAGCTAGCTGGTCACGGTCCAGGGCTGCTTGCCTGCTTCTTTTTCTTCCTTTCTTGCGCCGCCTTTTGCTCCTCTCGTCCCCCCGGACACCGAATCTTCCTTCCGAGAAAACTCGGCAGGCCACCGCGCGCGGCCATATAAACGCAGGCGCGGAAAGCAAAGGAAGAAACCATTAATTGGTCGTTACCTGCGCCTCGTCTGGTTAGCAGCCATGGCCCTCTTGCGACGCCACCGGCTGCCGCTGCCGCTTCTCCTCGCCTTCTTGTTCGCCGCTTCTTCCCGCGGCGCCCCAACCAGCGGCGACGGCGGCGGCAGCTACAACCCCTCCACGTGCCGGAAGCCATACCGCTGCGGCAGCGTCAACATCAGCTACCCGTTCTATCTGTACAACGAGACGGCAGGCGGCAGAGACGACGGCGGCTCCTACTGCGGTTACCCTGGCCTGGGAATCCAGTGCAAGGACGACAACGACAAGCAAGAAGCCGTCCTGCTACTCCGCGACGGCAACTACACGGTGAAGAGCGTCGACTACGCGGGCTTCACCGTCTCCGTCGCCGACCAGGAGGTCTCCGAGGACGAGAGCTGCCCAAGAGTCGATCACAACGTGACGTTCCCGCCGGCCTCGTGGCTGACCGTTCCCGTGGGTTTGGATAATTACCTCCTCTTCTTCCTCAACTGCTCCCCCAACTTGCTCGGGTCGACCAACATCACCGCAATCAGCTGCGGGCTGACAACCGGACTATCTTTCGTGTTGCCGGGGAACGGGCCGCTGCCCGGAGAATTGTTCATGGCGTGCCGGCCGATCATCAAAGTGCCTGTACTCCAACTCCCGGACGACGTTTCCTCGAACGATTCTCGATGGGTAAACGGCGGATACGGGGATGCTCTTCGTAGCGGTTTTCAGATGGAGTGGAATCAGGGGAAGCCTCCCCAGTGTGCACGGTGCGAGCAATCGGACGGAAGGTGCGGCTACAATCAGAGCGGCGGATTCATCGGCTGCCTGTGCTCCGGTGGGCGAGTCGAGCCTCAGACTTGCACAGCAAACCATTCTCCTGGTAAGTAGGTCCTCGGAAGCCTGAACTCATTGGTTGGCCTGCTTCAATTCAGCATGTCGTCTCACTTGTCTGCATAGGTCCAAAATTTTACACGCATCATCTTTCCTCTCCGTGCTCCAATTCGGCTTTCATTCCTTGTCCTCTCAGTGACTTGCCCTGCTGGTAGTCACGGTGCTTGACCAAGAAAGAACGGAGTTTTAAGTTCTTCAAACTCTTAATTCTGATCGCTTAGACCGTTCGCACTGGTTCACCTCTATATTCTACCTCTATATCCCATCTCTAAAAAGATTCTCTCTTTACAGTTTTGTTTCCCCCACTCGTTCACCTCTAAATCAGACCTCTATACTATTTTCCACCTATTTTATTCCTTTCCTCCCCTTTTATTTCTTTTCTTTCCTCCTTTCTTTCTTCTCTTTTCCTTCTCTCTCCACATAGAGGTGCCCCTATATTTGGTGTGTTACTGTAGATATCTGGGAAATAGAGGTGCATATAGAGGAGCCGCTGCGGCTGCGCTGGCGCGCTATACGCAGGTAGCGGTGCGTATAGCGCAGCCGCTGCGCTCAGTCTTAGGCTGCCTGCAGCGGCTCCCTCTAAAGCCACCGCTATGGGATTTAGCGGTCACGGCCAGCTGCAGCGGCAGCCGCAAAGCCGTCTGTAAAGTTCCGGCAGCTACAGAAAACCTCCAAATATAGAGACGACGCTACTCGCGGGAGTGAATAAAAAAAGAGAGAGAAAAGGAAGAGAGGGGGAAAGAAAAATAAAAAAGTGATATATATACTACCTCTAGGATCTAAATATTTGACGTTCAGACATCATCTTCTAGCTATTTTTTAGTTCATTTGTTTGTCCAAAACGTCAAATAAAAAAGAATGGAGGTAGTATATTATAAAATAGGTGATGATGGATATAGAGGTGTGATATAGAGGTGAACGAACGTAGAGAACGAAACTGTAAAGAAGAGAATCTTTTAGAGATGATGGTATAAAGGTCCAATATAGAGTTTTACGAGTGCGAGCAGTCTTAAGGCCCTACTTTCACAGAAGGGTTCAGTTCAGATAGTAACCTGTATGCACAATAATCCCTGCCCAACTCGAACCGTTCCAGATAGATAGACCAATTCTTGTCCCAAGCCCCAACCCAAAGCTCGTGTCAGCCACGCTGTAGTCTCGAAAACATGATGGAGAACAGGGCCTTCTAGATAACCTGCAGGAAAATATAGCAGTCTCGAAGACCTAGCACATCTTTACTTTGACGCCAACTGAAAAAGATGGCTGGCCCCGGCTCTCGGGTCGCGACGGGACAAGGACATGTTGAAGGACCAGGGCGACCCTCGCAGAGTTCATCAATTTCCAATTCGCATTCTTAAAAAATAAATTTTAGAAATATATCATATAATTACACAACCAACATTTTTCGATATTAATTTTCTAAATCTACCCATTTCTAAAAACAAACATATCGGTTTTCCAAATTTTCATCATAGGTGAGGATTCTTTTTTTTTTCGAAGTAAATATAGGTGAGGATTCTCAATCCTAAAATCTTTCCATATCATGAGGCCTACACGTGCTCGTTCTACCTTCTACATAATATTTGTAAAACATACATTAAAATTGTTAGAAAATGAGATATTTTTACTTATAATAGTTCTTTTTGAAAAAACTCACTGAATCAATTTTTTGAAAGTCTTTTACTTAACCTCTAAGCCGGCACGTGTCGAGTAATCTGGGCGCCAACTGGTACCACCAGCCATCGTATGTGCCCTTATGTACTGGCCCTGTCATCAGCGTCAGCCACCCAACTTTCACTGGTACCTGCACGGCCGCACTTGCCAATGATTTATAATTGTGGCGCTCCCAAACGCAGCCGGCCGGCCATCCGCGCGCCAGAAAAATCCTCAACGGCTGAACGAGAAAAAAACCTTGCCTGCCTGCCATGCCTTCTTCTTCCCTCGGCCGCCACGGCCACGGTCGCCTTCTGCTCCTGATCCTCTTCCTTGCCGCCGCCGCCGCCGCCTCATCCCGCGGCGATGACAATTACACCGCCTCGTCCGCGTGCCGGCGGCAGACGTACATCTGCGGCGCCGTGAACATCACCTACCCGTTCTATCTTTCCAACAACGAGACGGAGGCGCTCGTCAACGACACGGGGCGCGGCGGCGTGTCGTACTGCGGTTACCCAGGCCTGGCCGTCCGCTGCGACGGCGGCGACAAGGCCGTGCTGCGTCTCGGCGCGGACAGGTACACGGTGTCGCGCATCGACTACGAGAACCTAACCGTCTCCCTCGCCGTCGACGCGGACGCCGGCGCCGCCACCACCGCCGGCTGCCCCATCGTGGACCACAACGTGACCATCCTGCCGACGACGGGCGTCCCACTGTTCCTGCGCGTCTCCGTCGTCGACTACCTCTTCTTCTTCGTCGACTGCGCCTTCGGACGACCCAAGCTACCCGGCGACGGTAGTGACGACAGCCCGAATCCGCCCAAGCCGCCGTCCATCAAGCCCATCATCTGCGGCGGCGGAGACTCCGACAGGGGACCGGGCGCAGCCTCGTCGTCGTTTGTGATCCCGCGCGCCGACGTGCCGCCCGGCGACTGGCCCCGCGCGTGCCGCGCGATCTTTCAGGTGCCCGTGCTCAGGGACGCCGTCCCGCCCGACGCGCAGGACCCCGCGTGGAGGAGCGACGGGTACGGCGCGGCCCTCCGCGCGGGGTTCCAGGTGGGCTGGGAACGGAGTTCCGGCCGGTGCGGCCAGTGCGAGCAGAGCGACGGCAAATGCGGGTACAGCCGCGGCGGCGAGTTCCTGGGCTGCCTCTGCGCCGACGGCCGCGTGGACAGCACCGGCGGCTGCAGTAAGATCGTCTCTGGCTATGACTCTGAATCTGACTCTTCTCCCGGTACGTACGTTAACGAGTACCACTCCGATCAGTAAACGCTTAATTTCGCCGCCAAAACCGATAAAACAGCAAATCATTTCAGCAGCTAAGTTTGCAACAATGAGGCTCAGGCGACGTTAACCATCAGATCAACGCAGCCACTGTTTCTGCCCATTTCCTTCTCTGTTTTGCGTGGTACGATTTTTTTTTTTATGCAAGTGCGTGGTACGATTAACTTTCCATTGCATGCCATGTCACCGCTAAACCGTAGCTTCTTAGTTCTTACTGCGCGTTCACGCATTCTCTTCGTATCGGTTTTTCCTTTTTGAAGGAATGTCACCAGACCATGGAAAATATCTGTGTGTGAAACGAACCGAAGCTTAAAGTACGTCAGTCCAATTAGTCCCTGCTCTGCTCACTAACCCGTCCTCGTTAAGCTAGAGCTGTGCCCTAGCATGAAAAGGCATGCTTTGATGGCGCAGAATCACCTTGCGCTCGTTTTTCAACGGCGGGGCTGGGACTAGTCGGACTCGGGCGATGTTACCCAGGTCTTTCGAATCTGACGACGCCGGCTCCAGCACGATCAAGCGGAGGACGATGATACAGTGCCGCAGCTTCGTTTCACTTAAGACTAGTTCTGTCACGAACAGCCATATACCAGTTCAGGTCAAATTCTGGAATTGTTAAGACTAACATAAAGCCGATTTACCTATTATTTTTGTTGACTAAGTACGCGTAGTAAGTGCCAAGATTTGACCGGAAACGCGTTGTCACATCACAGAAGTTGCAGTTTTAGTGGCTTCCTCTAGAAGAATTTCTGTAGCTTGGGAGGCTTGTGCTCTGTCGCTGGTTGCACGCACCTTTCTGTGATCATGACCCAAACCTGACGGTTCGGCTCAAAATAAAACACAGTTCCCGTCAGGAGCTAACTGCAGAATTAATGGTTACGCGTATGATGGATGAATGGAGGCCCACCTGTCGATATAGGGGTATATGAAAAGTTGATGTGAACCGGTCTATTGTCTTGTTAATTTCGGAGGAGGACATCTTATCACACTTTAGTTGTTGCCTGTACTGTTGATGTTCACATATCAGAGGCCGTAGAGGCCAGAGACATCAACTTATTGGACTTTGCCATTGGCTGCCTTTTTTTTTAAGGGCCATTGGCTGGTTTGATATCTGGTGGTTCCCAACCCCAGTAAGGGATTTAAATACGTGTTTTGTATTTTTTTTTAGTATATAGATAACTGCAAATGCAGCTATGGGCCTGCTAGATTTATGCCACGGGGCAGGATGTTGTCCATCTAGTCAAAACATTCCAGTTTTTCCTGGCTAGATATATTCCTAGAGGAAGTTTTACCAGGACAAAAGACGGAAACAGCTTACTGTTCTAGTTTCCCTCCGCTGTATCTTGGTGTTAAATCAGTAGCAGATGCAAGCACTTCTTATAATTTGGCCCGAATCAGTATACATAAGTTAAAAAAATAGTAGTTCATTTTCTAATACTTCATTTACAAATTCATTTTTATCTGACTGCTTAAGGCTTCCCCCTTTACCGTGCAGAACCTAACAGATGGACCAAAGCAACTAAAGCAGGTACTTACATATTTCCTGAGCCACATTTGGCAGCTGTATTTTTCATGTAGCTCATGTATCTTTTTATATAATGAAAAAGAATGGTAGGTTTGTGTGTTACAAGCCCGCTTCTTTTTGAAAATTTTAAAAATTAAAGAACTCCTTATATTTGAACGCCCTTCCTGAATTGGGCCACTACTAGCATGCGGATAAAATTGATACTTTTACGACTACAAGCTTTCACCTTCTCCAAAGCACAAAAATGGTACTCTTATAGTCCTGTTTGGCACAGCTGAAAGCAGCTTGTTTGAAAAGCTGGTGAAAAACAATTTCTGTTTATATTCTGCTTTTAGTTCATTCTGAGAAACAACTGAACTAATAAATTGTTACAGAAGCTTTCTGTTTGGCATACCCTTAACTTATTTTTATAAAGAAGTTGTAGCATTAGCTGTGACAAACATGGCCTATAATTCATGCAGCGGTTTGTGTTTAAACAATTAGCACAACTGTACAGTACCTCAATATCAATTTTTCAAAAAAGCTGGATCTTAAAAAAACCACACGTAATTCAGCATTTTTGGTTAATTCATTTCGCATTTATTTTCAAACAACCTATCTGTGGTTGTGGTTGTGATGATCAATCTGTAAACTCGTTTGCTGTTCCAGGTGTCGCTGCAGCTGCTGGATTTTCTGTGTTGCTTGTTGCTGGAATTATGGCCTTTTTCATCGTTCGCAAGAGGAAGCTGCGGAAGGGAGTCAACTCGTCCTCGAGGCTCCTCAAGTACAGTGGTTCTGGCGGGACACCGAAGTCCCGGGGTGGCGACACAGAGTCCGGCAACGCGCAGGACCCGCAAACGCACCTCTTCAGCTACGAGGAGCTCGAGGAAGCAACGGATGGTTTCAATGACAGCAGAGAGCTCGGCGATGGAGGCTTCGGCATTGTGTACAAAGGTAGTACAAATTCTCTCTGAATCTACGCTATTTGTCTTCAGATTTTGTGCCAGACCACATGATGTGCTTACACGTACCCGGGTGGGGATTCTTCCGTGTGTTCAGGATACCTCAAGGACGGCCGCGTGGTGGCGGTGAAACGTCTGTACAACAACAGCTACCGGCGCGTGGAGCAGTTCGTGAACGAGGCGGCCATCCTGTCCGGGCTGCGCCACCCGAACCTGGTCATGTTCTACGGCTGCACGTCCAGCAGCAGCCGCGAGCTGCTCCTGGTCTACGAGTTCGTCGCCAACGGCACGGTCGCCGACCACCTGCACGGGCACCGCGCCGCGGAGCGCGCCCTCCCGTGGCCGCTCCGCCTCAACATCGCCGTCGAGTCCGCCGCCGCGCTCACCTACCTCCACGCCATCGAGCAGCCCATCGTGCATCGCGACGTCAAGACCACCAACATCCTCCTCGACGCAGACTTCCACGTCAAGGTCGCCGACTTTGGCCTCTCCCGCCTCTTCCCCCTCCACGCCACGCATGTCTCCACCGCTCCCCAGGGCACGCCAGGGTATGCCATATGTGTTACGTACCTGACTCACATGACAAGAGAAGTTCACTTAGCAAACTGTTTTTCATGTATCGGCTAGCTGTTCATCACTGTTTGCACAGAAAGCCCTTTGATTTCAACACGTAACAGTAACAGCTGTGTTCTTTACACGTACGGCAGGTATGTTGATCCAGAGTACCACCAATGCTACCAGCTGACGGACAAGAGCGACGTTTACAGCTTCGGCGTCGTCCTGGTGGAGCTCATCTCCTCCAAGCCCGCCGTCGACATCAGCCGACACAGGAACGAGATCAACCTGGCCGGCATGGCCATCAACAAGATCCAGAATTGCCAGCTCGAGGAGCTCGTGGACCTCGAGCTCGGCTACGAGTCGGACCCAGCTACGAAGAAGATGATGACGATGGTCGCCGAGCTGGCGTTCCGGTGCTTGCAACAGAACGGCGAGATGAGGCCGCCGATCAAGGAGGTGCTCGAGGTGCTCAAGGCCATACAGGGCGAGTGCCGGATGGAGAAGGGTGGAGACAAGGACAAGGACCTCGCCGGACCATTCTCTCCCAACACCGTTCATGCTCTGTGGGACAGCAGGGCTACGACGCCCAACACCAGCAGGGACTAGATCGGCGCTTGAGAGTTGACGCCCTGATTTATTTTATTGTGCTTGTATATCACCGCTGCTCAGAGAGGTGTTTGCTGCGAGGCATGCCAGATTACCCTTCGCTTCCATGCTTCTAGTTCCTCGGAGATGTAAATATGGTATTTTGTTGGAGCTATGTACATATAAGAGTGATGAATACTACGTGGATCCAGAAAACAAGTGAACCTTTCACATACTATTTGAGAACAACGTGGATGTTTTCCAGCATGGCCTTTGAGAACTGCTGCCCATTGCCGTTCCGCCAGTCAAGTTATCAGTATAATCCATAATACGCACAAGAGCAGTAGAACCTTTCAACCTTGTACTGGAACACCAAAATGCAACTACCGTGCTCGTGATTGCATTAAGCTTTACCGACTGCACAAAGTGGCGGCAAATGTTTGTATTAGTCCCTCGTGATTACATACAACAATGGTACAACTTTTACATGATGGAAACCCTAACTGGTGCTGCAAAAACAGGTCAACTGCGCAAGTGTTAAATTAACTGAATAGCTTCCAGTTCTTAGTGCTAGCTCTTTGATGGATGATAGTAACTTAGTGATTCATTTTCGCTTATTTAACTCTCCAGTGCAGGAACTGCTGATGCCATTCACCCAAGTATGATGCAACAGTTGCCTGATTCCCATGCTATAGTAGTATTCAAGTACTGTTCCGCAGATTGTGCAGCAGATCACATCATACATCACCAAACCAAGCATCTTTTCCTCCTGAATTTGCCGATGTCATCTGAGCTCATCCGAGGTTTCTCAGGAACATCCACTGTTTTGGATTTCCCAACTCGGCTATCTAGGCTCTTCCGAGAGAACTGCGAGCACTTCACAGACTCTTTGGGTTTACCCAAGAATGCAGACTCTTTGGGTTTGTCCGAGCATGCAGCCTCTTTGGGTTTGCTAGTAGTGTCATCCATTGCTGTTATCTCTTTTAGGTCAGGTTTTGATGATTTTTTGCTAAGGCTTGATACAAACTTCTTCAAGTGCTTAATGTAATCAGGATACAGCTCGAGGTTGCAGTGGCCGCCACCACTTAACCACAGTGGTGAATATTTTACTTTGCAGAGCTCCCATAGCTGTTTTCCATGAGAGCAATCGACGACATCGTCTGATGTACCCTAGTATAAGACTTATTCAATTATGACAATCCAAGAAACAAAACTCTAGGGCAGCAACTATGATAGTAAATAATACTCAATTTTCAAGATACCCTCTGTAAACATATATGACTGGTCATTGTTTCAATTTCCCATGCTTTAGGTTGGTGAATGATACATCCTACCCACAGATGGTGAATCACCTATCTTCAGGCTCAATCTACTTGTATCATATCCAAAATCGATGAAGGACCAATGTAAGAACTTGTCACAAGTAAAAAAGAGAAGGGAAAATAACTCACGTGAATGACGAGTACTGGACAATTGACCAAGCCAATCTTATCAATGTTCTACAGAAAGAGAGGAAAAGTATCAGTTATTGAGCAACAATAACTCTAGGGAAATAAAAGAAACCAATATACCTTGTAAATGTCGAACCAAAATGTCCGTTTGACTGGATATAGTACTCTTAGTCCAGATAATATGGGACTGTGCAGAACCACAGCTCGTAAGTTCGGCAATCGCGAAGCGAGATCAATGGTTGGACCACTTCCAACAGACTGGCCATATAAGATTATATCCTCATCTGCAACACCATACTTTTCCTTGAGGCAGTTATATGCTGCTTCAATGTCTGCATATGTATTATACTCAGTGGGCTGTTCAATGGAAAATAAACTATTAAGATATGATTAGGGAGAATATTAGCAATGTTACTTAAGTTATCCGTGAAACAATCAACATAAAAGAACAGAATATACCTTCCCTGTAGATCTCCCATAACCAGAATAGTCATACCTACAATAAGATATGGGTCTATTAATCAGATATGGGCCTATTAAAAAGTGCATTAAGAGGGCAAAAAGAAATCATCTCCTAACTGTAACTACTCCGTTTAGTGTTAGGATTTAACTTTGATCACAAATCAAGAATCCATGTAGAAGAGAAACCTATTCAGCAATAAAACAGTTTGATCTTGCTTCAAGCAAAGCACAAGACAAACCAAGCACTTAAAATGTAGTGATTCAATTGTCATGGACTCATGGAACTGAAAATAGTAACTAAAGCTGGATATGCTTCTGCAGATCTAGAAACACTTTTGATTCAGAAGATGATTCAACTGCCAAGCATTATAAAAGAATATGACTTAATCTCAGTCTAAGACAAATCTTATAGATCAAGTGTAATCATGAACAGAAACTTCAGCACAAAGCCAGTCCTCCACATCCTACATCAGGTGACAGATGAAGATGAGAGAGAAAGATCCCTAGGAAACCAAAACATGATGCACATCACTAACACATAATGCAAGCCACCACACAGACCCACTAATCAAGCCTCGAAAAACAAAGCACCGTCTCATCAGCATCGAAAAAGTTTATGGTGTAAAATCCAAGATACCTCCACAAAATACATTATCTTGCTTCCTTGACACTCCAACAAAGTTGGGCGCAGCACTACTTTTAGTTCATCACTAAAATTGAGGCCTGGCCATGGCCTGGTATTTTCGAACTTGATTGTTAGTAACAAACTTCTATTTTTTCTTTCGTATTATGGCAGACATCACATGAAATGAAAAATACAACACCATTTCTCCTGAACTCAATACTCGGTAGCCTGAACCACTACCTATACTTCTCATTGGAACAAGAGCAGCAAGAGAATGTCTCATTCTGCTTGAACCTCCAAGGCAATGCACAAAACGCAAGTGTCCCCTTTAACATCATAACTCAAAATCAAGTGCCTTTGGGGGAGGGGATAGCAGTATGAAAAGGGTTTATTAATTGGATAAATTGTAATGGAAAACTGGTAATAGCAGAGGGAAATGTAGCTTTTACTGATTTATACAGGTAAAATTTCCATGGCATCTGATACTAAATAGGTCGATTGTGTGATCTGATTTTACCTAACAACAATTCAGCCGCTAACAGGTAATCATCACAACGAAGCCAAAATTAGAGCAAACCCTGTCACTTTACAAAATTGCCGCAGCCAGTCAAAAAATAGTAAGAGCATCGATCCTAACAATAAATGCAAGCTACAAAACCAACACCGCCGCAAGTACGCGGAACCCTCCCGTAATTTTCCGCCAACGGAAAACCCCTGTAGCTCGCAGGCAAATACAGCTAGACCGAAGCTGGGTGAAGCGTACCCGAAGATGTTGACGCGGAGGCGGCGGCTGAGCTCCGCGAAGAGACCGTACATCTGGCCGAGGTCGGCGGCGTTGCCGTGGGAGTAAAGCATCGTGGCGGAGGCCCGGGCGTGGCGCACGTACACCCCGACGATCTCGCTCCCGCGGCGGGTGCGGAGGCGCACCACCTCCGCGCCGCCCTCCTCCTCCTCGGCGCCCGCGGCGGCGCCGGAGGAGGAAGAGGAGGGGTCCCCGCCGGCGGCGCCGTCCCGCTTCCTGCGGCGCGCGGGTGGGCGGGAGATCTCTGGGATGGCGAGGCGGCCGGTGGCGGCGTCGGCGACGACGACGCTGTAGGACGGCGGCGTGGGCGGGAAGAAGGCAAAGCGCGCGGCGATGGTGGACGTCACGCCGCCCATGTGTGCCCGCCTGCCGTCTCCTCTACGGCCCGGCGGGTCAAGGTTGGGGTCAAGCTGCAGCTGCGCCGCCGCCTCGTGGCGCGCGGCGGCATGCGACGCGGTGCGAGGAGGGTTTGGGTCGGATGGTTCGGTGGACTGTTGCGAGACGCCAGCGAGAGAGAGAGGGGAGGAGGTGGGAGCTCATTTCTGCGGAAGCTATCTCTTTTTCTCCTGTTTTTAATTCGGCGCTGCTTTTAGATGGAGCTGGATGGATTTACCGATAGGAGCGGAGCGGTTGGGCTCACCCGTACAGGAATGTCGCGGATCGGCTGAGGCTGGTGCCGCCATGGCCGACGCTGCGGCTGTTCTGTTGCCTTGTTGGACTGGTAACTGCAGTCTGGATGTGGCATGCAACTAGTTCAAGTGTAATTTACTATGGTTGGCGCAAGACTTTCACCGTGTGCTAACCGTGTTGGATTAGATTGCACTAGGAAGTTTGGTGTACACGCGACTTTATGGTTGAGAAAGTGTCGATGAAATCTATCATAGTGTGGTTGGGGCACAACAACCAATTAAATAAAACGGTACACAAAGATTGTTGCAGCAATGTGATAAGAAAATTAGATACGAAAGCAAAATGCATGTACACAGAACACATGTTTCATTAAAAAAGTGATACATGTTACATTGATAAAGTTATAAAATAAGGATAGTTTAATAAAACTGATGAAAATAAATATTGTGATAACTACCATTGATGCAAAAGTATAAGGCGTGGTAGCTTTCCCTTTGTAGATAAGAGGATAAAAAGAGGTGATATAAAGTAATGTGTTGATAAAAGTCTTCAGAAAGTTGTAATTATTGTCCTTCACTTTACTATGTGTGTAATTTTTCTTTTTTCTTTTCAAAAAAGAATATATCTCTGATCATAATTTATACAGTTACATTGACACTGAAAAGATATTCAGTACTCTATTTACACCGAGAGTACAGATCACACACTTGAGCGAGCTCACCTGTCACACGCTAATGGCATATATTGCCTATCACAACTGAGGTCGCACACTTAAACTAAAGTCATTGGTAACAACACTAATAGCATATATCGCCTATGACCCAGAATAGAAGTTAGAAACCAAGTTGTTAGCTCGGACCAGATATCATACGCTCGCTACAAAAGCCATGGATCCACGAGGTTGGCCATAGAGGCACCCCCACGAGAGCGTACGCGCAGACGATGAACGAATCCAAGTGTCCGCGCTACGCCGGCCCATCGCCGGATAGGAGTTTCGCAAGTCCTATCGATGGAGGGGCCTCTCTTCGGTCCCCATCCGTTCCTCGCGACCTTCAGATCACTGGAGAGCAACAGGGGATACGGCACCATCAAATCAAATCACGGCGATGAGCGTGACGGGCAGCACCGCCGCGGCGCTCAGGGAGACCAGGCCGGCAGGAATCGCGGGATGGACTCGCTTCGAGACCGGCGGGTTTGGCCAGCAGCGGAGCCACCACCACCAACCGGCGGCCGATGCATCATCTACCAGGCGGCACGGCACGCGGCAGCAGACCGGTGCGTGTTTTAATAATGGTGAAACGTGCCGTGCTCATACGAGAGAAAGTTTCCCGTTAAAGCTCAAAAAACAAAATAGGAAAAGGGAGAACCAGCATCGTAAACTGATGCAAATTGGCGCGATAAAAGGCACATGAGGATGAAGAGTTTATTACCCGGCCTTTGGGCGGTTGGGCCACGGTCCAGTGACCAAGCGACAACCCGACCAAGGCCAACCCACCTGAGATTTCCTCCCGGCCATGGAGGAAGCGGCAGCAAGCGAGAACACCGTTCCAGATATTGTGACTGGACCTTGCACTGTTGTACTACTATTTCATCAAGCTCGTAAGTACAGTAGTTGAAGCCCATGCAGGGCTTAATCTTCGCAAAGCCTTTTCCCCTTGTAACTACGTCAGGTCTACCACAAATAATGGTGTCGTCAAGAAGTATTTATAATATAATAGAGATCGTTTGTTCTGCTACCTCTGCTGCTGCTTGTTTGTAGTAGAAATGAAGCAGATGAGTGCAAACGTTCTACTGTATAAATTATCGGTGGGCGCCACCTTGATCACCTATTGTATCTAGTCCGTTTCGACACTAGCGAGCGAGGAAAAGAAAAGGAAATGGAACACACCGCACATGTAAAATGGACTCTGTAGCTGAAGAACAAAACACGCGGGTGATTAAGATGTTGACGTGTTTGGTTTGAAGGCCCAAATGAAGCAGGTAACCGTCAAGTTTACTCATCCCCTTGACGACAGTCTCGGGGCGTGCGATAACTCCTTCAAATCTGTCACCTACTTTGGTCATCACGACATATGGTTTGGTGTCTTCCCACCACTAATCATTTCTCGGCTGTCAAACGTTGTCGTTGAGAAGTGCACGGATACAATCTCGTACACTCTATGCCACTTGATTTTGATTCTAGATGTAATGTAGCTGGTGGATGCAATATCGCAATATATTATCGGTGTGGGCGGCTGTCATCATCGGCATGGCCGCGTCCAGGCGTCCAGCTCGCCGCTCGCTTTCAGTACTGTACATCTCTCAACCCCTGAGCAGCTCTGCGTTCTTGCTTCATTACTGCCTCCGCGATCTGCGGCTCCAATCAATCAAGAATCAACTAATGTACGAACGTGTGTGTAAATAAAGAGTCGATCTTTGTAATGATGTTATAACGTCAGCGTAGAGTGTAAAGTAGTACGTGATGAGATAAGCAAGTAGATGCAACACTAGTTGTTAGGAGCTTGCTTCGTCATAGTACGTATTAGGTCAATTAGCAGAGAGCTTAATAGGCACGTGGACCTAAAGAAAGCTTCATTTGTGCACAGTATACAAACGTAGTACTCCGCGTATCATATTCGAGTCCAGCAGCTGGTTGCAAATGTCTACGGGATGTTGCGCGTCGGATTCTGTTTTCGAATGGAGCGAGTAGTAGTTGGAGGCTTGAAGCTCGCTAGGTAGTTGTTGGGTCCGTACGTAGCGTACGTCGCCATCGACGACTCCGGATAGAGCGTGACTGATCCGTGGGCCCGCAAGGACGTGTGGGCGCGCCGCGGGTGCGCGCCAGCTCGTGATCCGCCCGTGCCGGGCCCGTCGCGCCACGTGCCTGCCCACGCCAGGCCTCCGCACAGCTCCCCTTTTCCCGGGGGCGGAGCCGGCACTGCCACGTACGCATCGGCCCACGGCATCGGCCACGGCACGGGTGACGGCGAAAAGATCGCGGAATGTGACGACGACGTGGCTTGGCTTGGCTTGGCTTGGCAAGTACTACGTGTTACATACAGATACAGTACACTCTATTTTAGTAATTCCATTTTGTCCACGGCGCCATCGCCATCGTGTTTTGGAACTTCGAGAAATGGTCGTCGAATATAGTGCTTCCCCATGTAGGATCATCCTGCTGCTTTAGCATATACTTCTATTTGCGTATGTGTAGAATTTGCTTCAGCCAGCCCTACTAGGTATGGATATTCCAGATGCTTCAAGTACTTTTTTTGCCATCTCTGTGACATGATGACCAATGTTAGTCAATCCCAACTGCGTACATAGATGTCGAAACCACGGGCTGCCATGGTGAAATCTGTTGGCTGCTCACGCGTTCGTGCGCGAGCAATTAATCGGTGCACCTAACATTAACACAGATATTATATGATACGATATGAGGGAAACCGTACCGATCGATCAGTTCTAATAACTTCCAATTGTACTCTATCAACACCCCAGTCAGGGACAGCAGAGAAGATTCTTTGTTGCGGGGCTAGCTGTTTGGCAGGTGGCATGAGTCAGCCACCATGAAACGGACGACATTCTCAAATCAGCTACTCCCTCTGTTTTCAATTTGTTTTTATTAAGATACTAGATTTAATTCAAAAATAAACTAAAGCTATTTTATAAGAACATCAATTTAAGAATATAGCTGGTATATGTTTACTTAATTTTGTTTTAGATACCGCTCGAAAAATAAAGAAAAAGGCATGCTGCTCCGTGATTGTGTGGCCGCATGCATGCGAGATCGATATCATGTAGCCGCATGCATGCGAGATCCATAATTAATCGCCATATGCAGCATCGCTGTAGCTCATCTGACGAGCCTCGTTACATATAGCACATGATTGAGTAGGTCTTCTTCGGCGGCTTAATTCATTCGGCTTTGCATCAAGCTAACGGCCGCGCACTTTGCCCCCTCGCGCGCTCAAGCTCAAATCAAATGGCGTTTGACTTCGAGAGCGATAATTTACACACACAAGCAAGCTTCATAGTGGTAGCCGGTAGGAAATCTTAGCGCAGGTGTCAGTGTCACCCGTTTCTCAGTGGCCAACCAGTGTTATATTTTTTTTCACTCGCCCGTGTACGATAACATTAAACATTCAGATATGTTTACAATATCAACATCGTTCAATCACGAACATGAATCATCGACACATTCCATTAGCTACGGGATAAGGTGGCACAAGTGTCTCTTTTATCTGTGCTTGCTTTTGTTTTTCGTCCCGGATTGTGTGACTAGCTGTATATTAGTATCCGGTTAGTAGGTCCTGTTGCTGTTGGTGTGCTAAGTTGTCTTGTCTTTTACAGCAGGTGGAGTTTCGTTTGGCTGAGAGCAAAAAAAGGATGGGTTCCTATCAAAATTTTGTGTGGGAGGAAAAGTAGATAGTAACAAAGGAGAGGCACCTGGTATATCTTTTTGTTTTCCCTGTATTTTTCATATAAGCCCAAAAATCATTTGTTTATAATCTGCTCTGCACATATGATAGAAGACCATATGACAAAATAATGAGCATGTTTCATCCTTGTTTAAAAAACAAAGAATGCTTAGCTTAACTTAGCTTTCGTAGCAACTTCAAAGAAATTCACACGCTTCAAGTATGTCATTCTCTCTCTTAATTTAACCTTTAACAAAAGCCATCCACCCAATTTGACAACAAAACTCTTCTTCACAAATCGCTTTTGTTACTTATTTAAATTGCTCCACATGCATGTGGAATTTACATAGTACCCAATGATGTTAAAAGTTCTACTTTCATGTAAATAGTAAGCCCCTGTGTCAATCCCCGCTTCTTCCTATTAGGTTCTAAGGTCATTCGCAGTAGTACACTATAAAGCATAGAGGAAAATATACCGAAAACTTTTTGTGAGTGCACATACTGAAAGTATATAGTATATAAAGTATGGTCTAAAAGATAGAGTATGTTTTAGAGGTTACTGGTGCGGATGGTATAAAATTACTCAAAACATGTTGTTGTACGTACTAATTCTGATCACTCATGACATTTGTGTGAATTTTGGTGTTAGTTTTTACGGGGACTGCTAGCATAACATGGAAATTCCAATTTTTATTTATTTATTCGAGCGCTTCAAACGTTCAAACTGAAGGAGAAGACGAGCAGGCCCTTGGCTGAAAAATAACCACACAAAACAGGACCAGGAAGGACATAGAATATGAAAAATACATTTGAGCGCAGCGAAGGAAAAGCCAACGCGACGCCAAATCCATCCCTCCTCTGTCCTCTCCTCTTCTCTTCCACAGCCCAGGCTGCGAGCGAAGCGTAGTCGCGAACACCCTAGGCGCGGGCGCGCGCGCGCGGAGCGAGCGGGAGCCGTTACGGGGGAGTCTCCGGTCCCGCACCCAGAGCAGGAGGAGGAGGAGCAGCAGGCGGCGGCGGTATGGCGACGCCGACGCCCATGGCCGGCGAGGGGACGCTCGCCGCGGTGATGCCGCGGTCGCCGTCCCCGACGCCGGCGGACGCGGGGACCACGGCGGCGGAGTCGCCGGTCCTGATATTCCTCTACTTCCACAAGGCGATCCGCGCGGAGCTCGAGGGGCTGCACGCCGCCGCCGTGCGCCTGGCTACGGAGCGCGCCGGCGACGTGGCTGCGCTCGCCGAGCGCTGCCGCTTCTTATTCAGCATCTACAAGCACCACTGCGACGCCGAGGACGCGGTACGGCTGCTCGCTGCCTCTGTTCTGTTTTCTGGCCATTTCCTGCCTTTTCCCTTCTCTGGCTGAGGGGTTCAAGTTCAACTGTGGTGGATTTGGGCATGGAGGCGCGTGTGCGTGGGCGAATTTCGGTGGTGTTGGGTTTAGGGTTGCGGAACTGTTCCCTTCCCTTTGGAGGAACCTCGCGGGATGGAGATTGAATCGAGCGAGGATTGTTAGGATCTGAAATTGGTCGCGAGTTAATATGGTCGCGTGGAAATTTTATAGCAGTCACCGTTGGGATGTTATGCTGGATAATTCGAGAAGTGTTGGGGCTCGTTAGAAATGCTAGCACGATCAATTTATTCACCCTTTACGTTCTTCTCAGGGTGACATATGATAAGGAGATGTAACCTGTATGGTAGATCTCTGTTTAATTGAAACAAGTGTAAATTCGATTGGAATCATCCACCATATTTGGTCTTTTCTGTCTACTTTCAGCAGTAAAACTGTTGTTCTATTGCTATAGCTTCTCATAGTTTTCACCGATCAGTCTGGGACAAGCTTTGAGAAAATGATCTTATTTGTCCAAAGAATGAAAATCAACTTACTAGTACTTGTTTCTGTGGCAAGGAGTCTTGCTGATTACTGATAAGTAAAGGCACTTTGATCTCAAGCTTTTCCATAAATGCTGCCAAAGGTGGATAATCCATGACCAAACAATAACAACAATGTTCTGTAATTGCTAGACACTTTTCGAAACGTGGAAAAACTTGTGTTATATTCGAAGTGATTGACTGAATTAACCCTGATTGAGTGTCAAAGGGGTACATAAGGAGCCCTAGAGGGCTGGGTACATGGGCCATTGGCCCAATAATGCGCGCGCACACACACACACACACACACACACACACAGTCTAACAGTTACATTGCTTATTCAATGCTTGAGTGCTATTGGTATTTTATCTTCTAACTAAAGTTTTATTTTCAACCTGCTTTATTTGTGGCATTGATGTCTGCTTCATCATTGAAAGCACACCTTGTTTGTGTTTTTTTGGATGATTGCAGGTTATCTTTCCTGCACTTGATGTCCGAGTCAAGAATGTTGCGGGGACCTATTCCTTAGAGCATAAAAGGGAAAGTGATCTTTTTAGCCAGTTGTTTGCTCTTTTACAATTGGAGATACAGAATGATGATGGTCTTCGTAGGGAGCTAGCATCCTGTACAGGAGCCATACAAACATGTCTCACTCAACATATGTCCAAGGAAGAAGAACAGGTTCGTAGAGCTATACCATATGCCCCTTTTAAATCTCGCTTGTCGTGTTAATATCTCAATGTTGTGCTGGAGAAAGGAAAAAATGTGGTGGTATAGATCTAGTTCCTATTATTCCCTTTCTGCCATAGAATACCCGTTTAAAATGTGGTCCTCATCTTCTTATCAGACATCTTTTAAAGCGTTTTTTTTTATTGTTATTTCCTTGAAGTTTTCTTGGTATAAAAGTGATTACTAGGCTGTGCAACTCTGTTGCCTCTGTAAAAAAATTGAATTCACACAATGCCCTTTACTGAGGACTGAAGAGTTACAAAAATATTTTGTGGTGCATCAAGCTGGAAAACACACCTCCAGTATTTGATAAGGTTTTACCATCAACCCTGCCATTTAAGATCATTGATGCTTAAAATGATGATGAAGAGAGAAGTGATGGTACCACACGCATATGAGTACAATTCTTTAGTTCACAAACTTTTACCTTTTTATTGTTTGATTGTCATTGCGAAGGGTATGGGAGTGTAGAACAGCAGATAAGGTGATGACTGAGAGTAAGCTTTCATTTCTACATCCTAACTGAAGCTATCATGCATAGCAGTGCATCTTAGTTATTCTGTGTATGCATATGTGTTTTACTTGTAAGGCTATTGGAATTTTGGATAGTCATTGGTAGTTGCCCCAGTGAAGAATTGAGCTAGTATGATGCCTGTACGTGCTGCCAAATGTCACCAGGTTTTGACTGTCATTTGGCATTGTGAACTGCAAGTTCTGAACTATGTTCATAAGTTCTTGCAAAGTTCTGTAAAGAATTGGGATATCAGCTGTGCTGCAGTTACCACTGCACTATCTAAGAAGGTTAAGTTTAAGTTATGACACATGTCATGTCCTGTACTAGATGAAATAAATGGTGATTTATTTCCATTGTGTGTTTGTGCTCACTGGTTTGTATACCACGTGTCAGTCTGAACTCTGAAAGTAGGAGACATAGTGTATCGTTCAATCACATCTCCACTTTGTTATCCACATATCATTGCCATTTAGTTGGGGGCAATAGATTGGAAAGAATGAAAACTTGAGACGGGAGATTTTTAGCAACTTGATGATTGATGTGTTCATGGGCATGATGATTCAGTGGGACATATGAGAATTTGAGGTTCCAACTGTCACGAGCTTAAACTTATGGGGACGTCTGTAATTGATACGTCATTGCCATTGAGAGAAAGATGAATAGTTCCCAGCCTTTGATCCAATCTTTGTGGCTCATGTTAGCATGTTAGCATGTACAGATGTACTGCAAACAACAAAATAATTTTATTCAATCTGCCATCAGTTTTGCTAGACACCGTGTCGGTATTAACATTAACTCATTGCTAATATTGCCACCCATAAACCCTGTCAAACTCTTGTTGCCCCTTTTCCGACTGTTACCAAACTTGTAAAATGATCACTTAAATATGCAGTTAATTAACATATGAGTTCCATAATCATTTCTGTTTCTGTATGACCTATGATTGTCTGAATTTTGTTTCAGGTCTTTCCACTGCTGACAAAGAAATTTTCATGTGAAGAGCAGGCTGATTTGGTGTGGCAATTCTTGTGCAATATTCCTGTAAATATGATGGCGGAGTTCCTTCCATGGCTTGCAGCTTCTGTTTCATCTGATGAACACCAAGATATTCATAATTGCTTATGCAAAGTAGTACCTGATGAGAAACTTCTGCAACAGGTTTTCCTGAGCGCCTTATACTTTTTCTATCAAAATCTTGCTTTATGTCCTGTTAAATTTAGCGTTCTTTTTTCTGAAGGTTGTATTCACATGGATCGATGGGAATACGATAAAAGAAGTGGTACAGAGCTTTACGGATTGCAATTCAGAAAAAGGTCATGGTTGCGAGGATGCCCCCATTGCTGACCAAGGGGAGGAGCATATTTTTTCAAAGGAAGAATGTAAAGTTGAGAGTAGAAACTGTTCAGAATCTAATGATTATCAAGCTGACAGGCACCCCATAGATGATATTTTGCATTGGCATAATGCTATTCGTATAGAGTTGCATGATATAGCAGAGGAAACAAGAAGGATGCAGCAGTCTGGAGATTTTTCTGATATATCATTGTTCAATGAGAGGCTCCAGTTCATTGCAGATGTATGCATCTTCCATAGGTATGTAGATTTGGGTCCCTGCGCAACTATGTGACTACATTCTATTATGGCCATGCTAAATATGACCATCCACCAGAATCTTATTGCCCATCTCTCTGCCTATGCTTGCTTTTGAAATACATGGTATGCCATTCGCTTGTTGATATTTTTTTCTGTTGGTCGATGGTCGTTCCTTTGCATCTGCTATACATGTTGTAATTTTGGAACATCTACAGTTTGATAATTGTGGTGGTTTGCTGAAATACAGTTTTATTTTACTACTTCATAGGTATTAGCTAATCAGCAGTCCCTCATTTGGACCTATACAAGTTTACAACATTATAATTTATGATGATTTTCTCATCTAGATCACAATGATTTGGAGAACATTACAGCCAGAGGAAAATGTCCATTGAAGTTGCCATAGCATATGATTCTAATGTTCTTCAAATTAACTGTAGAGGATGAAATTCTGTTTTGCATGAGCTGGAAGCAATTGTTTTCTTCATTAAGAAAGCTACTGTACCTTTTCTAAATGGTATTTTATTTTTCCATCTTTTGATGTTGGCAAGCATCTGGAATCCCATGTGACAAAAAAGGTCCCACAAAAGCTAAAAGATAAGCTCTATAGGACGGTGATCAAACCAGCAATGCTATATGGGGTGGAATGTTGGCCAACTGTGCGGTCACACAAGAGAAGACTGAATTAGTAACAAACTAACAAATTAATACATGATAGGGTAGGGATGACACCGGCTATAGAGAAGCTAGTCCAATACCGACTAATGTGGTTTTGTCATATCCAGTGGAGACATCCAAAAGCATCAGTTAACAGTGGGACCCTAAAGGGTAGAGAAAATATTAAGAGGGTCAGAGGATGACCAAAGTTGGCATGAGAGGAGGCAGTAAAATGAGACTTGATAGATTGGAATGTACCTCTAGAGATCTGACTCATGATAGGACTTTATGGAAATCAACAATTCACGTGTCAGAATCCTAGTTTACTCATACTTTGTTTACTCTTCTCCCTCTTTCTATTACTTCTATATTAAAATTGTTGGGTTTCGTATTCTAGCCTACCCCAACGTGGTTGGGACAAAGGCTTTGTTGTTGTTGTTGTCTGATCTGTAACATTTACTACATTTCCTAAAGAATGAAAGCGTTGTATTTGAATAGTTCCTTTTTTTAATGTAGTCTTCCCGTCCACAAAAGTTTGTCACTTTTTAGTTCATTTTGAACTAAAAAGATAAATTTTTTACGATGGAGGGAGTATTATTTTGCTGCATGTTAAGGAATTTGTTGGTAGAAGGTACTATTTGCATTTGTATGCTAGTCATCATACCAGATAAACCATTTCTGTTTGGTTTGCTTTAGACAGTTTTCACTCCAAAGAATCAGATGCTCCCATCCTCTAAACTGAATAGTGAATTCTCATTATTTAACCACCCCTATTCATTTTCTGACTTGCAGCATTGCCGAGGATCAGGTTGTATTTCCTGCTGTCAATAGTGAGCTGTCTTTCGCGCAGGAGCATGCTGAAGAAGAGCGCCGATTTAACAATTTTAGATGTTTGATTCAGCAAATCCAAATAGCTGGAGCCAAATCAACTGCGGTGGACTTTTATTCAAAGTTGTGTGCTCATGCTGATCAAATACTGGAGACCATCGAGAAACACTTCTGCGACGAAGAAACCAAGGTTAATACTTTGTACTGATTTTGCTCGACTGTTGGATAATTACCTTAATCTCATTTTGAGCTGTACTTACCTAGGTGCTTCCCCAAGCTAGGGTGCTTTTTTCACCTGAGAAGCAAAGGGAACTTTCATACAAGAGCCTTCGTGTCATGCCGTTAAAATTGTTGGAACGTGTTTTACCCTGGTTGGTGTTGAAGCTGAGTGATGATGATGCATCTTCTTTTCTTCAGAATATGCACTTGGCAGGTAACCTGTTGCTTCAGTTGTGCTATGATGTCTTATCTATACATTTCATTAGCTTTGTATAATGTCTTCAAAATTCAATGTTTGCTAAAACAAGTGTACATGAAACAGCATCACCTTCTGAAACTGCACTTGTTACTCTTTTCTCTGGTTGGGCGTGCAAAGCTCGGGACAAATCCAACTCTGGAGAATACTTATGCTTATCCTCAGGGGCAGCGAGATGCCTATTGGATGATGTAAATGAGTTAGAAAGATGCCAGTCATTATGTCCATGTGCTTCACGCAACAATTCAAATGTTCCTCTGCATCCACAAAATGGAAACGGCTCCAGATCAGGCAAGCGAGGAAACGATGAAGATTCTCTTCCTAGTAGCAATGGTAACCACTGCTCTCAAACTGCTGAAATCAAAGTACGTCCATGTAACAAAAAACCTTGTTGTATACCTGGGTTGAGAGCAGAAAGTAGCAATCTTGGTATTGGTTCATTGGCTTCTGCAAAGTCCTTTCGACCTCTATCATACAATTCATCTGCCCCATCATTACGTTCAAGCCTCTTTTCACGGGAGACGGATGCATCTTTGTCTTGTTCAGATGGCATTTCAAGGCCAATTGATACCATATTTAAATTTCACAAGGCAATTCGCAAGGATTTAGAATACTTAGATGTTGAATCTGGAAGGCTCACTGATGGTGATGAGTCTTGTCTTCGCCAGTTCATCGGAAGATTTCGTTTGTTATGGGGTCTTTACAGGGCACACAGTAATGCTGAGGATGAAATCGTATTTCCTGCACTAGAATCAAGGGAGACTTTGCACAATGTGAGCCATTCGTATACTCTTGACCACAAGCAGGAAGAACAATTGTTCGGAGATATATCTGACGTTCTCTCTGAGCTTTCACATCTATATGACAGCCAGGGCCACACCCAGATCAAAGTAAAAAAGCAAGAGCAAAACTTTTTCTACCCATCTAATGAGATTGATTGGACTAGAAAGTATAATGAGCTTGCCACAAAGCTTCAAGGAATGTGCAAGTCCATCCGGGTTGCCTTGACTAACCATGTTCATAGAGAAGAACTTGAGTTGTGGCCATTGTTTGACAAACATTTTTCTGTGGAGGAGCAGGATAAGCTTGTAGGTCGCATAATTGGTTCAACAGGTGCTGAGGTTCTCCAATCTATGTTACCTTGGGTTACATCAGCACTCACTCAAGAGGAGCAGAACAAAATGCTGGATACGTGGAAGCAAGCAAGTAAGAACACCATGTTTGGTGAATGGCTAAATGAATGGTGGAAGGGAGCTCCGACATCATCTGATTCTTCAGCGGAGGCATCCTCTTCTCCAGGTCTGTGTAGTTGTCTTGTCTCTTTTGTATCGCGGCCTCCTTTGTAATATAATGCCTTATACAGAATAACTATGGTAAGTAAGCATGTAAATTTTATGAGCACACGTTCAGCGATGGAGCTCTACTAAATATCCAAAAGGGGATTAGTTCACTGAACAAGCACTTATCCTTTGTATATGAAGCAAATTGTGTGCATCTCTTCATGAAATGTCAATACACATGGTCTTCGTATGTGATGGGGTCACCGCTCTCTTTGGTTTTCATGTAGACCTGCCACTGCATGTAGTGTAAATACAACACAAGTGAAATCACAATTGCGCTTCAAACCAGCGGTAAAATCACAATAATCCCTTTATTTTATGATACAAAGATCAGCCCTGGAGGAAAGACCACCCCTGCGTATTGCATTAAGAGAAGAAGCTTCTCGATGCCCCGCCCAACCATGCTGATATTGCTCTGTGATGGTACCAGCTTTTGACTCCTAGTCTAGGATGAACTAAATGATACATCTCATTAAATACAATTCATAGAGCATTTCATATTGGTGCTTACTGCTTAGAATGTGGGGTTGGAGGTTGGGGACTGTATGAAAATTGCTGTAGCAACTAATTGATAAACATCTGTTTCTCTTTTGCTTATCTTGTAGAAATTCTTGCTTAATTATTTTCGTTTCTGTTGAAAACAACTTCCATTTGACTTAGATTTTCTTTGCCTCTGTAGATAGTCAGTTACAAGATAAGCTTGAACAAAATGACCAGATGTTCAAGCCCGGCTGGAAGGACATCTTTCGAATGAACCAGAGTGAACTTGAGGCTGAGGTGCGAAAGGTTTCACGAGATCCTACACTTGACCCTAGGCGTAAGGCCTATCTAATTCAGAATCTCATGACCAGGTTTGAGTTTGACATTTAAATATTTGAGTGTATTGCATGTTAGAGATGTAATATTCCTAACTGTGTGCATTTCAGTCGCTGGATAGCTGCTCAGCAGAAGTTACCAGAACCAAGTTCAGAAGAATGTAGTGATGGCACCAGCACACCTGGACGCGTTCCTTCGTATCGTGACCAGGAGAAGCAAATATTTGGTTGTGAGCACTACAAACGGAACTGCAGGCTTGTTGCTGCATGCTGCAACAAGCTGTTCACATGCAGGTTCTGCCATGATAAAGTTAGTGACCATACGATGGAAAGGTAAATTCCATAACCTGTAGGTCAATTGTTTTGCTATGCTATCTTGAGGCTGGAATCTTTGTGCCTTAACCATTTTATTGCTGTTCAAACAAAAGTTGTTATTGCCCTGGTGCTAGTGTCTTTCGATTTCTTATTGACCTTTTGCAACACATTTCATCAGAAATAATAATTAGCAAACTCTTCTTGATGTCTTTAGGAAAGCAACACAGGAGATGATGTGCATGGCGTGCCTAAAGGTTCAGCCTGTTGGCCCAATTTGCCAAACCCCATCTTGCAATGGGCTATCCATGGCAAAATATTACTGTAACATCTGCAAATTTTTTGATGATGAAAGGTAATATTACTGAAAGAGAAAAGTTATACTCCTAGTATTATCTTAACATTTGTGTTGTAAATATTTCCGTATTTAATTTAAAGATCTGTCCTGCATGTTCTGGAACTAATGTCAGTACTGTCTTAGGCCTATTGAGGCATTGTACAATGTAACCTGTGCTTTACTTATTCATTAACCAAACCTTTGTGTCAGTATTGTTTTCTTATTTATTGATATATGTAACAGAGTTACAGAGATGGATTTATTCAAATAATTTTTCACTAATCAAGATGTGTTAATACATATTTTCCATGTAAAATAGTTCCAAATTTTACAGATAAAAATGTTCCGATTCCGAGGAATTAAGTTTACAGATCTGAATTGGAATCAATCAGGTTATCATATTGATAATCAGATCTCACTATCTCAGAAATTTAGACTCTATGCTATTTGTTTATGCAGTGATAAGCTAATAATTTTAGCTTAATGAAGTGAAAATGGAAACAATACTGCAGTAATGTTATCTGTCAAATACAGAAGTAACAGCCATTTCTATATAGGTGGTCAGGATCCAATCGATAATTGAATAACATCATAATCAGCATTTTCAATTCATTTAATTTCCATATATCTGACTGGATATGGCATAACCTCTACCTTTCAATTCCGGTGTATTCAATTCTGGATATTTATTGTCTCCATCTGTAATGCTTAAACGGTAGGACCATATTTAGTGCAAACCATTCTGTTTCAGCTAAGGATGAAACAAAAGAAATATTTAGCAGCAACCTTTATATTCTCAGGCTTAAACATGATTAGTGAGGGACAGATTTGTTGCTACCATTGTCTTTCCATTTTTTTACTTTAATTCAACAATAAAATTTCTAAATGAAAACTTTCTACTTGAATCAAACAATACTACTGGTTGGTTTTTCAAGTATTTGGATGCTATTTTCTTGTCTGTTTTCTCCAATCTGGATTCCAATGTTCTTTGTCCAATGGCGTGAAGCGGTCGAGTCTATTGGCATTCCATGTACGTTTTTATGTTGCACACTTGTGCTGTGTACTTGGAAATCAACATCTGGATGGCAGCAATTTATCATAGTAAGTATTGTGGCTGTTCTAACACTAATATGTTCCCCAGGACTGTTTACCACTGCCCATTTTGTAATTTGTGTCGTCTTGGGAGAGGTCTTGGTGTTGATTTTTTTCATTGCATGAAATGCAATTGCTGCCTTGGAATGAAATTAACGGAGCACAAATGTCGGGAGAAAGGGCTAGAGACAAATTGTCCAATCTGCTGTGACTTCCTCTTTACATCAAGTGCAGCTGTTAGGGCTCTTCCGTGCGGCCACTTCATGCATTCAGCTTGCTTTCAGGTATGCTATATCTAGTGGACCATGGTACAATCATGTTATCCACCACTGGCTGCCGGCAATTTTTAACAAGTTCTTTATCAATCCCAGGCATACACTTGTAGCCACTACACTTGTGCTATCTGCTGCAAATCCTTGGGAGATATGGCGGTAAGCTACATTACTTTTATGATGCTGTGGCCTGTGGGTCTTTTGCATTTACCACTAACCTTGTTGTGAGTAAAGGGTATTTCATTGAACTCTTAATCATTGTTCCATGGAAGTAATTTTCACAATTTCAATATTTTGAATTTTGGTATTAGAGGCATAGTAGTACACACTTTTTATTTGCTGGCAATACAAAAGTTTTCTCTTTCATCATTGATTTTTACGAGTATTTTCCTGAAAATCCTCCTTTTCCTGATTTCTGATGGTGATACTTGTGTTCTCATTATTAATATTACAAGGTTGCTGAGGAAAGTATTTTTTTAATACAAAATTTGAATATTTTCCTCTTGATTTACTGAATTCACTAGCTGATGAGTTATTTTTCACTGGTATCTGACTTTGTTGCATATTCAAAAGATCCATTATAGAAGGAGAGGGCTTTACGCCCCGTTTGGTACGGTTCCAGATTCACATAGAATCAGAAACGTTTCAGTTCCAATGCGGAAATGGTTTCAGACTCTGGAATAGAATCACTTTAGAAACTGTTTGGCTAGCATATCTGTTTCAGTTTCAGAAGAGAGGAGAGAAATGCTGAATTGACCCATTTAACCCTGGTTGGTTTGTGGTTATTCTTCATTTATGTTTGTGATTATGTAATGACGTTGATAATAAAAAAATAGCCTCCAGTCGTAATGTTGACCCCTAGTGAGAACGGTGTAACATATCATGGCTGGTATTTGGTTCCTGTAAGTTTTTATTTTGTTTGTATTATCACGTTGACGAGTTAAGAAAAAAACGAAGATAAAATATTTTGACCACTGATCTGAAGCATTCTAAGGTGGTGGCAAATCTTCGTAATTTTTTTAGAACTTAGACCCGAGTTACGATTGACCAAAGCGTTCCAAGGTGTGGAACACCTTTTCAGGTGTTTCACCTCCATAGTTCAAAAAAGTGAATCACTTCAGAATGTTTCTCTTCTGAAACGTTTCTCCTTTTTGTCGTTTGGATCAGTTTCAAATGATTCTACCCAGAATCAGAAACGTTTCATCCATCCAAACGGGCCCTTATAATCTGCTGACATTATATGAGAAACCAAACTGAAAACGGCCAGTTTCTTCTTTGCTTGAGGCAAATTCGCCAATCAGTGGCCTCTTTTCGACTTTCTTTTTTGATACCGTACTTTTTCCAAACGGTCTATCTTGTTGCATGACTTCTGGTATCCAGAACTTCTCAAATAATCTATTGTTATATCATTAAGTACAGATGATTATGATTTCGCATGAACTGGCTGTCCAAATTTTGGAACACAGGAGATACAACTGATATTCAGAACTTCTCAAATAGTCTATTTTTGCAGATGATTACAATTTTTATTATCTAACTGCAAAATTCTTAATATGCTCACAATCATTACTGAGATCCATATTTTTCTTCTCTATGTAACAGGTGTACTTTGGTATGCTTGATGCCTTGTTGGCTGCTGAAGAGCTTCCTGAGGAATACCGCGATCGATGTCAGGTATTCCTGTTCTTCTGTTTTTCTATTTTCATAGTTTTCAGTCCCAAGACTATTATTTATTTTTATTGCATGACTCTTCCAGGATATACTTTGTAATGACTGTGAGAGGAAAGGGAGATCTCAATTTCATTGGCTGTATCACAAATGCAGCTCCTGTGGTTCGTACAATACCAGAGTTATCAAAAATGACACAGCAGATTGTTTGACACCAAACTAGTGGGGGTATTCTTTCTTAGTAGTATTTTCTTTTCTTTTCCTTATTGTATAGTTTAACGAAAGAAAAAATCATGTAGCATAGCTACCAGATCTTTTATTCCGTAGCCAGTCCAGTTTTGTCTGGTGTAGCTTTCAGTAGCTTCCCGTGGTGAAGCACTCACTGTCAAAGGAATCCGTCTCCAAATATTTGACGGTTTCTTATTTCTTTTTTACTAGAAGGCGTTAATTATTCGAGCACGGTGGGAGTACCAAACTAGGCCGTAGTGCAATAGTCTGTCAGGGGACGGTTCGGTAACCTTCAATTATCCCGGGCCAGGTATTTCCTACTGAAATGCCCGAGTTTTCTTGGTACCTCAACAGGTTAATGCTTGGACGTACGAGGTTTGTGGTGCCACTTGTTCATAATAGTGGTAGTTTTCGCGGATGCACTTATTCTCTCGAACGTTTGAAAGTTTAAAGGATGTATACGTCCAGTTTGGATGGCTCTCGACCAATCAAATTTTTGATCTGGCACCAGGCGTGTTTCAATCCAGTCTTTACCCTTTGTGATTCTGGTTTGTCGATCAGCCCGGACGTATTGGTGTGTAAAGAATAACATTGCACTACTACAAAAAGTGTTTTTACATACGGCTCTAAACCTATTATTGCAGGCGGTTTTGAAAACCGTATGTAATAAAGAGTCTGTGAAAATCGTCGATTATCACAGTCGGAAGCAAAATCCGTCTGTAAAAATATATTATTACAGAAGGTTTTTTATTGCCAACGGCCTGTGAAAATGCGTTTTCACATACGGTTTTTTACTGTCCACCGCTTGTGAAAATACATTATCACACTGTTTTTTTATTACTAACCGAATGTGAAAAATGCTCCGTGAGACACAACAAGATGAAATGGTGTTAACAACTGATTTACATACAGACTATTTTTCTAACACAGAAAAATCAAGTAATTGTATTTTTTTTGTTCATCATTGCTTGATGTCCACTGTTTGTCCAAGCATACAAAGTGGAATTTTTACATGATCTGTGTTGCACATTCGGTAGCTAAAATCAAAAGGAAAAAGAGGGAAAAAGAACAAACAAACAAGAAAAAAGTTCGAGACACTGCTGGATCTTTCCACTTCGTTGGCTTTCGTTCGTCGAAGATGTCGTACAGAATCACTAGTTGTATGCAGCATGCTAAGTCGTACAGGTTAGGGGAGGAGCGATGCCGCAACAGCAGCTCACAGCTGATCGATGGAGTCGTCTTGCTGGAGCTGCTTCCCGGCGGTCGATGGAGTCATCCTGCTGGAGCTTCTTCCTGGCGGCGGAGTCGTGTATAAGTAGGAGAGCACGACCGAGCAGGAACCATACCGCAGCAGCTTGGGCAGCCTGTTGGTCGAGACGGCGCCGCGACGGGCAGGGGCTTGGGCCCATCGGCGCAGAAGCCGTTTGCACTGGTGGCGACCGAGATGGTCTCCGCCGCGATGAGAAGGAGCAGGGCTCCGTCGACGCAGGGCTCGACCATGGGAAGGCATCAGATCGTCGACGCTAGTGGCGGTCGATATGTCCTCCACCGCGATGGATTGAAACGCTGGTAGCTGCTCTAGATTTAGATGAGTAGGAGTATTGGGATTTTTGAGCCTGAACAAGGAGACGGACCGGAGTGGGTGGGTGTCCATTATTTAATAGGGAGACGGGAAAGGTGGATCCATGTGAAGAAAGTTGATTGGTGGAGAAGACAAATCGTAGATAATAGGCAGTGCGGTCTCTGATAATGTATTTTTACTGGCGCGAGTTATTAAACAACCGCCTGTAATACGGTCCATTATCACAGACAGTTTGTACTACTGACCGCCTGTGATGATATACATTTTTCACAGGCGGCTTTTAGTTACGAACCGCATGTGATATATGATTATTACAGACGGTTTTTAAAGTATTTCACAGTACAGACGGATTTTTTTACAGACCGCCTGTAAAAAAAGAATTCGTAGTGCATGTGAAAATGTATTTTATAGTAGTGTTGGGTGTTCCACCTTTGCCCCTGTCGTCTCGTTGGCATGTGGGTCATGTTGTCGCTCCGTGGGCAGCTCACTACCACGTACTCCGACTATATTTTCTTCAACTTGTGTGTTTTATCGTGCCTCTTGCCCTTTACTACAGTAGCCGCGTGTCAGAATCAACGTTGTCTGACGGCTGACTCGGTGCCGAACGTGACCTGGAAGCGGCTAAATACTGCTCCATGTCAAACTGACGACATGACTAATGATTCTAAAACTGACCGCTCTACATGCTGCTCCAGATTTCCTCTGTGCGACGTTGTGCAGGCCCGAACATCGAAACGTTCCAAGACGACAAGAGCGCAACGTCGGGTGTGCCTCTAGGTCACAGTCAGCTGAATTCTCATGTGGTTAGAGCTCTGAAAATACGCTATTTAGGTAGTAGATGATCAGAGAAACTTTCAAAGCATGTAATCAAAGACGATTACGAACAAGTCAACACCCTACGAAAATAAAATAATTGTGGCGGTCAACCAAGTACTTTAAGGCGGTTTAGCTTAATTCAACTGTCCTCTTCTGATTGTTATTACAAGTTCGCTCCCACGTGCCCTCTCTACCGACCGACGATTTTAGAACCTCCAATCGCCCTCAGCAGCACGCGTTGACAGTTTTTTTTCCAATGAAAGAAAAAAGACATCTTAAACTCATAGATCTACGAATGGTTCGTCCATCCGTCGACGTCCACATGCGGCCCTACGTACAGCAGCTTACGCACGGTAGTCGTCATAATCTCCCGGTCTCAGAATATAAGGATTGAATTATGAATCCTCATTCGAAACGGAGCAAGTAATATCAAATAAATCATAGTGTTTGACAATATATAAATGATGCTAATAGACTTATCATGAAACAAAGATTCAAAATATGTGATTCTTTATATTTCAAAGCATCTATTTTTTTCATGTTGTTAGTTAAAGTTAACTAGCTCTGAAACTTTAGTGTGTGTCCTAACGCCAGCAGGAAAAAGTACGGAGTATATGGAAGCTCGGTATCTGGCCCCACGAATGTTGGCGGCCGCTCGCCCGTCCGCGCACGCCAGCAGCAGCAGCTGACATGCGGGGCCGGCCCGAAATCGCCGTGCGACCTCTTTACCAAGCGGCGCGGCTGTACCTGTACAGGCGCACCAGGCAGGCCGCAGGCGGCTCGCCGTTAAACGCGTACGGTCGGAACCTGTCACAGAAGATCTCAGCATCGCTCGGAATGGTCGGTCCCGCCACCAGATGCGGCCCTGGGTTTGATTTCCTCTCCTTTCCGTTGGATGCGATGCGAATGCTGACCAATCATACGGGCTCGCGCTTCGAGTACGTACCAGTATACCAATGCGGCCCGCGCCATCACAAGCATGCCGCGTCTGCTTGGACCTGGCAGCCCGATCAGTACGCACTAGTCTTGTTTACACCAAACCAGTCTTTGGATACTAAGAATCATGATTGATCCGGAGAGACGATCTGATTTAAAGCGATGTCTGCATGCAGTTGAGACGCATATATATAAACAGTTTCCACGTCAGCTTACCTCAATGATCATCACGTTGCATGACGGCTGTCTCACGTTAACCCCAACAGGTGCCGCTGGGGGTCCAAAGAATCTTCGAAACGGCCCAACCTCCGCTCAGCTGTGCGCGAGTAGTTCAGCTAGCTAGCCATAAGGACGCCCACGAGGGCACCAGCGCCGAACTCCCACAGGCTCAAGAAAACCAGATTGGGAACACGATGTCTCGAGTACGCAAGCGAAGAACTGCAAAAAGCCTCGCTCGATCTACGAGTGGATTACAGGCATGCCGACAACTGTGCTAGGTAGTAGTACATCAGAGAGCGGAGATCAATCGAAGACACGCTGCGTAGATTTGAAGATGAAAAGGGAAGGGTCACAGCTGGATGGGACATGGCGAGCACAAGTAGCTATCGACTGGACTAATAATAATAACCCTAGTTACAGAGACAAGGTGCGTTGACGACTCATCATGGCATGGGTGGTGCAGAAGGCTCGTTGGCCGGAGCAGGTGACGATGCATCGGCTGCAGCCGCTCACTCGTCGGGAACCTTGTAGGCGTCGGCGGTGATCTCGGTCAGCCATAGCCCCGGGAATAGCGTCTGCACGAGGCAACAGGTGGCTGCTTTGATTAGCTGGATCAGCACTGTGTAACGTAATGTTCATTGCGAGCTAGTACTTAGGATTCAGTATTGAACTAGAAGAATATAACGATAGAATAATTGTACTGGTAGTAGTAGTACTCGCTAAGCCGAGGCTAAAGGCATATCGAGCGGATAAAAATACGACTTTTTTTTTTCTTTTGGCAGAGAGAGAACGAAGGGGTAGTATGGGGAATTGGCCTTACATCGAGCTGCCGCTGCACGAAGCGCGGCCGCTTCCGTGGACGCCGCCTCGGCCGGGCGCCGGTCAGGGCGTAGACGTCCTCCTCGACCTCCTCCGCCGTCAGCACCACGGAGAACGGCGTCCGGCCGCCGGATAGAGGCTTCTCCGCCGCCGACGGCTCCCGGTCGTCGAACGACGACGAGGCGGCAGCAGCTGCCGCTGCAGCACGTGCCGACGGCCGGCGCTTCCGGTCCCGCAGGTTCCACGGCCTGGGAGCCGGGGCCTCCTCCTGCTGGTGTTGGGGCAGCGTGGGCAGAGGAGGGAGCGGCGCTGCCGGGGGCTGGGGCAGACGGAGGCGGTCGGCGGCGTCAATGAGCTTGGCCCGGAGATCCTCCAGCCGGTCGTCGGCGCAAGGCTCCTCCTCCTCCTCCCGCGCGACGTCGGCGCGGCGGCGGTGCGACGGCGGCGAGCGCCGCCGATCGCGCGCTGCGCCGCGTCCGGAACCGTCCGTGAGCGACGGCACCCACGGCTTCAGGTGGAGCGACGACGGCGCGGCTGGCGGCTTGGCCCTCGGATCCGCGGTCGCCGCCATGGTCGTCGTGACGTGGCAGCAGCGGCGGCGAAAGCTTGAGGCAGAGGCAGAGGCGTCGCGTGCGTAAACCAGCGCTGGAAGGGGCGCCGGCGAGGCCGGGTACAGAGTCAAGCACGGCGATGGGGAGAGGGGCGAGACGGCGAGCAGGGACAGGGTCGCCTTGGTCGCAACGTTTTTCGTCGCGGGCGCGAGGCAGGCAAACAGAGAAGAGAGGAAGGATGGTCCGTGCGGACGGACGGACGGGGGCAGTTCTGGCAATCCCGGACACGCGCGTCGGAGGGGAGGCTCGGAGCCGTGAAGGGACCGCACGAGCCCTCCGACGCGTCGCGTCCACGGGCGGTGCAGGTGCGTGATGGCCGGTATGCGCCAGTGCCCTCGCGCCGATCACGTCGGCCCCCACCGGGCAGCGAGTGCGCGTCCCGGTGGGTGGTGGCGGCGGCTTCGTTCGGAGCTCTCAGTCTCAGGTGGCAGCGGGCCCTAGACGTCAGCCGGGAACCACGTCACGTCGCCGGAGGAAGGAGGATGGATACGTATCCTTCCTGGACCGGGTCGCGCGCGCCGTCGGGGCCCGCACGCACCAACATAACAGCAATTGACGCAAGGAATCAAAAGCTGTTAAATAAGGTTCATGCGAATGAAACTCCTTTGCTAACTTGTAACCAAACACGGTTATTGACGCAGGATGGCTAAGGAACTGAAATGTACGCCGTCCTCCGTAGAGGACGATTTTGAACAGGAACGTGGCGATCTGAACGACCGTTCATCCATCGCCTGGTTTCCCCATCTGTAATGCTACACCGGCTTCTGCATCCTTGAGGAATACGTACATGCCAAATAGAGCTGCAAATTGCAGGACCATGCATTCACGTTTAACAGTTTGCCACTTAATTCTGCGGCTCAACTTGATGGGGCAGGCAACTTGTGATGCCACCGTGCGCAACCGATAGGCGGCGGCAAAGAAGGAACGCGACGGCGACGCCACGTCGGTCTCGGTCCCCATCACTCGCGGGCGCGCCACGCACCGAGACCAAGAAGAACCCGACCGCCACACCCACACCCCGCGCAGCATCGAACGCGAAGCCAAGCCCAGCCAACGACTTCACCGAGGACTCCGCGAACAATAGACGAACTTTCCGGGGTCGTATACGGAAAACGACCTCCTTCTCTACCTCTTTCCCCGTTTTAAAAATCTGACCCCTCTTTTCTCTCTCGCTTCTCCTTGCACCCCCTCCCCTGTCCCCTCCTTTCTTCCCTCCTCTCCTCTTCTCCCACGCGCCCGCGCCCCCCTTCCATGGTCCTCATGACCGACGTCGAGAACGACCGCCGGCGCGTCACGAAGCACTCGTCGGCTCCACCGGATCCCTCCCCTCTTCCGTCGTCTCGCACGCGGCTGCACGGCTTCTCCTTCCCCACCCTCAGCTGGGGCTCGCACCGCCTGCTCCGCTGCGCCAACAACGGGCCGGCCTCCGCTTCCACGCCCGCGGCCCCGGATACCCCGTCCCCGTACAGGGAGAGTCCCCACCGTCCCGAAAGAGGCGGCGCCTCGCTGCAGCGGCACCAGCGCGCCCCTCAGCGGCCGTGGAATCTCCGCGCCCGCCGCCCCGCCACCGCCGCACCGGCGGGACCGGGCGACGACGCGGACGAGAAGGAGGACGAGGCGGCAGAGCGCGCGCCGGCGCCCGCGGCCGAGCGCGTGAAGCGGGTGTTCTCCGTCGTGCTGTCCAAGCAGGAGATCGCCGAGGACTTCGCGGCGATCCGCGGGACGCGGCCCCCGCGCCGGCCCAGGAAGCGCCCGCGCGCGGTGCAGCGACAGCTCGACGTAATAATCCAAACCCGTGTTTCTAGAATTTTATTGTTTTGGGGCGGTTCTCTGGCTTCGGTTTTTCATTCCAGTAATCTTATTTATGGAATTGCAGTTGCTGTACCCGGGATTGTGCCTTGCGGATGTCACGCCGGGCTCCTACAGAATCGAAGAGGTATAAGGATTCGTTCGATTTGGTTATGTGTGCAGGCCGTTTTCCGCTTGTTATGGTGGAGCTTCCAACTGAAGGCGGGGTTCAGATGTCTCATCTGTTCAATCTTCTTCTGCTAACACGTATTTTCCGTGAGTGTTTGGTACTGGATGGATTACAGGAACTTGAGGTGGAATTTCCTGTGATTCTGTATCGGGTGTTCTGGTTGGCGAGGAGTTTAGAGTTTTCAGTTTGATTTGGAGCTTGTAGGGTTGTCAGTTGTGCAAAGGGTTAGGTGGCCTGTTATCTTGTCATGTACATATCTACTCTATGAAGAAGTTTAGCTGTTGAATTTTCAAATTCTCTTTTGATTCTGACGCTTTGGTGTTATGATGCTCCTGTCTCCTGTTTGCTTTTGTGTTTCCTTGCTGACGATTGTTACCTGTTAAATTGCATAGCAAAAATAGAGGAATAAAGGTTGCATTTCTTTGAATAAATGCATATACTAAGAAGCTTCTTCAATTTTCAGTCTGATATCAATTTGTTGGTTTTTGCATTGAAGGCCTTTGCAATGGGCTATTTTTTTAATTGAAGAGCATGGCGTTTGCTCAATTGTACTGCTTCATAAGTGAAAGTTGGCGAGTAATTGCCTCCTAACGTATGTGTTTAATGTTTTTTATGAGGATTGTTGTGGAGTTGCAATTTTTTTATGTATTTTGTCTGGCATTGATGACCCTATATTTCAAGATAACTGCATTCGGAAACTTCCTTGCATATCCCTAATGCCATGCTTCAGGTTATTGGTCCATTTTATTCCTCTACTTAGCGAATAATCAACTCTTTGCATAACATTTTTCATGCCTGATGGCTTCACCCAAATTATGGCATGTCATCAAGTCTTTAAAAATGTTGCATGGGGTAAAAGTTAAAACTACTCCGAGACTAGCAACCATTAGCAGCCATCAAAGGTATCTACTTTAGATTGTAGGATTTTCATAGGAATTTTGAAGGACTTCAATCATTTGTGCATGTGCCTAGATTGTAGGATTGTAAAATTTCCTACAAGTGTCCTTTAGAACGAAGGATTGTGCATGTCAAATTCCCATGAAATGGTGGGATTTTAGAGGGTTTCTAACATCAGCTCCAACCTCATGGAAAAAATTCTTTGTGCCCGTCTCTTTCAATTCCTGCGTTTTTTTTTTCTAAAACATCGTTCCTGCACTTTTCCTATGTCTTCCCTTCCATAGGATTTAAGGTGCAAAATCACTTTAATCTTGCGTTTTTTCCCTATCCGTGCATTTTAAGAATCCCGCCTTTCAAACAAGGCCTAACAGTGATATATAACTATATAAGTAGTGGTTGGTTTCTTTGCTACCATCGCTTGAAATTCAAAGTTTTCACTCGTTTAATAACTGGACACCATCTCAACCATTTGTGGTTGAACCCACACAGCAACATAATTGCGAATCATGCTTGGATGTACTGATTACCGCTGCAATTCCATATGCAGTGCGTTTGTGTGTCAGGGTCTGATACCGGCGGTCACTGTCAGGAGGCAAAGTAGCCATCCTTCATTTTCACTGATTATCCCTCGTCTTTTGGGAGTAGTATTACAACCTGCTGCTTAGATGCGATTGAGCTCTCTTGTGATTTGGTAAAGCATCTACCATGATTCTCCTTTTTCACAATAATTGTCATTTTGAACAAGATTTTTAGTTCAAATGAACTAAAAATATTGTCTAAAACGTTAATTATTGTGAAAGGGAGAGGGTACTTAATAAAGCAGATCCTCTACCCAAACCTTTCTCCCGTATGGGCCCAACATTTTGGATTAGGCAGTGACGTTCGTAGTTGTACCCCATCGCCTTAGATGCTCTGGTGTCCGAATAAACTGCTGTTCCCGAGTAGTTCCTATTCTGTCTACATCTTGTTGATGATTTTCGAGTAATTTCTCCTCGCTTCTGAATGTACCCTTCGATCATGGGGAAGAGCAGAATGGTGCAGGCCAGAAGCCAAGTCAATCAGACAAAGAACCTTGTTGGTCCACCGGTCAGTCTCAAACGTAAACGCGTTAAGCCAGTCGCAGGCTCGTCAAAACCGTGACGACAGAGCAAAATCACACGGGCAGGCGAACTCGTGACTGGGTCGAGTTGTTTCCTCGGTTTACTCGCGACCAACTTTGTGAAGGCTGCCCTTATCATTGGGCAGGACGCAACGAAGTTCAATCTGGTCGTCACCTCTCCAAAAGAGTTCGGATATGAGCTCATTTGGAAGGTGCTTCGAGTTCGAGGTTCAAAGCAGGTGGTGTAAATACAACTGCAACGCTCCCTTTTGTGTACTTGTGTAAGTAGCATCAATTTAGATCAGATTAGTGAGAGTGCTATTGCCACTGTGAACTGACAGTAGGAGCTCTATTTTGTATGCTTCGAAACTGTTTTATTTTGTGTCGTCCTAGTAGTAAAGGATGTGATACACATGTAGTTGCAGGATTGGGAGATAAATTTATTGAATTATGCAAAGTGTTTGTATGGCTGAGTGCAAACCGTCAGATAAATATCTTGTTAGTACTATGATATGCTGCTTGATCGCTAGTTTTTTTTTTTGATACTGCTGCTTCTTGATGAACTCTATTATTAGAATTCAAACCATACATTAGTGTGCATACAAAATTACCTAAACACCCTTCATCAGAACATATATTTCTCTACCTTCATTCAATGTCGTAGTAAAGTTGCTCTAGCAACAAAAGTACATTAGCGGAACTGCCGGCGAGGGGGCGGATCGACGGGCCGGCTGGCACCTTCGAACGGTGTGGCGGCTCAACGGAGCCCAGGGCGGCGCCGAGCGTCGGTCGACGAGGACTTCCGAGCGGCACGGTGGCTCAACGGAGTGGGTCCCAGATTCCGAAGGCGGCGGTGAGCCAGCGGCGCGCAAGAGGAGCTCGACGGCGCACCAGATAAGCCAGCGCACGCGAGAGGACGACGGTACTGGGTCTGGGAAGGCGGCGCCGAGTGCAACCGTCAGGCAAAGCTTCGGGAAGAGTCGATCGGCGCAGGGAGGCGGACGTTCTTCGGGAGCCCCGGCATCGCTCCTCCCGCTCCGGCAAGAACCGTTCCTCCTCGGCGTGGTCTGTTGCAGCTGCAGCTGCAGCTTTCGTCAGCCATGGTTGAGTACCGGATCTGAGCTTGGAGTGAAATAGGATGGCGATGCAAGCCGGAAGCTAGAGGACGGGGGAAAGAGAGAGGTAAGATCGGAGTAAATGCCACTGGGGAACAACAGTGAAAATAGCAGAGAAGAGTAAGTTGAAGTGACTACACGCTGGAGATAAACTTGAGTTGGGACAAAATATTTTGACTGTAAATAAGCTTCACCTGTGACGGAGGGAGTACGCAAGAATAACTATTTATTAGATCATACGGTGTTGTTGCTAATAAAACATATATATGTTGTCCCTTTTATTTTGGCCAGGGATAATATAGTCCAACATATTATGGCACCCAACACCAAATGCAATACAGCCAAACATGGAAAAAGACTTAGATCATATCACTATATCATATAATCCAAATTGCTTGCTAATTCATTCTGAGAAACACTTTCCTCTTCATATCCCTTTCTTCAACCCAACCACTATCCAATCCCAAACGCGGAAACGCCACCTGAGGAATCTGTGTCCTATCACGTGCGAAGCAGCACCAACCCCTTCCCTGCTCACGTGCCTTCTCGGTGAACCAAAGTAGACCTCCACATCTCGAGCCCATTCACGGACCAACCGACCCGAGCCGGCGAGTCGGACCAAAGCAACACCACCGAGCGACTCCGGCGAGATGATGTCGCCGAAGCCCTCCGCCTCCGCCGAGGCGGACGGCGGCGCGAGCGTCTCCACCGCTCGGTCGGGGCAGACGGCGAGGTGAGACTCCCCCCCTGACCCCTTCTCCATTTCTCTAACTGCTCGCCGCTGGCGCGGCGCGACCCCGTGATCTCACTGCTGGATCTTCGTTGTGCATTGCTGATCGATTGATTTTGAGGGTTTAATCGCACGTTCACTCCTATGACGCTTAGTTGCTGTGCTGCTCTTTTGGCTCATCTAGTAAATATCATCGGAGAACGCAAAATCAGCTGTAAATTGGCGATCCTGTTTTTGCTTTAAAATGAAATGGATTCCCCCTCCCTCCTTCGTTGGCTTGTTGATTTTATAGTAATCATAGGGCTTTTGGGACTAGAAGCGAACCCAGTGATGTATTTATTTGTTCTGTATAGCTTATCCAGGATGTACGCAAATATAGCTAATTTAACATTTATGTCAAAAAATGTCTATAGTCATAAAAAATACACTAGCTACATTTAAGATGTTAGAAGGTTAATTGGTTACGGGAGTGTAGGGAGCAAAATGCATAATATAACTTGTCAGGACTGAGCCTACCCAACATGCTTGGGATGAAAGGCTTTGTTGTTGTATTGTCTACTCTGTTTGAGGAGTGAGATCGCTGATGGTAATGGTAAACATGAAACTCGCAGTGGCAGCAAACATACTATTCGTTATAGTCTCGGTAAATGTTTCAAGAGTAAATATCATGCAAGTATTTGAACAAAATGAATAATAATGATCGTAACTAGTATTGCTACTTTCGAAAACGTAAAACTGGCAGCAAACATACTATTGGCTCTAGTTACGTCGTTACTCTATATCATCTTCGCCATCATTATTATTAGTTTAGAAGTCAAAATAACTGTCCCTTTCTCAAGACCATCAAATGTTTAGCATGAATTTGAATGAAATGAGAAAAGTGGTCAACTCGATTTCTCTAATTACCATATCCATATTAAAGAATAGTTTAACTTTCCATTTTTTGAGATGTATGTTGATTTTTTTTACATCTTTACAGGTCAACACCATTGCAAGTAGTTCATATTTTGGGATATTTCATGAGGATTTGGTCTGTGTACTCCTTATATAACTACCTATCCAGTCGTGGGGATTCCATTGTTGGCTTTATCTTCAGTTGTCTTGTACCCGCTTCAATCATCTTCTTGGTCTTACAGAAGCCCTGGAAAGGCCGACCTTTGCCCAACTCACAGGTTCCATTGTACATTCTTTAATTCGACTTGCCTGCTGTTTGATGCCTGCTTTCTTTGTATTCATTCTTGTGTATCTTAATTCAGGTCGTTCCTACTGTTATCAATGGAGGAATCCTGGCATTATACTTTGTCTTATGGGGCAAAGGGCTTCTTACCTGTGGACCATTAGTGTAAGCATGTTGTTCTTTCAGCGCCATGAAGTTCCTAAGTGATGTGTGGTTTATGTTGCGAGGATGTCATAGAGTATCTAGTTCTAAACTCCTAGATGCAATTGTGCGAACCATAACGTTTGAGTCACTGGTCGTCAGGTCGTTGTGAAAATAAACATTGAAGGACAATTACTCTAAACTTACCTGTACGATGATCTAATATTTGATAATACTCATCATTTTGAGTGGACAAATGAGGACATGAGTTCTCAACTGCATGTAGAGGAGGGGGTTTTACCCTTATTTTTTAAGAGTGCAATCCATTTTTGAACACCTCAATTGCAGAACAATTGGGCTAGAGATTGAATTTTTTTCTTAATTGTGTTTACCAGTTTTTTCATGATCTGCATCTAAACTTTACTTCTTCTTATCTATTTGAGACTAGCGCTCTGCTAGCAGAGTATGCAGGTGCTGTTCTTGGAGTTCTCTCTGCTGCTTTATATGGAAGGAAAGTCAACATATGGAGGAAGGCAAGTTTTTTGCTTTAAAATAGGTTATATCCTTCTGTAATTCACATTTTTATTTTTATTTTTCTGATTTATGTTGTTCTATAAATTATACAATCGAGTCACTTCTCGCTAACGATATGTACGTATTATTTGTATGTGGCTATTTAATCCAAACTCCAAAGCATTTTTTAGTCACACTTTTATTCTTTTATGCAAATGTATAGCCCATGGAAAGGTAATAAATGCAGACATGCCCAAGTATTACCATTTCTTTTGTTTTTGATCTATATTGCTTGATTGTATCACTAAAACTGCTCGTAATTTGGACTTTGTACTTGGGGTTAACCTTATTGGCTTAAAGCACAGGATATGTGCGCATGGACATGCCCAGAAGCATTAGCATATCTTTTTTTAGCAAAGTCAACCATCTAAAATTTCATTTATTCAACTGCTAAATCACTTCCTTAAAGCACACATTTTTTTGAAGCAGTATGTCATGAATATTTATGCCGGTTCCCATGATTTTGCAGATTTGTGGGCTTGCTGCTATGTTGGTAGCATACTATCTCTTATCAAATGGGTGGGCTACAAAAACATATTCACCACTATGTATCCTCTATCCTGTTTCATACATTTGTTTCTGAAATGACTATTGTTTATGCCTATCAAGTATCTCTTCCTATAATGGACTCATGTAAACTGTGTTGGGAGATCTTGACTTGATACAGATAGCTTTGGAAGCGAACCACTGGAGAACTCAGCAAAAACTATCGGAATGAAAGAAATGGTGGTACCAATTACTGCTGGCGTTTTTTCTGCTTTAAGGAGAGTATTAGCTCGACGTGTTTCTCTCAAGGTATTCTCAGCTTCAGTATTATTTTCCCAGTTGTGAATTATAAGTTTCAAAGGTACTTTCAGTGTCAGCTATAGCTTTATAGTAACTAACATTCATCCTCATTTTATTTCTATGCAGAATCAACTTAAAAGGAGACTCCATGCTATAACTATTGCCTCTGCTACATGTTTTCTCTTTCCATTCGCAATGTGGGATACAATTCTAGTGAGTCTACGCTATTTTTTCTCTACTATGGAACTTGTTTCTGTGGCTAGGAATGTTTGCACATTTGTCCTTATATATTTGGTGATAATTGTTTTCTTGATTGAAGGGTTCAGCATCTGACAGCATAGTTAAACTACAATTTCCAAGCTGGGCATACTTGAGTTCTGTTTTGTTCGGAATGGTGCTTATCTTCTATGTCGATAATTTTGCCGAGGAAAAGTAAGTTGTCATGGAATATTTATTTTAGGTTACAGGTAAATTCAATGCTATGTTATTTTATGTTTTTGAAGAGAGGTATGCATACTCCTTTTTATTAGGGACAGTCTTAGCCAGATCTTCAGAAGACTGTAGATTTGCATTTATCATCCCTGAAAAACTTCATGAGTAAAATAGAAAAAAATGTTCCTCTTTTTTTCTTCTTGGATTGATGTGTTTTTTTTAAGTGTTTCTATAGTTGGGATGGCATAAGCTACTTTATCTTAGTTAGATTCTTGAGTAGGATTTCCCTTCAGGGTTGTAACATGCTTTGACAAGTTCCCATTCCTATGTGGCAGATTGCATCTGGTCTTCTCTTCTCCAAGGCACTTAATGGCTACAAGTGGTTGCATCATTGTTTTGGAGATATTGTACAAAATGGATTTCTCCCTTTTGGGATTTCTGTTGTGTTCCGTGATTTTGGGATTTGGTGAGTTTTGAGGTCTTATATGGGCCCTTCATTTTTTTTTTTCTTTCAGTATAATGACCAATGCTATTTCTGTTTAGGTATTTTTGAAGCAACCTCCTTGGAACGCTCAAAGAAAAATCCTTTGGAGGCACATGAATTGTCAAATGGAGTGTTCCACAATCAGTTGCCAATTTCAGCACTCCCAAGCTGAGCAATATAGTAATTAGGTGAGATGCAGTTAATGAAATGCTTCTGTTGCATAAAAATATCAAATGTTCCGTTTGCTGTTGTGATATTGGTACACTTCAACTTAGAGAAGATTGCAATACAGTTCAAGATATAAACCATGGCCAGACATTCCAATTATCTAAGAAAAATCTCATTGAAAATCTTGAATGTTTTAAAAGAAAATTGATAGTCTTTACATGTGAAATTTTTATCTAGTCAATCAATCGTGCTAACCCTTTTTTCTTGCAATTGCAGTGCAGTTATGACTTGCTAAATGGCCGCTGTTACACAGTTTTGCTTCGTGGGTTCTGTTCTTCGTTTGCAGAATGTTTGAGCCAGGCATAAGCTTGGATGTCTTGACCTGCCAAATTCCGTCCATGCCTGTAACACCCTCTAGCTACACATGGATGTCCGCCTTTCCTACAATAGCATCATTCCCGCTCCTAGTGGTGAAATCTTGCTGTTTCTGACTTGGTCACGGTTCATTTTAGCTGTTGCCGAAATACGTAATTTGTGCGGAGCACTGAAACGTTTAAGGGATAGATTAGAATGATTAAGAGAGCTGACTTTTACCCATACCTGAATCAGTGAACACGAACACCTGAATCTGTGGGGAACACCGGAATGTGGATATTATCTGACAAAATCTTTTACACTATACATTGACGTCCATATTGTGCGCTCCCTGGGGATAAACGTTAGAGAGAACTCATTTCTTGACAAAGTAACTTATTTTTTTTTCATTGTGTCATTGGAAAATCCAGCGTCCTCTCTATGCTACTGATTTAAAATTTTCTGATCCCCTGCTTGCCACTTTCATAATGAAATCACGAAATATCATGGTAAAAGAAAAAGATATTTTCGTCCCCGGCCCAGGGGCGAGAGGCCTTCTTTCTCTAGTCCATATATAGGAGAAACTTCTCAATATGCAGATGGGAAATTTTGTCATACAAAACCAAAACTTGATTTACAGTTCAATTTCTAACACGTCCCGGCCCTAACAATCCAAATGGGGGGCAGGGGCCGGTCTGGAAGTACAGGATCCAAATGGTGTGTGGCCCGTAGGGGCCAGCCCGGCACGGTCCGTTAAGTCCGTATAACATGCTTTTTAAGTTTTTGCATGTATTTTTTACTATCGGTCTTCGGGTTAGCCCGATCCGGGACGATCCGTCTAAGATCCGACACGACACACATAAAATGAGTCCAAACCGTGCTTGGCTGAGGTGAGTGTCGGGCCGAAGCTTTGAAGATTCGAGTCCGATCGGGCTCAGGACGGACCTAAGTAGCATGAACAGCTATAGTCGACAGGCAACAGGGAAAGATGAGAATGCATGCCAGGTTCCCAGTCTGAAAACGTTCTAGTGGATGAAGAAGTAGAATATGAACGTATTCTTACAAAAAAGACGAGGCTGGACTAGAATTCTTTACTTCCAGAAGGGAGCACCATCGTGCGCATGCGAGCTAGTAGTAGTGGAGTGGCTCGTCGCATCTCCTGTCGGCACAGCAACAGCACGCGGGGGAGCTAGCAGAGCTGAATTCCTGCCCGCCCGCACAACACGCGGGGGGAGCTAGCAGTAGCAGCAGGGCTGAATTCCTGTCCAGCTGGGCGAGACGGATCGGAGGGAGCACACGGCTGAGCGTTCCAGGAGAACCGGCGCGGAATTGATAAATCCCTCATCGTCTCAGCTGTGTCGCGGAATGCATGAACCTGACGATGATGAGGGCAATGCAAGTTGGGTTAATTAAATCTGTCTGGTCGCAGAGGGGAGGAGATCGAATCGGAGACCATGCGCCGACGACGACGCGCGAGCAGTATTTCTTTTGGAGTGGACTTTCGTACTACATAATTCCAGGAAACGCGTCGAGTCCAGTCCACGCATGGGCCGGGGCAGGGAGATCGCACAGGTGCAGGCCGTGGAGGAGGATGAAACGAATCGAATGTGTTGACCCAACCCAAACGAGAACGATCACAACTACTTCAATGGTTGTCGTTTCAGACCACCAGGATAATTAAAAATGAACTAGTCTGAACGACAAATAATTCAAAACGGTGGGAGTATTTAGTTATTCTCTTTGACTTTACGTATGCATAATGCAGGTGCGTAATCGTAAACGGTGCGAACTCAACTCGGACAGAGAAAGCAAGTATTTTGTATACACACTACTCCGTACTTGTACTCTGCTAGTAGTAGTACTCGGCGAGGCAGAGTTAGACTACAGGGCAGGGGACATGGACATATGGTTGGTTGAAGGGGTCTAGAAGCATGCATGATCGGCAGTTGAATATTGCTGCGGTGCCGGGTCTGCCATGCCGCCTGCGGCCACCAACCACATACGTGCACGGACACGCGCGGCCGGAGAAGCCCCGAGCGCTGGAGGCAATGAAATGATGATGATGGCGCCTGCGGGGAGACCAGCACTCAGCAACCGCGACAAATACCGAGGCCGGCCGCGTGACCTGCGCATCCTTTTGCGTGCTCTGCGCATGCTCCGGTCAAACGTTCGCAGGTACTAGTACTGTACTAGTATAGGCTAGCAGTACCACATTCTTCTGGAGTAGTACTACTACTAGTACCGTGCCGTGGTACTAGTAGTAGCGTACGACGTCGTACATGCTGAGGCATGTCTTGTTCTAACCAAAATGAGGTTAGAAATTTTGCTCAGTTCAGTCCGATCGACAGAATGCATTTCCAACTGAACCGGGCACACGGCAGCGACGGCGGCCGTCTCCCGCCTGCTGCTGAGGAGAGTTGACAGGCACGGGCGCACAGCAGAGCAGCTTATTAGGCTATCCGCACCAGCGTACTCTAAAACATACTCTATACACTATTTTTCTTCTATTTTTACAGTACATACTCTAAATTACACTGCAACACAATGTATACAGTATGTTTTACAGTGTGCCATCCCAGACGGTCTTAGCTTGGCATCCGGAACGGCATCATCCTGGCGAGTACCATTCTATTACTTACTTGTTACTCACTTCCTTCATTCCAAATTACTTATCAATCTGTAGTTCATTTTTTAATTAGAGAGTGACAAGTAATTTAAGATTAAGAAAGTACTTATTGCAGCCATTAGTTACCAAACACGCGAGGCGCAGCTTGGGTGCTCTGCTCAAGGGAATATAGCAGCTTCTTCTATTCTGAATATGGTGACACATCCTAATCAAGACGTCATGAGCCAAACGCACATGAGGAGAGCAGGGGGAGAAGATCAACGTCTACTAGCTCAAGTTTTTCGCAGCTCACAACTGCATGCATATGTACTCCCCCCGTCCCGTCCCTATGAACTTGTCGCTTTGTAGTTCACTTTTAACTACAAAGAGACAAGTTCATGGAGACAGAGAGAGTATGTTAGTATGTAACCCATACATACCCAGGTGAGGTTGCATTGCGGGATCAGAACAGTAGGAGCCAACAGAGAAGATTGCGTCGATCGGCGTCCGGATTCAGCAGGACGTGTGAGACATGGTTTTGCAGGAACAACAGAGAAGGGTTTCTCTAGTTTCTTTTACTTTACCTAGTGGGAGGGGAAGGGAGCACACGTCTGGAGTCGAACTGCTGACCTTCTTCCTCCTATCTGGCGCAACAGCAACACCAGCTAAGCATGGGTGACTGGGTCTGCGATCTAATCAGCACAACCTGGACGAATGGCATTTCAAAATTCGAACCCTAGATTACGCTCTGCCTGTCCATGCACACTGCTGCTGTGTGGCCAGAAAAAGGATGATGCCTTTGTCTCCTGAGGATTAATAAGATGGATGTACGTAGTTCACGGGGCAGGACCAGCAAAACTGAGCTGAACCTCGCTGTGGTTTTGCTTCTCTCTCTCTCCCCCTACCTGCTTCTGTTGCTCGCTGCGGCGAACCCCAGCGGCCAGTGTCGGATCAAGTGGGCGCCGGTCCATCCAAAAAAAAAATGCAGCGGCCAATCAACAGAATTTTGGACCAGAAAGTTTGCAGCCTTTTGACGCCCGTCGAGTCACCCTACCATGCCACTGCATTGCCTCCGCGCCAGACACCACTGCTCCTCGGCGTGCGCGTGGCCCCGCGGCGATTGGCTGTCGCGGAGGAACTGGCGCACGACCGCGATCCCCGGCCCGCGGACGTCGCGCTCCCAGGCCTCGGCCTCGGCCTCAGCGGCGCGCCCGGCCCCGGCGAGCCGCGCGCGGACCGCGGGCGTCGCGTCCAGGCGCCGGACGGGCCAGCCCCAGGCGTCGGCCATGCGCCGGATCTTGCCCGCCTGCGCCGACGCCAGAACCCGCGTGTTCGTCTTGACGTCGTCGATCGCCGCGGCGAGGCTCTTGCGGCCGGCGAAGTGGTCGCCGAGCTCCGGAACGCCGATGGCCTTGCCCAGCCCGGCGTGGGAGGCCCGCTCGGAGGCCGACGTCGCGGCGAAGTACGCGCGGAGCTCCTCGACCATGCCCCCCTCGCGCACCATGTCGTCCACGCGCCGGTCGAGGTAGCCGTCGAGCACCGCGGCGTCGACGTCGACCCACAGGAGGCAGCACGGGAACCTGAGCGCCGGCCGGTACCCTGCCGCGGCGGCCGAGAACGGGTCGTCGGCGTCGGGGCGGTCGGCGGCGAGGAGCGCGTGGACGAGCGAGTTGGACCCGCCGGCCACTACGGGCACCCGCCCGCGCGCCGCGACGGAGGTCGCGGCCTCGGAGGCGAGAGCGCGGTACGCCGACGCCGGGAGCTCCCCCGCCTCCGCGGGCACCGCCCCCAGGAGGTGGTGCGGCACGCCGCGGCGGTCGGCGAGCGGCACCTTGTTCGTGGTCACGTCCAGGCCCGCGTAGAGCTGTATCTTGTCGGCGTTCACCACCTCGCCGCCGAGCGCGACGGCCGCGTCGATGGACAGCTTGGTCTTGCCCGTGCCCGTGGCGCCGACGATTGTTGGAAAGTAAGAGGCAATTTACTGAATAATTCCGGAAAAATACGAGTAAAACAACAGCGATCGGCGGACAGACGGGACGAGAAATAACGCGTACCGATTCGAAGTCGATCGCACTGCTGTAGATCGCCGCTGTAGGCGTTGATGACGACGTTGAGCCGCAGCGCCCGATCTGGTCGGTAGACGAGCCGTGGTGAAGAACGCGAGCAGTCGCGCAGTGCGCTTCCCAAAAACCTTATTCGCCCTCTCCCGGTGCAGGATCGCAAGGGCGAGCGGTTCCGGAGACCTGCTCTCCCGGTCGTCGGTGCACGCCGGCGCTCGGGATGGAGTAGACTAGAAGGCGGCGCAAGGAACGCGAACGTGGGAACGATCTGATCGTTGGGTGCTCTGCCGTACCGCGGACGCCCGTATTTATAGAGTCCCAGGAGGCGGTTCGTATGCGATCTGGATCCTAACCGACTCCGCAGTCGTAGACGCGTCCGTCTCTAACGACTTGGACTCTGACTCGGTAGCCCCAAAAATTCGGAGGCCCAAAAGCCCAATTTAATTTTCTGCAAAAATATAAAATCTGGGCTCGGCTCGAGGCTCGAATTCACACGAACACACGCGCGCGCGCGCGTGTGCGGGGCGGGGCGGGGCGAGGCGAGCGAGCGAGGAGGAGGAGGAGGAGGAGCGCGCGTGGGCCACCCCTCTCTTCCTCTCTTCTCTCTCACTCAAGGAGTGGAAGAGCAACCTCCCTTATATGTAGGGGTTGCTCCACTTCCACTTCCCATGTGGGACTAAACACTTAGCACCACTCCCTCTTGCCCTAATGGGCCTTTGAGATTTTCTAAGATTTATTTCTGAATTAATATTGGGCCAAGCCCATTAATTCCAACAATCCCCCACCAGATCTCAAAGCCATTAGGAGAGAGATCATTCTCGTTCCTTGTTTAATATACTAGTGTTTTCGGCAGAGACTGTAAAGTTGAACTTCTGCCTAGATCCTCAAGTTTCATCAGGTCACAACTTGAACAATGGACTACGCCTTGAATTGCAAGTTTTGTGTGAACTGACTTCACCCAAAGACCATTACCAGTACTTGGCTACCAGTAGTCTACCCCGCGGGTGGAGCATATGCGTCGTACTCCCTGGTCTCTTCATGAGCTTTCTAGAGATCACCCAAATCTCACAGACTGCGACGTTAGACAGTCGGAGCTCATATAGGTGTGTTTCCTTCAAGATTGCCCTGTAGGACGACATCTTTGCTACACATAGCCAACAGAAACACATTAAGGCAATTCGCCAACCTGCCTTACAGTTTGAGAGTACAAGTGTGCATCTTCACATAGAGAGGGTATAAAGGAAGTACTCTCCTCGGTGAACCACTAGCTTGTTTTCCCATGTCCTAATTCACGGGATCTCCGATCACATAGGTTGGGTTACTACTATGGTGTCACATCAATGGGTCTCAGACCCATCTCTCTCGATGCACTTTCTATCACATTACGTGATAGACCCTTCGTAAAGGGATCTGCCAGGTTTTTGTCTGTTTGTATATACGAAACAGTAATAACTCCGGAGTTTCTCATTTTCCTGACAGATTTTAAACGTCTCTTGACATGTCTTGATGATTTTGCATTATCCTTAGAACTTGTCACTTTGGCAATCACCGTCTGATTGTCACAGTTCATAAGGATTGCCGGCAATGGTTTCTCAACTATAGGCAAATCCATCAAGAGCTCTCGCAGCCATTCTGCCTCCGCAGTGGCTGTCTCTAAAGCAGTGAGTTCTGCTTCCATGGTTGACCTCGTCAAAATGGTCTGTTTGCAAGACCTCCATGATATAGCACCACCAGCTAGAGTGAACACATATCCACTCGTGGCATAGAGTTCATCAACATCAGAGATCCAGTTCGAATCACTATAACCCTCAGGCACGGCCGGATGCCCAGTATAGTGAATTCCATAACTCATTGTACCTCTCAGATAGCGCATAACCCTTTCAAGTGCATGCCAATGATCTGTACCCGGGTTTGACATGAACCTGCTCAGTTTGCTTACAGCAAACGAGATATCAGGACGGGTTGCGCTAGCTAAGTACATGAGTGAACCAATCATCTGAGAATATCTGAGTTGATCTCTTGACTCTTTCTTGTTCTTTCTAAGTATCACGCTGGGATCATAAGGCGTTGGAGAAATCTTGCTATCCATAAAGCCGAACCGGCTCAAGATTTTCTCAACATAGTGGGATTGACTTAAAGTAATTCCACTCTCATCCTTATTCAGCTTAATGTTCAAAATAACATTAGCTTCTCCCAGATCTTTCATATCAAAACACTTTGATAGAAAAGACTTGACCTCAGAAATTATATTAATGCTCGTACCAAAAATGAGTATATCATCTACATACAAGCATAACATAACGCTATCGCCCCCACCATGGCGATAGTACACGCACCGATCAGCCTCATTAATGACAAAGCCCGCAGACGTCAAAGTACTATCGAACTTCTCATGCCATTGCTTAGGTGCTTGTTTCAGGCCATACAAGGATTTCAACAATTTGCACACCTTTGTCTCTTCACCTTTTACTACAAATCCATCAGGCTGTTCCATATAAATCTCCTCTTCCAACTCTCCGTTCAGGAAAGCTGTCTTTACATCCATTTGATGGATGATTAGACCATAAGAGGCAGCCAAAGAAAGTAGTACACGAATTGTCGTCATTCTGGCGACAGGTGAATAGGTGTCAAAATAGTCTTCACCTTCCTTTTGAGTATAGCCCTTTGCAACTAGTCTTGCCTTGTACTTTTCAATAGTACCGTCAGGTCTGAGCTTCTTCTTGAACACCCACTTGCAGCCTACTGGTTTGCACCCGTATGGCCGTTCAGTTAACTCCCAGGTTCCATTTGAAAGAATTGAGTCCATCTCACTATGAACTGCTTCTTTCCAGTCATCTGCATCAGGTGATGCATATGCCTCTGCTATGGATCTAGGAGTATCGTCCACAAGGTACACAATGAAATCATCACCAAAGGATTTTGCAATCCGTGATCTCTTACTCGACTGAGTTATTTCATTGTGTTCTTCCTCTGGGACATTCTCAAATGGTGTATCAAGAAACTCGCTAGTTGTGGTGGGTTCAGGACAAATTTCAGAAGAGATCCTAGCAATACTATGCATATCTTTCATAGGAAAAATATTCTCAAAAAATGTTGCATCACGAGATTCCATAATAGTATCAACATGCATATCAGGTACCTCAGATTTAACTACTAAAAATCTATATGCGATGCTCCGATGAGCATAGCCTAGAAAGATACAATTCACTGTCTTTGGTCCTAGCTTGCGTTTCTTGGTAATTGGCACATTGACTTTTGCCAAACATCCCCAAGTACGCAAGTATGAGAGTGATGGTTTTCTCCCAACCCACTCCTCATAAGGGGTTTTCTCTTTATTCTTGTTTGGAACGCGGTTTAGGACATGACATGAAGTCAATAGAGCCTCCCCCCACCATGCCTTAGATAAACCGGACGTGTCTAACATGGCATTCACCAAGTCACACAATGTGCGGTTTTTCCTCTCGGCTATCCCGTTTGATTGGGGTGAATAGGGAGGCGTCCTTTCATGTATAATACCGTGTTCCGCACAAAAATCATCAAATATTTTGGGAAAATACTCACCACCACGATCTGACCTAAGACGTTTGATCTTTCTTTCTAATTGAGTTTCTACTTCAGATTTATAGATTTTAAAGTAGTCTAAAGCTTCATCTTTAGTTTGCAACAAGTAAACATAGCAGAATCTAGTAGAATCGTCTATTAATGTCATAAAATATTTCTTTCCACCTTTTGTCAACACACCATTCATCTCGCATAGATCAGAATGTATGAGTTCTAATGGTGCCAAGTTTCTCTCCTCGGCTGCCTTGTGAGGCTTTCGAGGTTGCTTTGACTGCACACAACTATGGCACTTAGAACCTTTGACAATAGTGAATTCCGGAATTAATTTGAGACTAGATAGCCGATTCATTAAACAAAAATTAACGTGACATAAACGAGAATGCCAGACACTTGCATTATCATTAATACCGCCACAAATATGGTTTACTGACTTATTATTAAACTCCGAAAGAGAAAAGCGGAACAGGCCTCCGCATTCATAGCCTTTACCAATAAATTGTCCATGCTTAGACACAACTATTTTATTGGACTCTAAAACTACTTTAAACCCATCTCTACATAGAAGGGTACCGCTAACAAGATTCTTGTTCATAGTAGGGACATGTTGCACGTTCTTCAGCTGGACAATCTTTCCCGAAGTGAACTTCAGATCGACCGTGCCAACACCACGAACAGAAGCATGTGACCCATTCCCCATTAGGACGGCGGAATCCCGGACGAACTGGTAAGAAGTAAACATGGACATGTCAGAACATACATGAACATTAGCACCCGTATCAAACCACCAAGATGATGTTTGAGAAACAGAAAGAACAGTAAAGGAATTACCGTACCCATCTGCATTGCTGGATGTCACGATGTTGACATTCTTTTTCCCTTTGCGATCTGCCCTCTCAGGACAGTTCTTGGAAATATGTCCCTGCTCCCCACAGGTGTAGCAGCAGCCATCATTGGCTTTGTTTGACTTCTTCTTCTTGAAAGCAGTAGTTTTGTTTGGCTTGAATAGAGACTTGTTCCCTTTGTTCTTGACATAGGGTTTCTGCACCATATTAGCATTGGCGCTAGATTGACCCTCACCTCCTTTCTCAGTAGCGTCCTTAGCCCGAGCCTTCTCCTCAACATCAAGAGATGCTATCAGGTTTTCAACTGATATTTCCTGTCTCTTGTGTTTGAGGGCTGTGGCGAAGTTCCTCCATGATGGAGGTAACTTTGCAATAATGCACCCAGTCACAAACTTGTCGGGTAAAGGACACTTAAGGAGATTGAGCTCTCTCGCAAGGCACTGTATTTCATGAGCTTGTTCAACTACAGGACGGTTGTTAACCATCTTGTAGTCATGAAAATTTTCCATGATATACAGTTCACCACCTGCATCGGCTGCACCATACTTAGCGTTAAGTGCATCCCAGAGCTCCTTCCCATCTGTGACTGTCAGATAGACGTCACAGAGTTTATTATCAAGAACGCTTAGAATGCATCCTCTCAGGGCAGAATTGGCTTCCTCGAACTTTGTCTGTTCTTCAACAGACAAAGGACCTTGAGGCCTGCCCTCAGTTACCCAGAAGATCTTCAGCGATTGGAGCCAGAGCGTGGCCTTAACTTGCCACCTCTTGAAGTGCACGCCAGAGAATTTCTCCGGCCTCAGTGCATCGGCCAAAGTCATCATGTTCAATTCAGGAAATTGCCTAATAAGGTTTTTGGATTGTTGGAAAGTAAGAGACAATTTACTGAATAATTCCGGAAAAATACGAGTAAAACAACAGCGATCGGCGGACAGACGGGACGAGAAATAACGCGTACCGATTCGAAGTCGATCGCACTGCTGTAGATCGCCGCTGTAGGCGTTGATGACGACGTTGAGCCGCAGCGCCCGATCTGGTCGGTAGACGAGCCGTGGTGAAGAACGCGAGCAGTCGCGCAGTGCGCTTCCCAAAAACCTTATTCGCCCTCTCCCGGTGCAGGATCGCAAGGGCGAGCGGTTCCGGAGACCTGCTCTCCCGGTCGTCGGTGCACGCCGGCGCTCGGGATGGAGTAGACTAGAAGGCGGCGCAAGGAACGCGAACGTGGGAACGATCTGATCGTTGGGTGCTCTGCCGTACCGCGGACGCCCGTATTTATAGAGTCCCAGGAGGCGGTTCGTATGCGATCTGGATCCTAACCGACTCCGCAGTCGTAGACGCGTCCGTCTCTAACGACTTGGACTCTGACTCGGTAGCCCCAAAAATTCGGAGGCCCAAAAGCCCAATTTAATTTTCTGCAAAAATATAAAATCTGGGCTCGGCTCGAGGCTCGAATTCACACGAACACACGCGCGTGTGCGGGGCGGGGCGGGGCGGGGCGAGCGAGCGAGGAGGAGGAGGAGGAGGAGGAGCGCGCGTGGGCCACCCCTCTCTTCCTCTCTTCTCTCTCACTCAAGGAGTGGAAGAGCAACCTCCCTTATATGTAGGGGTTGCTCCACTTCCACTTCCCATGTGGGACTAAACACTTAGCACCACTCCCTCTTGCCCTAATGGGCCTTTGAGATTTTCTAAGATTTATTTCTGAATTAATATTGGGCCAAGCCCATTAATTCCAACAACGATCACCACCAGCCGCGTCTTATCCGAGCTGGTGGAGCAGCAGCAGCAGCAGCCGTCGCCTACTCTGCTTCTCCCTCCTTCCTCCATTCTGACGCTGGCGCTGAACTGTCGCCGCCGGTTTCGAGGCGCGTCCCTGCCGACGCCAGTGACGGCCGCGGCGGCCGCCATCGGTCTGCGGACGACGGTGCCGATCCTGCCGATGAGAAAGCTCATACAGTCTGCAGAAGCCGCCGCCGAACCCAATAACGCTCAGTAGCTTGCTCACAAATAGTGTCGTCAGCTACGGAGCCGCTTTATATACGGCGCGAGGCGGGCAGGGGCAAGCAGGAGGCGGGCTCACTTGCACGGCGTTCGGCTCATGTGCTGCTTGTCTTGTTGCTTGAGAAGTGGCCTTGCAGCCTTGCACGCCTGGTGTTTTTCGTGCTGGGCGCCTGTTCGGGCGCTGTCCAGCCTACGAGCAGGACGCTATATATAATCAGCAATTTCAGAGGGTGCGTTGCATGCGCTTTGGACGATCACTGCGCGTGCTTCTGGGACTGATCGCAGGCAGGTCGGAACTTGAAGTAGGCATCATAAGCTGACAGGCAGCCGTGCGGAGGCGTTGAAATCACCTGTACTGCAGGTGCAGTAATAGTCATTGACATGTGGGTCCGGTTAGCCGTAGGGCACACATGTCAGTGTCTGTTACTGTACCTGCAGTACGGATATGCATCCCGTGCGGAGCAGTGTCGGGCCTTTCGTCTCAATTCCTTTGTACGCAGTAATTTTAGAGTTGTGTATGAGGATATTTTAGTAAACAGTTTGTTTTCATAGGAAAATACATATTCTCTCAGTTTTTAATGTCATCTTTAAAATAAGAATTTTAATTTAGAAATAAATTAGAGTTGTTATCCTAATGATATCAAATTAAAAATAAAAGAGGGTATGCCTAAAAAATTCCTAGGAGGTCTAGACCATATGATGCCATAGAATCGGGATGCGCATCACTCAACCTCTAGGCACCCCGGGAATGTTATGTTGTTGGCTACAAGGGACGCTGATATTGAACGCATGCACGACCCTTCAAGAGGGAAAATGCTTCTATAAACAAATCTACTGTTAAAATAATCGAAGTTACTGTCTCCGTCTCTTTTTAACTGTCACTCTAAGTCTTTCTTACATTTACTAAATTAATTGTCATTCTCGCTTCCTAATACTCCTTCCATTCCCAAAAATTATATAAGTTTTTGAAGACGGAGATGGTGTGTCTTTTTTTTTGCTAGTACTACCTCTGTTTCGAAATAATTGTCATTTCGGACAATAAAAAAAAACTAGAAATGAACTAATAAAAGTTTCGAAATAATTGTCATTTCGGACAATAAAGAAACTAGAAATGAACTAATAAAAGTTATCTTAACAACAAATAAATTGAAACGGATGGAGTATATCTCTATCTTCTTTGCATTTCCTGTGCACTACACGAATTTCAAGCAAAAATAGCGATGCAGAAACGAGCGAGGCAGATAATTCGGGCAAGGAGCAGTGGAGCTCGCCACTGGGTACGTTCACGGTTCCCGGCAACGAGCCCCATACCTGTCGTGTGTGTCTCCGTGTCACTCTAGACGACGGCGCGGCGCGCAGCTGCCGGCCACGACAGTCTGCCTGGCCGTTGTGTTGCTGTCGCAGACTTGGCTACGGCAGGGGCAGGCTATCTGCCCCCTCGTTTTCCTCATGGCCACAGGCTATATCTGCGCAATGCAGAGACTGCCAGATGCGTGCTGCTGCTATTGGATGCGAATTGATTTGCAGCTCGACGGCAGCAGTTCTGCCATTTTTGCTTGGCAGCTTGAGGTTAAGTGATCGCACGTGCGGGTGCAGGTCGCTCTGCCTCTGCTGCGCATGCACCGTCCGTGAGTTTAGGCGTGCCTCTCCCAGATACATTGTGCTGTTCAGCTGTTCTGTGACATGGAATTTACTTGGAAGAAGAAACGAAGCAGCCACAAAGCAGGGGTCAAGTTCTTCCAAAATACTTTCTTCGGATTTTTTTATTTATCATCGATTAATTTATTTTTAAACTAACTAGTGCGAATAAAAAGATCCGAAGTGAGGACGAGAGAAGTTACAGCAACAAGTGAAGAAGGCGTACGTGCTGGTGGCAAGGAAGCTGAGAAACGAATGGAGTCAGCGGTGAAAAAAGCAGATGAGAGTGATCCATGGTTGCAGGAGTTTTAGTTTTGGTTTGTGCAATGTATTACTTCATTCATTCGAAAATACTTGTCATTTTTTAGTTTAAAAATAAACTAGAGAGCGACAATTATTTTGAAATGAAGGGAGTAAAACTTTATCCAACCTTTACCTTTGTACAGTACTAGTTGCAACTTACCCGTGTTGACTGTTTTCGAACATTTTGCAGATTGCCAAAAACTAGGTGATACTCCTCTTTTGGCAACAATTTTGGATTCTAAAAAGACCATGTAATTGTGTACTCACTTCGTCTTAAAAAATTTGTCACTTTGTAGTTTATTTTTTAACTACATAGCGACAAAACTTTTGAAACAGAGGGAATACTTACTTTTTTTATTGGTAATGCCGGGGTTTTTCCTTGCACAAAAAAAGTTACACCCATACTGATCCCCACGTATTGAGGTCCAATGTCTCGGAGTGGTTGCATGCATTACCTGCAATCGACGGCTATCGTGTTCTTGCTCAGTTGCAGGGCTCTCTGCATCATCATGGTGTAGCCAAATCTTGAAGTACGAAGAAATCTCTTTTCTGCAGACTTATTAATAGTATGAAACGAATGTAGTTTATTAGTATACTAAGAATCTTTTCTGAGGGTGATCTTGCGTTAAGGTTCAAGATAAAAAGGACGCAGGCATAAAGGGCCCTATCCTTCCTGTCCATGATAAAAATGTGATTTGATGGGAGAGGGGGGAGAATTAGGAATATATTATGATATATGATCATAATTGCAGCTGTACTGATGTCGGTATCCTCTGAAACCGAATTTTAGGATTGGTTGAGAAAATTTTTTTTGGTACAAAAAAGTTGGTCCATCGCCCATCGGGGCATAATGCAGCCCCATCTGCACAAAAATACCAGCACTTTTTGGTTACCACTACATTGGAATATTTTATCTGTAGCACATCTTAGGTTCTTACCGCTGCATGCTGCGTGCGTGCTATTGAGTTACCCCCTCCATTTCTAAGTTACTACCTCCGATCTGTTTTACTTGTCGCTTCGGACCAACAGAACAGCTGAAAAATAACTAGGTACTCATGTCCTAACGACAAATAATCTGAACCAGAGGGGTACTTATTACTGGTTAGTTCATGACAAGTATTTAGAGACGGAGAGAATATATAGTTGCCACGAACATATAATGAGCATCTAACCATCCACATCGCACTCGAAAAAAGTGCAGTTCTTTGCCCAAATACTATTAGGACGAGTACTGCAATAGCCAATCTCATAAACAATAAGAAGGAAACTTAGTGTTATTTGACAGTTCTGTGGAATTTGATTAAATCAAGTAATATTCAAAAAACACCATTTACCTCTTATACTCCTACCTTTCTCTAGGTTAATTCAATCCATCAACAATCATGTATAGTTTTGTATGGAAGATTTGTACTGAGAGGTGCCTCGCTAATCCACCCCACAAAAATGTTTTTACACCCATATAAACCCATATGTCTTTGTTTGTTCGAAAAAAAAACATATGTCTTCTTTTCATGCCTTTGGAGGCATCTTGCCGATCGAGGTGCACCTTATGATGATTTTCTCATATGCTTAGTTTTTTTTCTTATTTTTTATAAAATTGATCTAAATTCAAGATATTTTTACTTGCATATTTAAAGTTCGGGAAAGTTTAAATTAGCCATTTTTTATTTTCATAAAAAAAACTCGTCTAGATTTTCGATCTTGTTTGACTTGTAATAGTATGAATTTCATCTCCTCAAATGGATCTGTAAGGATCGTACTTACTACAGTAGTTGGAACACATAATATACATGCAAGCTGTGATGAAAGCAGCTTGGAATCCAAAAGGCACTTTGAACAGTTTTTCTGCCTGCCAATGACGCTTTCACCTCGTCTTCACCAAGTGATTCCCGCGACATTGCATTATCAGACGCAATTCCAAATTCCAGGCCGTATTCAGTGCCAGTTGTGGAATACGTACCATCCGGACATGGTGCATCTATATCAACCGACCTTTGGAATCATATCCCTCATCGCTCATTCCGTTCATCAGACTAGTGTGCGTGTTAATTCCATCTGGTACAATGCATGAAATCTGTCGGATTTATACTGTGCATTGCACTCGATTCCGCTCCACCACCAAACAACTTTCGGAAAAGGCTCTTATTAGAACCGAACACATATGGAAAGCGATTTTTTGTTTCCAACAGGTGAGAGTAAAAGAATGATCGTAAGGATACCCTTTAATTGTAGGGAGTACCCAGTTCAAAAAATAAATTAAGTTTTCATAATTACTCAGTTTTTAAATGTTTTATTTTCTTGAATTAAAGAGGGTCAATTGGGTACTCGTAAGTCACCTTTTTACACCATAAGAGTGACGTATTGCATCTGCGGGCTAGCTACCGGCCTGGCCTCTACGTATCATCGTCAGGAGCTAGCTCATGGTAAATAATTTACAATTTTTTAGATAACTTAGATTATTCATTTATGGGAATACCAATAATGGGTAAGTTAAAAACATATGAATTGAAGTTGACACTGCCGCGTTGTGTCCGTTTCAGCCTATGAGCACGCGGCGTGAGACAAGTTTTTTCGAACACTCGCGGCGTGAGACAAGTGGCTGGGTAAGAGAGGAGTGACAAGAGACCATCGTTTTAAACGAAGAGGCATAGATAAATAAGTGCCTATAATACACTCTTTCCGTTCCTTTTTATTTATCACCAATTAGTTTAAAAATAAACTAACTAGTAACAAATAAAAAACAGAGTAGGTAAGCTGTAGGGGAGCTGGGCCCCTCCTTCCACTGCATGCCTCCGCTTGACACATTCACCGTTACTTATTACTTCCTCCTTTCTCAAAAGATTGTCACCTTTAGTTCATTTTTTGAACTAAAGGTGACAATCTTTTGAGAAAGGAGGGAGTACTTTTTTTTCTATACAACGTCTTCCTTGATTAATTTAGAGTTGAACTAATTAGCTATTATTACATAGGTCCTGTTTGGCATAGCTGGAACTTGTTACAAAAGCAGCTTGTTTGAAAAGGTGGTGGAAAACAGCTTCCGTTTATGTCCTGCTTTTAGTTCATTATGAGAAGCAACTGAACTAATAAGTTATTACAGAAGTTTCCTGTTTGACACACTCTCTATTTATTTTTATAAAGAAGTTGCAGGGCCATACACTACCGATCGATTCACAGTGCATGCATGGTCCCCTTCGTGCTGAGAAACCGACCCTGATGGGTAGCTGAATGTTACGGTGAGAAGTTAGTTGGTGGTGTACTGCGTCAACTGGTACTTCTATGTTTTAAAAAGTTTGTCTTTTATAGTTTATTTTTAAATTATACAAAGCGACAATTTTTAAAGAGCGGAAAAGGTATAATTTAGTCAGCAGCGTTAGATTCTCGCCCGCGTTCGATGGCCGCCGACCTATTGTCCATTTTGTGGAGCTGATGAGTGAGGACGAAAAGGCATTAACAACACGCACGCAGTCGCATCAGTCCTTATCAAAGAGATAGCTAATCGTTTATTAGTAGTACGAAATGCTAACATGTAGCGTTAAAAAAATAGGGTGGATCAGGTAGCGGCGCAAGCTGTACAGCAAAACGGGTGCTGATATCATCAAACACCATCAGAGATTAAGCCCCTCCACCGACCCAAAACCTGTCGAACTCTGGCGCACACCAACGAACTCTTCTTGTATAGATCGATCGATTAATTGCACGTAGGTACGTACTGTACTCATTTCTTTAAAGGGTTATGATTCAATGACGTACGACGACGACAACCTGCAGCGTGTTCAAGATGACGCATGTACTAAAAATGAGCTGTGTTGGGCTGTCCTAACGTCAATTAAAAAAATCTAGAGGGAGTATGTTCTTATCTTTTTTTTTATCGTTTCAAACAAAGATATAAATTAAACATATCTTGGTTGTTTTGTCCTAACAACAAATAAAAATATAAAGAGAGTACTCACTGGATAATCATACTGGTATTCTAGTCACACGAAAAGGAGAGACGAAATGAAGAGCACGCACTTGCAATCTCATCGCGCGCCATTGTTTTTTTTTAAATGTCATCGCCTTCTCACTAATCATACAACTGGGAACATCTTGTGGCTGATTTCTTGTACTCCCTCATTCCCTGATTACTTATCGTTATGATATATTTTTAGTTCAATTTTGAACTTTAAAACTTATTCAAACGTTAAGTAATTTAGAAATGAAGGAGTAACTAATAAGGGCATGTTTGAATGCTATACCTTATCTTTTTTTTTTTAGAAACTGTGACGCTATACCTTATCAAAACCGAAGTATAAAAAACCATGATTTTAGAAGCCAGTGACAAATAATACCATAGTTTGTTTTAAAAAAGGCTAGGAGTGGAGTTTTTAAAACTCTAAAATGATTGCACATTTAGTATACTATGGTACTTAAAACTATAATATTTTTACATAAAAACACTCCTTACTTTCGAAAATTAAAATATTTATTCTTTCAAAACTATAAAATACTTTGCATCCAGACAGTGCCTAAATTGTTTACAAAAAAAAAAGATGAAGCAAATTCCACAAAGATTATTGGGCCTGGAGGTGTCGTCTGCAGTTATGGGCTTTCAGTTGGACTGCCCCGGCTTAATCAGATGCACGGCGTGGGCTGCTTCAGCACATTACCCAGCCCAATATGAGTAAACGAAGAGCTCGATGGGCCAAAACTCAAAGGGCAAGTAGCCTCTCCGCTCTGGCGCCCCGAGTGGCGGCGGACGCCGACAGGCACCCACTCGCACGGCCGCGCCGCGCGAAAAATACCCTTCTCGAACAGAGCACCCAGCACGTGCGATCCGGTACCCACTGCCGCAGCAGTCAACGGGCCAAGCAGCGCAGCACTGCAGCAGGCAAGCGCTCTCTAACTCTCTCCCTCTCTTTCTCCCCATGGCGGCGATCTCGCAGCGGGTCGCGGGGCCGTTCGGCCCCGCGGTGACGAGGCGCCGGCCCGTGATCGCGGCCGCCGCGGCGCGACGGGCGCGAGTGCTGGAGGGAGCGAGCGAGGAGCTGAGGGCCACGGCCTCGCAGTGCCTGGACTGGGCCCCCGCGCGGCGGCGGGTGCGGGCCGCGTTCGTGCCCGTGCTTCCCTCCCTCGATCATTGCCTCTTCAAGGTCCGTACGCCCGTCGTCTCTCCTCGCTTGATTCCGTCTTCTACGCTGTTCCAACTGTTCCAAATGGTTAGACTAGCATGGTGCGTGGAGTCTTAGGCACTTCCTGTCGTCGATGTGTGCGCTGAAATTACTCCCGAGTTGTTTCCGACTCGGCAGCAGCGTACGCAAATCGATGGGCCTCTGCTTCAGAGTGCGTTCTATGCAGTGGCCATCGCTACAGACCCACGCCATCTTGGGAGACTGAAGACACATTTTTGTAGTTTATCACCGGTGTTCGCATTGTCCAACCTTTTCAAATCTGATTTATAATAATTCAAAAATGAAAAAAAATCCTCAAATGAAATGGAGCAAACCGAAGGTCAAATAAGAAACAACTGATAGATGATATCCTAGAGAGTTGGAAACATGTAGAATTGAGATTGGTATCAATGCGATCATAGTAAATGTTGGATAAGAATATCAAGTTCCTGTTGGTATCTTGCAATACTATCTCATACCATGTCAGTTGGCTCGACTCTCACAGTTTCTTCGTCCTGCTTCTCATTCTGCAGATGGCTCCCCAGGGAATAGAGATGGAAGAGGTAATCACATGATGGAATTTTTGAATTGACCTTGCCTTCCGTTTGGTTCAAGTAGTTCCCTGGCAGAAATACAATGTACCAAGTGGCTCTAACATCGTTTTCTGCTGAAAAAGTTGGGATCACGACAACCGTTAAATGATAGATATTTTGAGCCAGCGCTCAAGCTAGTGGCAAATTTAGCATGCACAACTTTAGGGGAAGGTGTGAATGTGATGTTACTGCTCCTAATGGCTAATGAGCGAGATTATTTCTGTAGAACTATGAGACCAATTCGAAGGGGGTTGAGATATTCTGGAAGAGCTGGCTGCCCAGGGAGGGCACTGACACCAAGGCCGCACTTTTCTTCTGCCACGGCTATGGGGATACCTGCACCTTCTTTTTTGAAGGTGACATTACTTGATCTGTTGTGTTATGCTTTGTATTTAATGTTCCTTTCTCATCACCTTTATTAACAAGCTTTAATATACCAGGAATTGCTAAGAGAATAGCAGCTTCTGGATATGCGGTGTATGCTATGGATTATCCTGGTTTTGGTTTATCATACGGTCTGCATGGTTACATTGCTAGCTTTGATGGAATGGTAGATCATGTCATTGAACAATATGAACGAATAAGAGGTTTGTAATGGTTCTCCTGTAGACAAGAGTAGATATGCTATGTTGACATAGTATTTCCATCATAATATCAATGATTTGTTATTTCTCAGGCATGAGTGAAGTACGCGAGTTGCCACACTTTCTCTTGGGACAGTCAATGGGAGGTGCAGTTGCTCTGAAAGTACACTTGAAGCAACAAGAAAAGTGGGATGGAGTGCTTCTTGTCTCACCTATGTGCAAGGTATTTCTAAAACTCTTCATGAAAATAATCAATCAATTTTTTTATGGGATACATACATTCTCTCGTTTTATACTCTACGGTATAAGTTCCATATGTAGTGCTCATTAACTTTCTGATTATGCTCGTGCATCACTGTAGCTGCCTGTAATTTCACAGTTAGTGTATTGTAAATGAGAGAACTGTTTACCAACACCAACCAATTGACAAGTTGATCAAACAATTATATTGCATAGGTACTATTAGCTAATAGACCCATTTCTGGTTGCAACCATTGCATGCGTCCAACTTTACTGCATGGTAAAATAACTAATCTGAAGCATGTGTGAACCACTTACCTAAGTCTTATTTACTTATTCATCATAAATAGCTAGCAACTGCTATGGAGGGTGTTCTTTGAAGTATATTTGCAATTTTTTCAAGCCCAAGGATTTTTTTTCATATTTGCCATTTGATTTTTGGCGACCATGCTTTATAAGACTGACTTCTATTTGGCAAGATTTCAGAAGATGTAACACCACCAGCACTGGTATTGAAGGGACTGAACATATTATCATGTCTTCTTCCCGAGGCAAAGTGGTTTCCACAAAAAGATATAGGAGATTTGGCATTTAGAGATCCAAGGAAAAGAAAAGTAGTAAGTTTCTTGCACAATTTGCGGTGCTATTATCTTAATGCAGGAATGTACTACCACACCTAGCATGCATCCCATTATCCATGTGGTATTTGTGGTTTGTTTATCTTTTCTACAATTATATAGTAATGTGCTACATTTTGCATAAGTTCATTTGAAGCAAAATACTTGCTCGTCTACAGCTTGTCTTTTTTGTCATGCTGTTAGGGTAATAATTGTGTTACTTATAGAATATAAGGCAATACAACAGTGCTAGCTGAAATGTTTTGTGTCTTCACTCTTCAGTGATGGCTGGTTGAAATATTTAAGTCACTTACCCCTCACTATTTTCATTTTTCAGTCTGAGTATAATGTCATCTCATATTCTGACCAAATGAGATTAAGAACAGCGGTTGAACTTATGAAGGCCACAAAGGACATTGAATCACAGTTGGATAAGGTCACTACTACTTCTCCTTATTTCTCATGAATTTGGAGCTCTTATTCACATTGTAAAAGTACCTAATTTGAAACAGTGATATTGCATTAGGTCTCCTCTCCATTGCTGATTCTTCATGGAGCAGCTGACATGGTAACGGATCCTCAAGTAAGCAAATTCTTGTATGAGAAAGCATGCACGAAAGACAAGGCACTCAAGCTGTATGAAGGTAGCTACCACTCCATCTTAGAGGGAGAACCAGACGATCGTATTTCAACCGCCATTAACGACATCATTTCCTGGCTGGATTCACACTGTTGAGCGCTTTTCAGACAAGCTTCATCCGATGTTGATTTGCTGCCGATCGTTATGTAGTCCTCAATTCTTTTGCGATAGCGTTGGACTCTCTACTTGTTCAAATAATTGTGGACACCGCATTGCATAATTTCTTTGGATGGCAGTTTTTTTTTCCTTTGGCTCAAGTTTTAATCATGGCTGCCATTTTCTTTGCCTCCTTTTTATATCCCTTTTTTGAGGAGTATTTGACGCACAACAATGCTCCTGCTTAATTTCGGGAAATTTCATGTGTTTCAAGTGATGCCACTCATGTATTATGACGCGTCAATCGTAGCTGTTGACACAACTAATGTGTTCCAAATGAGCGCTAGATTAGTCGTGTTTGTACAATTGGATACTCGTTCCATTTTCAAATTATTTACCAGGGAAATCTTGAACCTTTGAACTTCCGTGTCACTGGGTTGGGCTTAACCATCTGAAAATATCGACGCCGAAAGCCCATTTGGCAGTGACAGCTTAACCCACAGCCCATACACCTTCACCGGCGTCCCTCCGCCGGGAACCATCAACCATGGAGGAAGCCAAGGCGGCGGCGTACTACGACGAGCTCAACCGCAAGGGCGAGGGCGCCCGCCGCTTCAAGCAGGGCCTCGGCTTCGCCTCGTCCGATCCCGCCCCCTTCCCCTCCAAGCCCGCGGGCTCCTCCTTCCTCTCCGGCTTCGTCCGCGCCGGGGCAGCCCCCGCCCCAGCCCAACCAACTATTACCGCCAAACCCCTGCCGTCCCCAGAGCGTCCATCCAGCCCGCGCCGCCGCTTCCATTCACCGTCCCGGGCCCGCTCCAGGTCCCCATCCCGCTCGCGCCGGCACCGGTCCCGGTCGGTGGAGCGGAGGCGTCGGTCCAGGTCAAGGGAGAGAGGGGACCTCAGGGTTTCGCGGAGGCGTTCGCGGTCGGCGTCGCGATCGCGGTCACCCTCTCGCCGGAGCAGCAGGAGTTCGCACTCAGAGAGCCGGCGGGATCGGCATGGGGATTGGCGGCGCGACAATGGTGGCGGCCGCGAGAGCTCTAAGGGGCGCAGCGGCAGCGACGGTGGTAAAGTGGACTACTCGCGGCGCATAGAAGGATACGATAGAATGGTTCGTCTCGTCCTGCTCTTGCTGCTCTGTGAAATGTCGGGTGTTATGCAATTGTGTTGTTAGCTTGTAGGTGTTTTAATTGTTTTACAATGGTGAAATGTCATCCTGCAGACGCCTGCTGAGAGAGTTAAAGCGAAGATGAAGCTTCAGCTATCAGAAACCGGTACTGGCGTTGCTAATTTTATCTGCTTCCATTTCGTTGTCCCTGATGTTGCCTTTTCAGTTACAATGCTGCTGCTACTCTGTTTTGATCAGAAAAATGGTCGGTATTGATAGCCCATATTTGCTGCATCTTTTTTCCATAGTTTTGTGCAAGGTTGGAATATGATTGTGATAAGACGGGGCAGTTTAGCTTGTTATGCTAGCTCGATTGATTAAAATTTTATATAGATAGGTATAGGAAGTGCAATACTTCTGTGTACTCATGTTAAAAATACAGTTGTCCACTACAGTACACATGGAATAGCAATGTTTTCTGTTGATTGTGCTCCTTGTTTGATTTACGATCTTCATGGTTTCCACCAAAAAGATTTATGTTCTGAAGATTATATTATTTATTTCAATGCTTCACAGCTTCAAAAGATTCTACTCTTGGAACCACACATGTCCGGTGGGAAAGATTTGACTTCAATAAGGATGCTCCACTTGATGAAGATGAAAATAATGTTGAAGGTAGTCTTGTGTTTGCATTGTACTACTTATACCTTCCTCTGATTTTGCATTAATATGTATCTGCATTAGTCAGTTTCAGTGTGGCTGTATCGTCTTGCATCCTGTGACTTATACATTAAAATAATTCTTGATTGAAACTATATATTTAGGGTGTAGATTGTTATATTTAACCAATCACAGACATGAATATAGCTTTTGCACTAGATTATGTTGTTTTACCAACTATTGTTATTGAGCTGATGCTGTTGAAAGTTGAAACTGAGATTTGTTGTTTAGCAGGATTTGTTTCTAAGTACTCTAGTATTATTATACTCTGTAGCTTAAGCTTTGAGAGGTTTAAGTGTAGTACATACAAAATCCTTCAACCGTTTATTGGTATGCAAAATTTGCAGTTGCTAATGATGATGCTTCACTGGTGAAGAACATTGGAAAGAGCTTCCGACTTTCTGCTGTGGAGGTAAATGTACAGTGCTGCAAAATAATGAGTACAGTGCCATATTTTGTGGTCCTCAAATTGTTTATAACCAGGGTTGTTTTTCTTGTGCCTTGTCCTTCACATATCATAGTCAAGGCATGAAGATAAAGTCAGAGCCGCACATGATGAGGCTATATTTGGAGTACCTGGAGCTTCAGTTCTTCATCTTGATACTGTTGAGGATGAGCTTAAAACCCATGAGGAGGAAGAGAAAGCTGAAGATATAGAAGCTCAACCTAGCAGTTCCCTCATTAGCAATAAAGTAATTACTACCAAGTTCGTTTCCTCCTGCGTTTTGTTTATTCATGTGCATTGGAAAAGAACTCATAACACATTGTTTAATAGGTTCTGGCGATGCAAAAAGGGTCATGGAGAGAACGGGCTCAAAAGTTGCGGCAGGGTTCAAATTCATGAGGCTGCAGTTTGCGTAATCATGTCCGATAATGAGCAGAACGTAAAGATTCAATCCTTAGGGACTTGATAGCTTGACTACCTACCTACGTTTGAACTCAGACTCATCTTGTATGTGTATTTTGTAAAATGTCTTCGTCTCATCGTCTTGTAAATTTTACGAAGGTACCAACGTCCTGTATGCCTTTAAAGTTGATGTGTAGGTGAATAACGCATGTTTGTTAATTTTATGCTGTTGGCGACGATTCGGACGCACTTCGTCCTGGTCTGCATCATTCGATCGTTTGATGTAATGGGGTGACCTACGATAGGAACAGCAGGAGACAGAAAGGCCGTGAATTGCCGCACTCGTGGGTGGACAGCAGGAGGCCAAGGAGCCAGAGCAGGAAGCGTGCGAAGACGAGTTCTCCGCTGCAGGCAGCATGCCAGGTGCCACCAGCGTCATGCACAACCGTCAGACCGGTGGACGTGCCGACAAGCACGAGGAACGTGGGGGGAGATCAGCCCGCACAGCATTCCGGGCATGCATGCGGGAGGCGGAGGCGCGGCTATTCACGGCGGGGCGTTGCCGCTTCGAGTTGACGGACCAATGTAACGAGTGACTTCGAGTGACTTCAGTTTATCGGGCCTCCTTTGGTCACTCGGAAAAAACTACTATCATCCGCTCATCGCCTCTGAAGTCAACCATGGTCGGATTGATAAGAGCTGCTTGATGTCCACAAGACAAAGTATTTGATACTCCAACGATGAACTGATTCCAAAACAGTCTAATGTCTCGTAAATAGGAAATTCTTTCAAATGAAACGGGACCAAGAAACAACAAAACATTTCACCTTGCAATGCAAATGCTGTAATGCGAACGAACATAAACTCCGCTATTTGGATTTTAACAACCTCTGACCACGCAGACCATTCCAGAAGTCTCGTGCTCTTGTTACTTTCTTCCCGGGGAGTTGAAGCTCCAACACCTATCACGCACAACATCATATACACCGAAGAAGATCACAAGGAAACAAGAGGGCAGCAGAATGTAATTGTTCTTTGCCAGCATAATAGGGTGCACACCTCGAGCCATGTCGATCGACTGCAAGGAACCAGCAATGAGCTCCCGGAGAATAGTATCTCGTTTTCATCCCCAGTCTTGTCACATGATGTCGAAACCTTTGTGCTAATAACTTTGATCACTAGTGGCTCGGATTCGCCCTTTTGGTTTATGAGTTGCAGCTTTGCACGAGTTCCAGGCCAACCTGCAAATGCACGTACCTACCAAGTTGGTTGGCAATACCTTTGGTGGGCATGTTAAGAACTAGAAACTCACCTTGTTATGGAGCACCTTAGCTTCTTGATCAAAAGATAGCCATGACTCTTCAGAATTCAACTGGAAAACAAAGGTCACCATAATAATTTAGTAAAACAAACCATGGTGATTTTGTTATATCAAAATAGTGGAGAATCATTTGACTATTTGAGAGCATCAGCATGCGTGCAGAGTTTAAAGTGCTTGGTACTAGGATTTCCCGTCTGATTCTGGCTTCAGCAAGGACATATCACTTTTATTAAAAGCAAATACGATTGTTTGTAAAGAAAAAACAATAAATGACTAAGTCCACTTTGTACAACTATGTAGATCCAGAAATACGAAGAAGTACACTCTAAACACTAACTTCGGCACAATATACTTCTTGAAAGTGGTACTAACATTGAAAACACATGTCCACAAAAGGCAAAAAAGGAAAAATACATCACAGGGTGGGGTTCCAACAGAAAACTCTAATCTTCTAAATTTATTCAGTTCCAAACTTTTTATTTCCAAAGTCCAACTATCAAGTAAACAACTGCAGGAAGTAACTTTGGAAATAAAAGTGTATGCAACTTGAGGCGTTCATTCATTAAACATAATCAAACGGCCAAATGATGTCAACTTTATGATTTTTCTCGGTGAATGTTAGGAGGGACTGATGCAGAGGATATTTTTCTAATCTACCTAGAGATTTGACTCTTGATAGAACTGCATGGAAATCAGAAATTCATGTGCTGGAATCTTAGTTTATTCGTACTTTGTTTACTCTTCTCTCTATTCCTCTTTCTTTCTTTTACTTTCATAAGTTTCTGTTGGGTTTCATATCTAGCCTACCCCAACGTGCTTGGAACAAATGTTTTTTTGTTATTGTTGTCATTGTCATCTAATTTCATATCGGAAAGACCCAATTCAATTGTATCTATTGAATAAGATAACAAACTCAGGCTATTCCAGCTAATGCTTACCTTGGGTGCCAGTGTAGCTTTGGAGTCATCCTGTGGTTGTGCCTTTTCTTGGGCCGAGCCATCAAGAATGGATGGTAGTTCATGAATCAATAGTCTGGATCCTATTTAATACAAGCATCAACATTACTAACTAAAATTGAAAATGTTGCGTGTCCAGCTAATAATTAAGAATAAGCAGAGCAGCAATAGGGCAGGTAGGCCTCTTCAAGTTACATGATGATCAGCTCCATGTATATGACCATGTACAAATGTGACCTTTCATGAGACTGTGGTCTTTACCTATATCAAACAAAATAGCAAGTACCTCTGGTGCCTGCAGACAGACGTTATATAAAAAAAAGGGTCAAAGAAGGATATAAAAAAATATCTGGCATTTATAATCGCTTTACTTTCTTCAGTTTTAAATCTAAGTTAACCTAAATCTCACTTACAAACATCTTGTTGTCATCTCAAGTTAGTTCAACTGTGATGTCCAATGTAAGTTCAAACTTTCAGCATCTAGCATCCATTTTTGTTGGCAAGTATGTACTCTTGAAATGAATAATCAAAGCAATTATTTCATTCTATCATTTTAAGCAGTTATATTATGTCATAAAAAAGCTACTGATAGGCTAATAAAAACTGTTAGTCTGGTACTAATTAGTAATTTTATAATAACCATATACTCACATCAACTAAATGCATAATATATTTTTGTATAACATGGAATTGCCAAGGTGACACATTAAAATGGCAAGACAAGAAAATACCACGTACCTTGATGCATTCATCTACAGAAAACCTTTCGAAGGCAATCACTGGACCAGCATCTAACTCACGAACAGTATATGCAATGGAAACACCTGTTTCTGTAACACCATCCTACAGACAAAGTGGGCATAAAAAAGGTATTGCATAGTTTCAGAGTTGATTTGCAGATCATAACAAGAAGACAATTAAACCTGCAGTGCCCTCTGCACAGGAGCTGCACCACGATACAGAGGCAACAAACTTGGGTGTATATTAACTGTTCCTGATATGTAACAAGACACGGCAGATGATCGGGGATCAGTAAGTTGAAGTGCCTGAAATCTAAAATTCTCTCTTTTTTTTTGGCAAATGTGAGTTTTAAACAATAATTCTTACAAACATAGCTTCATTATAAAGTGACTGGAAGTACTTCAGTCTTGATTGGTTGTAGCAAAATCAGAATGGATTGAGGATCTAAAGAAAAATATATATGGTCGGAAATAATTAACCACGGCTGCGAACATATGTACTGACTGTTACAACATGTCTGCATTACAGATGAGTAACAGCATATTTTACATTTTTACTATATTTCATCGAGCTAAGTAGTAGTTGCTACTCAATTTTGGTAGATTCCTATTTCCTAGTGGACTATTTCCGCTGGAAAATGAAGTGATCATTCTGCATTGTAAACAGCAACAGTCAAACACTAAAGAAAAGGCACAACTGGTTCCAGACTCGTACCGCACAATGGGATATCGAGAAACCTCTGGGGAAGAATGTTCCCATAAGCAGCAGTGATGCAAACATCCGGTTTCATTTCCTTCAGATCAGACAGAAAGGGCTCCTGCATTGCGACAAGAAAAACACTCGGAACTGCAAATCCTCTACAGCCTCACGGTGAAGCGACATTCAAGGACGGCTTTCAGGGAAGATACCTCCCCGGCCCGCTCCGGCGTGAAGATGAGGTGCTCGGGGAACCCACGGTCGAGCGCGAGCTGCGCGACGGCCGATGGCATCAGCTTTCTCCCCCTGTTCTTGGCGGCTGGGGGCTGCGTCACGACGGCGGCGACATGGAACACTGAGTCCGGAGAACCGGAGGCAGACAGCAGCGTGTCCAGGACCGAGGCGGCCACCTGATGCTCGACCCGAGGCTTTACTAATCAGACTCCGGGCCACGAAGCAGGGAGTTTGGGGAATGGTAGCAGGTACCTGTGGCGATCCGAGGAAGACGAGGTTCTTCTTCCCGGTGGGGCCTCCTACGGTGGAGGCGGATTTGGCGGCGCAGCAGAAGAAGCGGCGGAGCAGCGGCCGAGAGTATCGCGCCATGGCTGCCGGCGTGGTTCGTGGACTGGGATGGCCGGATGGGTGACGCAGGTAACCGGATTGAGGTGAGCTTGTTACTTTTTACTCCCTCCGTTAAGAATTATTTGTCGTCCAGACAGCATTGCTCGGTTCATTTTTTGTTCTTCTAATTGACAATAATTGAAAAACAGAGAGAGTAGCTCTTTAAAAAATATGTTTTACTAATAACACCAAACGAATTCCCATCTGTGCTCGAGAATTGTACATTTGCTCATGTTCGATTCGGTTTAGTCTTGATTCAATCTTGATTCGAATTCTAAATGTGTTAAGCTTGAGCTCGATGAGGTCGAGCTCGAAAAGCTCGAGGAGGTACATGGTTGACTAAGCTATTCAATCACATTAAAAAAATATCTGTTGAATACATTTTTATATAGTGATAGCAGCAAATGACATGCAATGTCGTTCATCTCCTTACTACATTAGCCATGAACTTGAATCTATAAGATGCATGATCAATAAAGTATCAAGATGGTAACTTGCTCATGTTTCACTCGTTCTAGCATTAGTTCGAGCTCGGCTCGAATCTTAAATGAGCTAAACTTGAACCTGACTGTAAGATCGGACATATCTTGAGCTCAACTCGAGATTAACTCGATTTTTTATTAAGCTCAAGTTTACGAAAACAAGCTCACTCGAGTTCGATTCGTTAACACCCCTATTCCTATGATTAAATTATTCACACAACATCGTTGCAAATTAGCACAACACCATAAGGTTTGGTGCCGTGACCTACCATGCCAGCACCAAGATGCGTGACTGTTGGATAAGCTGGAAGCTACGACATCACATTTTTTTGGTATCAAGGTTTGGACTCAAACCCCCTCCCTTGATCTTCCTTCTCTTACCATCATCCCCTCCGGTTGAGCACCAACAAAGATAAACGACACTCTCTCTCTCCTCCCTCCACAACGGATGCATATCTTCTTACTGCTGCTGTAGAAGATATAAACACCTCCGCAACTCCCCATCCCATTAAAAGCAGTGCGTTTGTTCCAATTTTATGGTTGAGTAGAGGTTAGGGTTTGAGTTGTAGTAGGTCAATTTGTTCAGATTGGAGTAGGTTTAGGATGTGTTGGTTCAGCAGTGAATTTTTAAAAATTTGATTTTAGCTGTGACTGTAGAAAAATTGTTATGAGTTGATAGAAATAAGAAAAAAATGATTCATGTTTATAACCAATGGTTGATGATTTTTTTTTCAATAATTGGATGATGAAACTGATAATTCTGGAGTGAGGGTAGATTCTAATTTGTACTGGAAAATTTACAGATTTTTAAGAAGTTGCTTCTGTGAAAAAAAACTTTTTGGTTGAGATTTTTGCTGTGAATTGAATCTGCTTCATAAAGTATGTAGTGTACGTAAATATATCAATAATGTTTGTATATTTAGAGATGAGAATAATTAAGTTTGGATTTTCCCGGGTTAGATTACATCATGTTCTTTCGGTGTTCATTGAATGGTAGTGTAATAAGTGTCTTAGCTTGATACACCATCTGTCCTCAAATACTTATCGTCTTTTAGTAAAAAAAAAAAACAACAAGTATTTTGGAGACGGTAAGAGTATCTTCATATACTTGATGTCCATTTATTTTATTATGGCTTGCGTTCCTGCAACTTTTAGGAGTACATGTACGGTCTTAAGGGGGCATTAGCCAGAACCTAATGACTTAACATCAAAGACCTTCAAATTTTAAGGAGGTTAAATATAATCCATCTCCTTTCTAGCAGGTATTCACCCATCCATCTTGGATTGTGCTTTGTTTATCTGTGGACTTCTGAAAATCTCCTATCCATTTAGTGTGCGTTTAGTTTGAGGGATATGGTGGGACAGAATGATCCCACTTTTCTGATGTTTGGTTTGAAGCCATATAAGATGGAGTCATACCTCAAAAGTGAATATTTCACTCAAATGCAAGATGGAACCATCCTACCGAAAACATGGGAATGGATCGGTCCCACCACCGTGGAGGCAGGCGCAGAAAACAGATATCATCCCATCTCTCTACAAACAGAAAACGGAATCATCCTATCTGAATAGATCCATCTCATCCAACTTTAACTCTCAACCAAACACATCATTAACTGCTTGCGCCGACCTTCAAATTAGATGTTTCCAATTATTGTCAGTCTCTCAAATATTTTATAATTGCTTGCCCATTTTGGATCATACAACACTAAATTTCGATACTTGACAACCAAAATGAATGTCATGCAGAAAAGGTTTCCATAAAATAAGGATGTGTTTGGTTTGAAGTCAAAGTGGGATGAGATGGATTCATCCCAATTTCCAGGGATGGTCCTGTTGTTTTGTAGGATGATATGGGATAGAATGGTTCTGTCTCCTGTTCGAATAAAAGAATGAGACAAGAATGAGACAAGAACATGTGAGTATGAGTATCTCCAGAGGACTGCGCGCCTGCCTCCATAGAGGTGAGACGGATCCGTCCCCATGTTTTTGGTGGGATGGTTTCATCCCGCATCTGGGTGGAATATTCTCTTTTGAGGGATGACTCCGTCTCATGTGTCTCAAAACCAAACAACAGAAAAGTGGAATCGTTCCGTCCCGTCCCACAATATCCCTCAAACCAAACACACCCTAAAATCATCACATGACTGAAAATTTTCAGGCTGTTGAAAATTCCAAAACAGAGGCAAGTCTAGCTCCCACACGGGGCATCACAGCAAATTCATCTGTAGTACCATCTATTGCAATATTGCATGATTCAAGAAAAAGGAGTCAATAAAAACATATGGTGCAAAACAGATGCCTATTCCCGCAGTATCCATTATCTCATGACTGAAGCTACTTGACAGTGGCAAATTGAGCAGAAGTACTTGGGCAGTTATCATGCCTTTAAACAGTCAGAAAGAAAACCTAAGATACCACAGGCGTCTCCCAGGAACAATACTACTCAAACAAGATCCATCATCTAGCCAGCGTAGCTGTATCCTGAGATCTTAAAGATCCTGATGGTTCCATCAGTGTAACCAGCGTAAAGTGTGCTTCCATCAGAGCTCCAGGTCAAGCAAGTGCAGTACAGCATCTGAATGGCAGAAACCAAGAACAGTAAGTTATCATTAGATAGGCATTCAACCTTAATAATCCGCATTGTTGGAATAGAGATATAAACAACAAAATAATTCTAGCCAAAACTACCAATAGTGCTTGCAGATAAGAAATTATTAAAGGCAAAAAAGAAGCACGCTGTTTCAAAGGAACCAAAAAGATCAACATGCTACAAACAAGTGACAGATGCCTAACAGAGAAAATAAATTGCATCTCACCATAACTGCACACTGGATCGAACTAATCATCAGCAGGGGCAATCAAACCATTTTTAAGATTTCTCTCAAACAATTTTAAAATGTATACTGCATGCAATCTTTTAGTATAGGCATATAGCAATCCCAAATAGATTGCTTAACAACTAACAATGAGCTGAATAAACAAAGAAAAACTTCATAGTTCACTACAATGGTTAATCATAAGAAAAACCGTTCACCGTAACAAGCATGGATCTTAACCTATAACAAAAGTGAGACAGGCACAAGCTCCAACCAAAAGGGCTAAAGCACATCATCTCATTGAACATTGAACACACATCAAATTGAACAAATTGAACTATACAAAACATACCCAATGCACAGTCCTCAGTACAGCAAGAAACAGGTATCGATTTACAAAAATAAAATATGTAATGCACGTTCTACTGGCATAACAGAGCTGGTGACTTAGTGTTTCAAATGAGCACTCTTCACTAAAACGATATACTCATTGCTGTTGTGCGAGTGACAACATTGTTTAAATCAATTGACACATTGATCTAGGACATCTAGAAAATCAACATTGATTAGCAGCAAATATTTGAACTAAAAATACATGAAACGTGAAAGTAAGATATAATTCGAAGCAACATAAGGTTGGGAGAGGAACCTGGTTCTTGGCGACAAGGACCTCAGGCTTGAGGTCCTGCACAATGTGCTTCGATTCAAGATCCCAGATCTTGATGGAGTCCTGTGTGGCTGCGCAGAGCCAGTAGCGGTTGGGGGAGAAGCAGAGGGAGTGGATGATGGAGCCCGCATGGAGCGAGTACAGCCTCTTGCCCTCAGCCAAGTCCCAGAGCAGAGTGTAGCCGTCCTTACCACCAGACGCGCACAGCGAACCGTCCGGGCTCACCGCGACGGCGTTGACATAGCCGCCGTGGCCACTGAGAGTGCTGCGGAGCTTGCAGTTGGTGAGGTTCCAGACCTTGACGTTGCAGTCCCATGAGCCGGAGACAATCATGGGCTGCAGGGTGTTGGGCGAGAAGCGGACGCAGGAGACCCAGCCAGTGTGGCCCTCGCTGGCGCCGAGCTCACCGCCGATGGTGTACTTGCACTCGCCAAGGGTGTTCCAGAGCTTGATGGTGCGGTCGCGGGAGGCGGAGACGATCTGGCGGTTATCGACGGAGAAGGCGACGGAGAGCACGTCCTTGTCGTGGCCGACGAAGCGGCGGGTGGTGAGGCCGTTGGAGAGGTCCCAGAGGCGGAGCTCGCCGTCCCAGGAGCCGGAGAGCGCGAACTGGCCGTCGGAGCTGAGGACGACGTCCTGGACGAAGTGGGAGTGGCCGGTGAGGCGGCGCAACGGGACGCCGTAGTCGGTGACGGTGCTGCTGTCCTGGTTGGCCTGAACGGGGTCGGTGAGGTCCCAGACCAGCAGCGACTTGTCGCGGGAGGAGGAGACGACGAAGGGCGAGTTGTCGATGGGCGCGGCGATGGCCGTCACCAGGTCGTTGTGGCCGCGCATCACGCCGGCGAGCACCAGGGTTTCCTGACCGGCCATGATGGCTGGAGGGTTAGGGTTTCGGTGGGGGAAATGGGCTACCGATGGCGGCGGCGCGGGAGAGAGTAGACGGGAAGGCGGGCGAGGTGGAACACGATAACCTTTTATATTGGGACGGCTTGGCGTTAGGGCTTTCTGGGGTCAGAGTAGCCTGACTGTGAAGTTGGTTCAGGGAGAAGAACACGGGCGTTGGATGATGCGAGGAATGTCACGGGCTTGATTATAAAGCCCATATAAACACGGGCCGTTATCTAGGCAGGTTCCGGACGCATGGGCCTACGTCCCACTAAGAAAACATGGCCCTGCAGCTTACGCCGACAGCAATGAAGTTATTGTAAAAGTTTTTCAAAAATAATTGAATCTTCTATGAAATTATACTTAAATCGGAAATTTATGTACGTTCATGACGTCAATCCCGTTAAATCTGACAATCCAGTGCTCATCAATCAGTTATCCACGTCGGCACCTGCCCAACATCCATAACTGTCGGCACGAATCGTGACGCGGAATCAGAGTATTTTCATTTTTCAGAGGCCAAGAAAGGCCGAAATGCCGCGCTGATGGGTCCAGTCCAGTAGGATGCTGCCACGCATAACTTTTTTTTGGAATGGAGAGAGTAGTAATTATGTAACGCAACTGCTCAGTTTTACAAGTCATGAAGTTGGCTTGGTGCCTGTAATTTGAAACAATACAGGCGAACTGAGTAATAATGTACATTGTACATATTTCTTCATTTATGGCAAAGAAATAAAATATGTCCATTCCAGAATAGAAAATCATCTACACTTGCAGGAAATATATTTTTACTTGTGATTCATTTACCCTTTGTGATTCATTTATCCTTGTGGTATCTGTCCATGTGTTTACACTTTTGCATCCCACTAGAAATTCATTTACCTCTGCAGTAGAAACAAGCCATCACCTGACTGCGATCAGGTTGTTCTAACTCGTCTATCTCTAGTGGAGTAAGTTGTAATGAATTTGTTTCCAGTAGAGTAAGTTTAAAATATCTCTATGACAATTATCTTGTTATATTTGTGGATATGGCAATTTTTAATATTTCCGGTGAAAGACTCGCATTGACCCATAGCATCATGAGGAGGCCTCATCCTGCACAAACCCGGCCGGTGGGGGACAGAAATGTGTCAATGAATTAAACCCGTTGCAGTGAACTGCACAAGTATCAGCAGCAATCTCCTTGCGGCAAGTAGAAGAAAACAAGCTTTTTAATACCAGAAAAAACTATGAAATGAAAAAACTATGTACTCCCTCCGTTCTCGAAAGTCCAAACGTACACCTTTAAGACCTCAATACAATACATGATGTTCCAATCAAGTGAGAAAAGCGAGTTTCAGTTCAAGCCTCTGGTCAGAAACGTCATGTATTCTTGACCCGGGGTTGTATCACGAATGAAACAATTAGCAAACATCCATAGTGAAATGATACTACAGCAATAACACATCTGGTACACTTAAAATTACATAAAAGACAGTTCTGAAAGTTCTCTTGCTATTCTGGCAATCATAACGAAACGGTTCCATCTAGGCTAGACCAACAAAAACCGTGGATAAATGAGGCAACCGCTGATGACCCTCTGATAATACAGCCTAATGGGTGAAGTGTAGAACTTCTCCCATTCCAGAGCCAACATGGTAAGAGGACCAAAAATTACATGTGCCCTCAATTCTCAAACTCGTTGAAAAGCTACCGTGCACACTTGAGACCCCTCAACTCCTCCAAACATTATGGTGGGGTATGTTCGGACATGATCTATGTACCGAAAGATCTGAGAGAAATTTCCTGCACCTTCATCCATGTTCTCCCTGCCAAATTTTCTCTTACTGAAGTCTTCTACTTCTTGCAGAAGCTCATCCTTTGTGTTATTACATGATGTTATTACCTGAAGATATATGTTATAGAAATTTATATGTCGATGAGGGAAAGATCATTAGTATTAAATTTGGTCCTACACGGAGTTGTAATATATTGTTTCAAATGTTTGTAGGAGAAGAACTTACCACAATTCCACCAGGCTCAACCAAATTTGACACAGATTCCCAATACGTTATTCTGAATAAAAACACAGAAAAAAAAACACTGAACTTTTTGCTTCAAAGGTAAAATCATTTTTGATATTACTCAAAAGATCGGGAGCGACTAGTATGCAATCTGAGGCATGGTGCAATCGTGCAATCAGACATTCCCATCCATTGGATCTGCATCTTACGGCTGTTACATTTTTTATTTAACCCCCTGCACATGATGCACTTAGATGGAGGGGGTTAAATAAAAAGAGGCAACAACCGTAAAATGCAAATCCAATGAATGAGGATGGCCGATTGCACGATTGCACCATACCTCATATTGCCCAAAAGATCTGACAAGGTAACCCTGGTCTATCTACTTTACTATGTAGTTCTGCAGATCAAAATCCACAAAAGCCAATTATGAGTTGAAAAAGATCATATAACAAAAAAAGTAAGGGCTATTCACTAGTGTATATTGGCTAGTCAAGGGTCTATACGCTGATGTGTAATCATAACTAAATAAACTAATAATTCTAGTTATTCCAGTACTAGCAACATTAACAACTAAATGAGCTAAAAACATATCTAAGATCGGCCAGTGTTACCTTTTTGCACGACCATCTGGATGCAATCCAATAGCATCCAATGTCCCTTTGTCTGTAATAATTTTGAATCTACTATCTAATTTTGTCTCAAGTACATCATCAACCTAATAAAAAAACAAAGATGAGGGATCACAGAAAGCACCAGAGCATCTTTATTACTAAAAGCGAAATAATTTGACAATTCTCAAGAGTCAATTTCTCTCATACATGAACCTTCAAAGTATGTGAGGCAACATAAAATTCAATACAAGAGAATTATGGACACAGTAGCTGTTCTGAAGCATTAACAGTACTCATCTGCAACTATGGTGCAAACCCATTTAAGGGAACTATTTATAAGGTTATGTTTCAATCAACATATAAGTAGCTATTCTATATTTCCAATTTAGTATGTTCACACATTTCCTTGCAACTATCCTCTTTAACACTCGAATTATTAGCTTTTGAGTTCATTAGCCAATGATCATACGCCTTCGAAAAGTATTAACTTCTCCCCGGAGAAACTGCACTTTTGAGTTCATTAGCAAATGATCAAAACGAGATATCCGAAATGTTGCAAGAATGGAATAATCATCAAAGAATCTAACCTGGTTAACTTTCAGACTCAATAGAAAAAATAACAAATCCAATTTGAAAATTTGAATCACGCAATTACATAGATTCTCATTAACATGATTTTCAACAGAGATGCAAAAACACTTTCAGACTACGAGGTTGCTTCTTGTGTTGGTGGTGTAGGTAATCTCATAATGGTAAGTCTTACCACCCATAACAACAAAGCATGGAATTTCAATAAAATAATGTGGTTGAATAAGTTCAGTTACTATATTTTTAGCAATTAGCATGCATAGAAAAGATCAGCTATGAGCATAATATACTAACCAAAAAGTTGATTGTAGAAAATCCATTATGAATAGCAAGTTGTCTTGCAAGTTCAATTGCTCCTTCACTGTAATCGGTTCCAGTTAAGTCTGTAAATCTAAAAAATCACAAAAACCATAAGTTCACAATCATAGGACCTTCAGAAACGATAAGGATGAATATGGCAGTGGCCACACGACCCTTGTTGATGTGTGATGGCACATGTTTCCAGTTGCAAAAGAGTACAGTTTGTCGCTTGTCAATATGTTTAAACTAACCATCAATGCATTTTTGAATAGTTTGTGCAGGAAGCATTCAAAACACCACAATGGGTATTACGTTGTGCGTACACTCAACAACAACCAAGCCTTTGCCCCAAACAAGTTGGGGTCGACTAGAAATGAAACCCAACAATTTTGAAGAAAACTAATAGAAAATAAGATGAAAGTAAAAAAAATACAAATAAAATAAGATTCTACATTTTATTTATTTTAGAAATGGGTTAATAAGAAAGAAGATAATAGTAACAAATTACGAATAAAATAAGATTCTGGCACATGAATTGCTAATTTCCATGCAGTCCTATCATGAGCCAAATCTCTAGGTATGTCTCACTCCTTTAAGTCACTTTTCACCGTCTCCTGCCATGTCAACCTTGGTCGACCTCTACCCCTCCTAAAATTTTCTCTACTCTTTATAATCTCACTGTTAACCGGTGCTTCTGGAGGTCTCCGCTGTATATGCCCAAACCACCGTAAGCGATGTTGGACTAGCTTCTCCTCAATCGGTGCCACCCCTACCCTATCACGTATCACCTCATTCCTAATTTTGTCTCTTATTGTGTGACCGCACATCCACCGTAGCATGCGCATCTCCGCAACACTCATTTGTTGAACATGTTGCCTTTTAGTTGGCCAACATTCTGCTCCATACAACATCGCAGGTCTGATCACCGTCCTATAGAATTTTCCTTTCAATTTTTGTGGAACTTTCTTATCACATAAGATTACAGATGCTTGCTGCCACTTCATCCACCCGATCTTGATCATGTGGCAAACATCTTTGTCAATATCACCATTGCTTTGTAACATTGATCCTAAATATGGAAATGTGTCTCTCCTAGGTACTACTTGTCCTTGTAAACTAACATTACCATCCCCGCACCCGACATCACTAAAGTCGCATCTCATATATTCGGTCTTGGTTCTACTAAGTCTAAACCCCTTAGACTCTAAGGTCTGCCTCCATAGCTCCAATTTTCTATCAACACCATCCCTAGTTTCATCTACCAACACTACATCATCAGCAAAGAGCATACACCAAGGGATATACCCTTGTATATCCTTCGACACCTCATCCATCACTAAAGAAAAGCTGTAAGGACTTAAGACTGATCCTTGGTGTAACCCTGTTGTGATAGGAACAGTGTTGTCCAGGCGACGCATAGGCGGCGCCTAGGCCTCCAGTCGCTCCACGACAGACGCCATGACACATCGCCTCGCCTGGAGCGGTCCAGGCGGCCGACTGGGACGCCATGGCGTCCTCAGGCGCCCTGGCGCGGCGTCCAGTCGTCATGGGCCAGCGACTGGCGCATCGATGGCCATCGAATCGGCGGCGTCCAGACCATGCGGCGAACAAGGGGAGGGGGGCGGCGCGGCGAGCAGGGGGAGGCATCGTTCGTCGCGACGCAGCCCGGACGGAGGAGGGTGCGCTGCGGCGCGGCATGGCCCAGACAGAGGAGGAGGCGGCGCGGCGAGGCTCGGACGGAGGAGAGAGGCGGCGTGGCGCAGGTGTAGAGAGGGGCGGCGCGTGCGGCGCGTTGGGGACGGAGGGAGACGAAGAGGTGCAGCTTGGTTATGTTAGGGTCAACTAGGGTTGGGGAAGGTGGGCTTTTTCTTGGCCCAACCCATTATAACATATACCTTTTCAAACCCTAACTGCCTGGTCTCTCTACAGCCGCCCCTCACGGCTGGTTCCGCCCCCGCCGCCCCATCAGGCGCGTGTTCCGTCCCAGGCCGCCGCCGGCTCTGCCACTCTCCATCCTCTCCGAATCTATCCTCTCCCTCATTCTCTGTACCTGAGGCAAATATGCATGGTCGCCTGGACACCGCCTAAGCGCCTAGGCGCCCAGTCGGTCGGCAGGCGCCTAGGCGTCCAGGCACCAATTTACAACCCTGGATAGGAAAAGTGTCGGTCTCACTATCTCTTACGCGCACACTTGTCACCACATTATCGTACATATCATTGATAAGGTTAATGTACTTTGTTGGGACTTTGTGTTTCTCTAGTGCCCACCACATGACCGGTCTTGGTACCTTACCGTATGCCTTCTCCAAGTCAATGAACACCATATGTAGATCCTTCTTTTGCTCCCTATACCTCTCTATAAGCTGACGGAGTAAGAAAATCGTCTCCATAGTGGACCTCCTAGACATAAAACCAAACTGGTTTTTAGTGACATTGGTCACTTTCCTCAAGCGGTGTTCAATCACTCTCTCTCGAAGCTTCATAGTATGACTCATGAGCTTAATTCCTCAGTAATTAGTAAACTTTGAACATCTCCTTTATTTTTGAAGATGGGTACTAAAATACTTTTCCGCCACTCTTCAGACATTTTGTTTGACTGAAAAATGCGGTTGAATAGTTTAGTGAGCCATACTATTGCTACATCCCCAAGACATCTCCATGCCTCAATGGGGACATCATCGGGGCCTCGGGCCTTCCCTCCTTTCATCCTTTTTAAGGCCTCTCTAACCTTAGACTCTTGTATCCTCCGCACGAATCGTTTGTTGGTGTCATCAAATGAGTCATCCAACTCGAACCTAATACTCTCATTCCCGTCATTGAACAGTCCATTGAAGTAGTCCCGCCATCTGTTCCTAATTTCTTCCTCCTTCAATAGAATTTGGTGTGCTTTATCCTTAATGCATTTGACTTGGTTGAGATCTTTCACCTTTCTCTCGCGAAGTTTCGCCATCTTGTATATATCTTTTTCGCCTTCTTTTGTCCCTAGCCTCTCATATAGCGCATCATAGGTTTGCCCCCTTGCTTTACTCACAACACGCCTTGCATTTTTCTTAGCCTCTTTATAATTCATCATATTACTTGCACTTCTCTCATGATGCCAACTCTTATAAGACTCCTTCTCCTTAATAGCTTTTTGTACATCTTCATTCCACCACCAAGTGTCTTTATCTACAAGTTTCTTACCTTTTATCCACCCAAGCACCTCCCTAGCTGCCTTTCTAATGTAAGTCACCATCTTCACCCACATACTATCCGCATCTTCCTCTTCGCTCCAAGGTCCTTCTGCGATCATCCTCCTTTTGAATGATTGTTGCGTTTCATCCTTCAACTTTCATCACTTTGTTCTTGCGGTTTTAACACCTTTGTCTCGTGACACACACACATGTGGAAACGAAAGTCGGCTACCACAAGTTTATGTTATGGAACAACACATTCCCCAGAAATCACCTTACAATCTAAACATGTCCCTCTCTCCCTTCTCCTGGTGAGGATATAGTCGATTTGATTAGAATGTTGGGCACTAGTAAAGGTCACTAAGTGAGATAGCCTCTTCTTAAAGAGGGTGTTAGCTACCAATAGGTCATAGGCTACAGTAAAGTCTAGGATATCCTTACCCTCCTGGTTTCTATCGCCACATCCAAAACCTCTGTGTACCCCCTCAAAACCTACGTTAGTTGTACCTACATGACCATTGAGATCTCCTCATATGAAGAGCTTCTCGGTTACCGGTACACTACTAACCATATCCTCCAAGTCCTTCCAAAATTGTCTCTCAGTGCTCATGTCGAGCCCAACTTGTGGGGCATAAGCACTAATGACATTCAAGATAAAGTCCCCCACAACTACCTTGACTAGGATGATCCTATCCTCTCGTCTACGGACATCCACTACTCCATCCTTGAGGCTCTTATCTATTAGGATGCCTAGACCATTCCTAGTTCCAGTCAAGCCAGAATACCAAAGCTTGAAACCGGTATTCTCAACCTCTCTCGCCTTTTGACCTGCCCATCTAGTCTCTTGTACACAAAGGATATTTACATGCCTTCTAATCGCAACGTTCACTAACTCTCGTAGCTTTCCCGTCAAGGATCCTACATTTCAACTACCCACCCGAAACCTAGTTTCCTCGGCTAGCTTCCTTACCCTTCGCATCCGTTGAGGAAGATGCAAAGACCCTTGCTCACTTAACACTACATTCGGGCGATGATGTAGCGCGCCACTAAGGTGGTGGCGATCCAGCCCTCGCTCATTTAACACTACATCCGGGTTCCGATATGGCGCGCCACTAAGGCGGTGGCGACCCGGCCCTCGCCCACTTAACACCATACCCGAGTTCCGGTATGGCGCGTCGCTAAGAGGGTTACGCCCCAACGAATTTCCAATGGGTTTCATTTCTATGAGAATGGCTAAGTTTAGTTGTTGGCTCGCCAAGCCTATCACAACCCCTCCTCATTTACCCGGTCTTGGGACCGGCTACAGGGCCGAGCCGTCAAAATCCAAGGCCCCGTACAAAATGTTAGAATATGCTCTATTTTTATAAAACAACTATAGTTTTAAGTATAATTTAATGATATATTAAATAAAAATATGATATACATATATATATATATATATCAATAACCATATCTATTATTTAAATTCTACATCTTGATTCATAATGTGAATAACATCATTATTTTAGTGTTCCTTAAAATTAAATTTTCAATTATATGCTCATTTTCAATCTTCTTGAAAAGGTCACCCCAAGTGAAATTGTGGCTAAATCAATAAGATTTTGTCATAAAAAGAAACAGTCATAAAATTATATCGCTACAAGAAACGAGCAATAGGCCGTCGGGGGAAATAAAGGCGTCGGGGCCTGTTGTTGATAAAATCATGGACATAACAATTCAACAAGTATACAAACCTAATAAATTTATCACAAATCGGTAATGTTGTGTCTGGATTTGAAACATGTGTGTTGTGTTATGCACTTGTGCAGAAGAAGAACGGCAGACGCCAGGCCTACCTGGCTGCCTGCCACCTATATATACGGATCTTGTGGCCATGTGTTTGTGGAGACTTAGGTGGTCATGGACCCTCCATTAGCTCGACGCTTAGGAGTACGGCAGACGCCATTCAAAGCGACAGCATATCAGAAAAATACCTAGTGAACTCAACGATACGTACGGCTAGGCCGGCCCGCTCTACGTCCGAAACGGTAGCGCCATGGGTCGAGCGTTGAGCTACGGTAGTTCGGGTCTGCCGCTGGGCCACATTGGCTACAGGCCTGCCAAGATTGGGCGTGAGTACAGCTGGAATTGGAACAAACAATATGGCCTGTTACTGTGGTGCAGAATAAAAATGAGACCCCTGAAAAATGGGTGCCCTGTGCCGTCGCACAGGCCGCACTCCCCCTGGCCCGGGCCTGACCGGCTATGTCATTATAACATAGGCGAAGTTAAAGTATATTAATAACTTAAATAAATTTAGTTTATGGCCCTCCTTGATGTGTGTAGACTGAATGATGTTTCCTTGCCTGAGTTGCCTCTCAACATTTACATGCTATTTTTACTTCCAAAACTTTTAGATAAAAGTATGGTTGTTTAATGAAACCATGCCTATAATTTTCAGTAATTTAAGATGCAGAAAAATGTGTATCAATAAAATGGTGTTCTTTCATAAGCATGCAAACATTTTCTGAACAAAGTGCCACTAACATATTCAATATATGATGGCTAATTTTCTATTTAAGTTCTTCTAGTGGCTGTAATTTAAGATGTGAAACGGGATGGTACAAATGTTGCATTGAAAGTCATTTTTAGAGTAGATAACAGCAGAACATGGAGAATTTATACTTATTACAGCTGAATTGTAGTAGAAGAAACCTGCATCAGGTAAGTGATTAACAAGATTATATGTGTTCCTCAACATGATATTATTTAAACATTGACAAAGATAAATTAGGTAGTACCCCAACTTTGCAAGCGCTTGCAACAGAAGGCCATTCCCAGTTCCTATATCAAGCACAGGGTAGTTGAAGAATACTTTTTCATCCGCTTCAGATTTGATGGCATCATTACCAGGTGGAATCCCATATGGAATAATGTTACACAAATTTTTCGTCCAAACAGCTACCGTATCCATTACATCTGCACCAAACCTACAAAAGGAGATCCTGCTCACAACTCAAAATAGAAAATCTTCTAGCATGCACAGTAATCCAGGGAAATTTGCAAGTGGGAGCTTAAAGAAATAACAATTAATCATAAGTAACAAAGAACCCCACTTGGTAACATAGTGGACAATGTAACCAGGTAAATGTTACATTCTTGCAACCGCAATTCTTAGTTAAAGGTGTCATCATGCCAACAATGTGAGTGCAAGTATCTATGCTCAGTAGCTCGTTTGTATTTTGCCTAAAGATATACCTGCACCTGACAAAATTTATTGAACAGGCCTAACAGGGATGCGGTGACTAAAGTGGAGATTGGTGCTAATGGTAAACATAACCAAACAAAAATAATGATATTTCCTCTCTAAATATTTTAAGCTGACCATGTCAAACATGGAATGCTCGATTGTAAACTAATATCACTAGTTACAACATGAAACCAGTTAAAATAAAATATGACACTTATTATTGTAGCACACTTCTCCAGCGTGCCAATGTTCCTTATTGCAACACAGAATATGATGATATGAAACATATTACTTAGCGCGAAAATTATGACAGGGTGGTCACCATATTTCTCCCGCATGCCCGTGTTCCTGAAAATTTGCAAGATCTTCTGAATAAGAAGCATCCCAGTAGCTTTGGAGACCCAGCATTGATCCTTCAATGTCACCAGGATCTTGACCATCCTTGTCAGAACTGCCTCAGTGCAAGGACATTTTTAGAACACATTGGAAAGGAAAAATACTGAAAATAGTGTAGATGTAGATGATAAATTCAAGGATAAGAAACCAGCAGGCTATATTCTATGTTTTCTACTCCTGCCATGCATACAAAATTACAGCATGTCATACAGGATGTAGGAGATTCACCTGACGTCGACAAAGAGAGGGCATATTATTGGCTTCCAAGGGTTGGAGAAACATGTTACAACAATAACAAAGAACAACCCTTTTTGCTGGAGTAACAGGTTAATTCTACAAAAAATGTACAGAAAATTGCCGCTTAACATACAACTTGACAGAGTGGTACAGTTCTAATTCTTAGTTCCATTCCTCTTTGTGACATCGGATTTTAAGCTGTCAAGCTTTGTCTCTTAGAATGGATCCAATTTTTTCAGACAAAATAAGCATGGTTCTACTGGTTTTGTAACCCTGTAGCTGAAAGAAAGATACATTTCCACCTACCATTTTCGTTTTTATGTTTGGTCAGTAGCTCAGTGGACATAGACCATGGATAAGAACAACAGGCGACTTGGAAATCTGAGATCTCTTCTAGTCTTTATTTGGCAGAATGGACATTTCTTTCAGAAAATAGATGAGCTTCTCCAGGTTTATTTCACAAAATGCAACAATGATGTTGCAATTTTCGACAGGAGACAAAACATAGAGGGACAACACAAAGTTGGATGTACATCCAGACATCCTGTCTTCCGATCACAGTAATTGGGAAGACGCCAAAGACATATTTCCTCTTCTACACAGATTTAAATCAAAACCTATTGATCAAGCTAGACTAATCAAATATCCACAAAATGGAATGTACCGAGAGCAACAAGTAACAACAAACGACCATACCCCCGTACGCCAGCTGGAGGAACGAGCTCTTTTCGAGATAAGCATTACCACTTCTAAAAAAAATCCACTAGATGTTGGTCTGGATGGTCACCGTCCATTTCGCACTCTAATTCGACAGTTCGCTCAAGTTGGCGTCTTACCAGTAATCGGACGCGGCGGCGGCGTCAGCGTGGCGCTGGTCGTCATCGAGGGTGCTCCCGTACTCGCTGCGCACGGACCACGAGTCCGCCGCCACGGAGCGCTCGTCGTCCGATGCCATCTCCAGGCCGCCGCTGCCGCCGGCCCCGGCGACGGAGGGCGGGAGCTGGGGGCGGGGCGGGGTGCCGACCGGCAGCTCGGGCTCGTCGGGAGTGAACCTCATTCCGGCCATGGCGGATCGGGCGTGGGAGACAGCGACGAGAGCAGTGAACGGCGGCGGCCGATGCTAGGAGAGGTCTCGGACAGGAGGCAGCCTCTGATTTTTGGTTAGTACGAGGCGAGATCCGCGGCTGCTGACGGAGATGGTCAGCTGTCAAAAGTTGTGAACGGCATCAGATGTCGTGAACGACACGAGGGAACTTCTCCATTGGTTGGAACACCTCGCCAAAAGCCAAGTTCAATATCGTGTTAAAATTCTCCAGATTTATTAAGTACTTCATTCACTTTTTAGTTCACTTTTAAACCAAAAGTGACAATCTTTAGAGATAGAGAATGTATAGGCTATAATGCAATCAGATGTTTGGTGCATCAATCATCCTCAACCGTTGGATATGTATCATACGATCAGTACATCTTTTATTTAACCACATGGAAGAGATTAAATAAAAATAGGCAACGATCGTAGAATGCAGATCCAATAGATGTGAATGTTTGATTGCACGATTGCATCAAAACTTTAATTGCACTGTAGTCACATGATATTGTTTTGTCGTTTTTCAAAGAGCACCATATAAATCTGATATATTTTTGGCTGTCTGCTAGTCGACCTATGCTCGATCATTCAGTTTGAAACAGATAGTTCAGAATTCAGAGTTGAAATTAAGTAAAAATTCTCAAGTGGTATAAAACACAAGAGCGAGCAATCATGTAATCCTGATCTTTCAATTGTTGGTCCGGCCGAGCAGGGAGATCGACAGGCGAACAGTCCAAGTCCACGGCTCCACGCCGACGAATAAAGCACAATGGTAAAAACAATTTTTTGGCTATTTCTTAAATAAGATATTCTAATATTTAAATTTATAAAAATGATGTGCCATTTCAAACAATTTAAAAATGACTGACCACCGGCCGCGCTGATTCACTCACCACTGCTACTGCTAGTGTAGTAGTGTTTCGGCAAAGGGGCCTTGATATCTGCTGATTTCTAATACTTCCTTTGTTTTCAAAAACTCATGATTTTGCAGTTCATTTTTAAATTATAAAGTGATATTTTTTTGAAACGGGGAAATACCTTATTAACAAGTGGTCCGTGGCCTGCGCCCCGCGGGTAACATCCATTGATCCACGGTAAGTTCGGCACTTCCACAATATCACAAATGCAGCACTGCCACGCTGTCAAATAAAAACTACTCCCTCCGTCTCCATGAACTTGTCACTTTGTAGTTCATTTTTGAACTACAAAGCGACAAGTTCATGGGGATGGAGGGAGTACTAGTTTGTGGCAAATAATTTAGCACCTAGATTAGTCATGGGGGCTTATTATACTGAAGCATTGCCGCATTGGTCAATGTCATTGTCTCACCTTTTCTAACCCCGAGTTCGACAAACAGTAATTTTGCATTTCTACACGTTCATTTGTTTGTTTGCCTTTACTAACGTCACGATATGACATGATACGGACCAGAAGGATGATTTTGCTGATGAAACCAGATTAGAGGATTTAAGGATCAGAAACTAGCAATGAATCAGGATACTGGTAAAGCTGTACAATATGGTAACCAATAGAAGTACGGAGCACTGCTCGAGTATAAAAAATAGTACAGCAAATTGTAAAATAGGCCGACTACTGTCGACCAACAGGTAACATTGGCCTCTCAAGAGAATTGGCAGTCAGTTCAACGTTCAGCTAAGGCAGCCAGCACTCAAGCCACTAGACTAGTCTGGCCTGGTAAGCAGCAAGCCGCCTCTCTTCAAACGAGTACTCAATCTCCTCAGGCAGTGTTGCTGGCTCTGGCTTCTCTTGGAAGAGTGAGACAGGAGTAGCAATGACCTTGTTAACCGGAGCCGGCGTCGTCGCCATCTGCATTGGAGCCGTCACCGTCATTGGTGTTTTAGGATTCGGTGTTGCGAATGTCTTGGGGGTTCTGTTCTCTTCCTCGGTGTCATTGGAGATGGGCCGCACAGGCGTCGATGGGACATTATTTGCTGGCGTGATTTGGGCAAAGGGCTTGCGAGGTGTTTCTGTCTCACGCAGAGTACTTGCGTTGAAAGATAACTTCTTGATGGGAAGACCGGCAATGTCTAAACCTCTACTGCCTGAAAGTGCAATGTAGCATCAGAGTTTGTGTGGAAATCAGAGGGTAGGAAACAAAGAAGTAGCATAGCAGGAGCTGAATGGTAAAAGAGCTTACCTTTTTTTAGATGATGGGTAAAGTCTCAACCTTCCCCTCCGAGGAGGTTATGGCCAATTTATTATAAGCAAGTACAAATGCAGACACTCACAACCTATTGTAAAAAAGAGCTTACCTGGAGACAAACTCAAATCTTCAGTCTTCTTGGCAGCACGAGCAGTCTTGGAATGCAGTGTTTCTGTTTTTGGAGGTTGCATTGTAGCTCCACCGAGAGACAGCCTTCGGTTTGCACCACCCATGGAGTTTCTAGGAGCCTTCTTTGTACTTTGAGGTTTGGATGGACTCGGTTTTGATCCGTAGAGTGCTTCCTGCTCAGCTTTGAGCTGATCCTGGAGTTTCTTCTGATCCTGCAGTTACATTCAGGTATTACAAGGCAAGGCAAAACAGGTGATTTCTGCAATGTTAAAGTGTTAAGCATGGGCACAATACCCTTTGCCTCTTCTTCTCAAGCTCTTTTTCCTCGCGTACAATCATGTACTCATCAAGCATAGACTGGAGGCGAACCTGGAGAGATTGCATGCAATACATGAAACACATTTAGTAAGAAATGAAAGAATTGGAGCACTTTTAATGTCCAAAATAATGGTCAGTATTCTATTAGAACAACTAGCTAGTATTTTGATTCGGCCATATATATCTGTTATCTTCTAACCACCAATATTGATTGGTATTTGTTAAGAAAGGGTTCAAAATAAGAATGGTGGCCTAATAATTATTTTTATTGTCACACTAGTACTCAGACAAATCTATTATGTTCATTAATCTAGTGACGAATTTAATCATTATTCGTTCTACAGTTCCAGATAGGGTTAGGGTTCTTCTCTTCTCATTTTACTCCACTACAAAATTTCTTAGTTAATACTTCAATTCCCAAACTACCCTTAAAATACTGGCCAGTAGTTTTTAGAGAATGCTGGTCATTATCTTGGACCGTAAAAGTCCTCAAGAATTAACTAGAAAAGAAAGAAATTTGTAAAAAAAAACTTACACCATCATATGTGAACTCTTTTCCCCTCTCTTTCTCCCAAGCTACAATTTTTGTTGTCAAAACATCTACCATTCCTGCTCAAGACATAGCAATGGTAAATTGGTTGCCACAAGGACAAAAACAGCATTATATGAACAAAATATAATTACATAAAACAATAATAGATCTCATCCAGCAACATTGCCAACATTACCAGGAATCTTGTTAACCAAAATACGAGCCTTTTCTGCCCTTTTGAGCGTAAGATGGGCCCCCCTCCCAGCATTATAACGATTGTCATCCTGAACATGGCATGTAAAGGGAATCATGACTACCTAAATAAGCAAAAACAAAAAGGAGAATCACATATAAAGTTGAAAGAAACTCTTACTTTGTTGTAATCTTCCAGCCATGCTTCCTCCTCGCATGCATTCATCCATCTTTCAACCTTTTCAAGAATATCCTTCCTGCTAAAAGCTTCCTCTTTCACAGTGGCAATGTGAGCCTCAATTTGTTCTAACACCAGTGCGGGATCGACAGCTCCTATAATTAGACAGGCGGTTAAGGGAGTTCTCGTGTTACTATTTTCAGGCAGGCTACAGATGTTAGTGGGCACTGGGCACATAATGCCGGGAGATAATTTTTACCTGCTTCAATAGCCTCAGTGCTAAATTCAGCAGCATAACCTTCCTCATCAATCAGATGAGCACGTCTCCTATGTTCTTCCAGTTCTGTCTTCTTTTTAAGAACAAGGTCCTTCATCTTGCTTGCTTTTAGTTGTTCAAGCCTTAGAACCTCAGATTCCACCTGCATTTCACGTCGAGGTATAATCTCAAAAAAATCCTAGCTCAAAGAGAAAACAATAGTGACAGCAACAGAAGAATAATCTCTACAAAACATGGACTCACGTGGTTGAGGAAGTCAATGGAGAGGGTATTAGGCTCAGTTATTTCTTGCTCAGAAGCAGCAATATTGCTTGTTACATTCTGGAACATCTGCTGCTCTTCAAGGGGCGTATCCATCAGATTCCACAGTTCAAGCATGCTGGACGCCAGATCTTGAAGCTGTCATAAAAGATCAATGATGCAGTTTTGCTCAGGTTCTGAAAGGGTTGAATAGGCACTGACTATTCAAAAATTCTGAAGGAGTAGAGGAAATCCCAACCTTTTGCATCCTCTGGACTTTCACTTCACGTAATCTATTTACAGCTGATGCAAGTCTCTCGATCGTACTGTTGCTCAGGCTCTTTGATCCCTCAGCCTCACCCAAGCTAGGGTGCACCTCATGTAATGTTTGTTTGAAGTCCATACCAAGCACCTCACATAGAGAATGCAAGGTACTCGAATGTTCCATCACCTGTTTGAGTCGATCATTCTGTAGAAAACAGATAGAAACAATGTAGTGAGATTTATTGGCATGAATGGGCAACAGAATCGGTCTACATAACATCGTGAGGAATATCACTAATCAAAATGAATAGGAACACCATGAGTGATGCTGACCTTCTCCTTCTGAAGAGATTGTAGCTCCTTAGTTAACTCCTCAAGCTTTCTTAATGACAGATCGGACTGATCCACAGGAACTTTAAATGGTACAAAATCCGCAGGCCTGATTTCAGATGCAACCTTCTTAATTTGCTCTATGACACCAACAAACTGATCCCATCTTTCGACTTTCTTTTTCCTCATTTCCTCCAGATATGGAGAAATTGCGTTCAATTCTTCCCTTAAACCAGTCAACTTCTGATTTGACTGCATTTATCCGAACAGGAAAGAAATGTACCCTTTACTATTTTCGAATAAGTACACAAAATTTCAACTCTTCAATGAAAAACTTTAGGAGTGCCTTTGCATATACAATCAACAGCTATCACATTATCGAAGCCGTAGTTCAGTACAGTTGCGGTGGCAGTCAGTCAGACCTTTTGTCCTCAGCAAGAGTATAATAGATCACAGGTGGAAATGCTACCGAACATATTAACAATTAGCACTAAAAATAAACACCATTCAATACCAAACGGTGTACTTGAAGGCACATGTGAACATGGATACTAACCTGCCTGACGTGTATGGGAGATTCGCCCATAGCCGAGCAGATGCCGGCCAGTTCGGCTTCCGCCTCGGCAATAGCTTGCCGCAGCTGGGCCCTGCACCGGTTCGCACGGTCGACCTTCCGCCTGTAGACCTCGAGGCACTCCTGCTCGAGCTCCAGCAGCATCCTGTCCCTGGCGGCGTCAGGTTCCCCGACCTCATCCCAGATCACCTGAGGCGACATAAAAACACATCTCAGGCCAACGCATCTAGCGTGGGCGCGCGCGACAAGACACGAACAGCGCAAAAATCAGCAGAATCAGGGGGAGCGCAACGTGCGCGACTTACATTGAGCTCCAGCAGGAGGGAGTCGCACGTCGTCGACATCTGTTGGAGCTGGTCCTTCACGGCGCTACTCATCGCGAGAAGCGAGCGACAGGGGCAGCCTGCAAAAGCGATCAACGATCAACTTCTCCACGGCCGCGATACAAAAAAAAAAATCAATCCCCCGCGACGCGCGCGCGACAGCTCACGCCGGATTCCTCCGAACCTAGGGTTTCAACTCGCCGTGGGGGCATTGGCGCAACTCAAAACAGATCGGATCCCAGGAATCTGTCGAGTGAATCGAACTAACCTCGTCACCGGTCACCACTCGGCGCGGCCTGTTGGGGCGGCCTGCTGATCGACGGGGAAGAGATCGCGTGGTTTGGCGCTAGGATGCGAGAATGACAGGTGAGGTGAGGGAGAGGAGTGGAGGAGAGGGGCGGAGAACGGTTCGAATTGTTTTGAAATAGAGGAGGGGGAGGAGAAGATTTGGAAATCTGTTCTTTAGGAAGGGGGGCAGCTGCAGAGAGCCGTTGCCGGCGTTTTTTATTGGGCGGAATCCGGGGGGTCCATCTTGATGGCTCAGTTTTGAATTGGACGGCCAGGATGGTGCCACGTTTTGGGCCATTGAGTTTGCCAAGTCAGCAGAGTAGCATAAGATGCTGACGGGTGGGGCTAGATTTGCAGTTAAAATTCTCTGTAGTAATTGTGGTGTAGTTACTGTCGAGCTGACACGTGGACCCTGGGTAGCAACATGTCAAATGATGCAGCTTTGCTGAATTTTTCACATAAAAAAAATATTTGCAAACCTACCGAATCGACCACAGCAAATCCAATGCACACAAGGAAGTGCATGCGACAAGAGGATGATCAACTTGAAACATGCCGCAAACTCATAAATAGATGAGGCGAAATGGCTATATGCGGTGCATTGAGCAACTTCGTTTCTCAAGAAACACGAAATATGAGTACTATATACCACCTCCTACTTATTTAAAGATGCACTCTCTTCTTTCTCAAAAGATTGTCACCTTTAATTCAATTTTTTAACTAAAAGTGACAATCTTTTAAAAAGAAGTGAGTGCTCTTAAAAAAAACGATATCATTAAAACAACAATTTTAATTTATTTTAAATTGGATTTTTTATCCTAACAATAACAAGTTAAAAATAAAAAAGTATGTGATATATATAACAGACAATCTAGCTTAATTAAAATTAGATTAGTCGTCATATAAATTATTCAATGTGCTTGGAACAAAGACTTAGTTTATGTGTGTGTGTGTGAATATGGAGTGTGCATTGTTCTAGCACAAGAGTACTTATATCGCCAAACAACTTGTTCCGTACAATTGAGAGTGTTTGTTTCAGCTGTAAATTCTTAAAAACATGATTTTATCTGTGAGCTAGGGAAAAGTTGTGAGCCGGGAAAGAAACATAAAGAAAACAATTCAGTTATGTAATCGATGATAGGTGGGCAATTTTTTTCAATAGATGAATGAGAATTTGAGAAATCTGAGGTTGCAGGTGATTCTAAATTATACTAGGAAAAATACATATTTTTAAGAATTTGTTTCACAGGAAAATATTTTTGATTGAGATTTAAGATTATTATAAATAAATCTGCTATATAAAACTTAACCAAACCGATCCTGATTAAAAGAAAGACCACGTTCAGAATTGAGTTTTTCACTATCCATTCCTTACCGAATTCATGTAAAAGGAAAGCCTGAACCCTGAACTAACAAAGTACTTGAGCACCTTAGAGGTTGAGTAGCTCAATGCGGCATTTGCAGGAACCTTTCTACTAACATTACTTCATGGATAATGAAACAAGGTTATGAAAGATAAACAAATTTGATCAGCACGACAAACGATTAAATTACTAAGGCAAACGATGCCTTGCATCAGAATTTCAAGTATGAACAGGACAGTACGAGTAAAAGACATAATCCAGTGTTTCATTGAGCATTAACAAGTTCACGGTCTTGCCTCTCATCGCAAAAAGATAATTCTTTCTCAAAGGGCAGTAAGCCAAATAAATGTGGCACTGCAAATCTTATTTGGGAAAAGGTGGAGGGGAAATACATCCATCAGCAGGGCCGGACCTCCTGCCTGTAAGTACATGTCCTGGCTAAAACAATAGAAAACACAACATGATGATCTCAGAAAGTCCTAGGGCCAGGGAATTGCTTATGATGCAGACTCCTTGGCGATCTTCTCGGCCTTGGCAATGACTTCCTCAATTCCTCCAACCATGTAGAATGACTGCTCTGAAAGGTCGTCATACTTGCCGTCCAAAACACCCTACGATATGTCAAGAAGGTTCATTAAACAGCAGTAACAGATAGGCGTTACAATGTGTTGCCAAACGACAACTGGGATAGCATACTAAGAAACAAGTGTAATAAATTTGCAATATTACACAAAAGAAATTAGCAGTGCAGTTAGAAACAAGGGCGACCTTGTGTCTAAACGAAAACACATTGTCAAACAAATATATTTCAGTAAATAAGTCATATGCCTGTATCAAACAATTCATTTAGCTCAAATGGAATTCAACCATGCAGAGAATAGCAAACTGCAAGGCACAGAACACCAACATCCAACATGTCGAGAGAACACTACTGCAATACTGTCTTTCAGGAAGAGGGAACAAATGATTCTGTACCTGGAAACTTTTAACACTCTCCTTCAGCTCAACATACTTTCCAGGCGCGCCCGTGAAAACTTCAGCAACATGGAAAGGCTGACTAAGGAACCGTTGAATCTTCCTAGCACGAGCGACTGTCAACTTGTCGTCTTCACTGAGCTCATCCATTCCCAAAATGGCAATAATATCTTGAAGATTCTTGTAATTCTGAAGAACCTTCTGAACACCACGAGCAGTGTTGTAGTGATCCTCACCCAGCACATGCGGGGACAGCATTCTGGATGTAGAGTCCAGAGGATCAACAGCAGGATAAATACCAAGCTCAGAAATCTACAAAAAGCAGAGCCATGTCACTCATTGAGCACAACTGTGTCCACATATTTCTAATAAATATATTAGCCAGACATACCTGTCGTGACAACACGGTTGTAGCGTCAAGATGGGCGAAGGTTGTTGCAGGGGCAGGATCTGTCAAGTCATCAGCAGGGACATAAATAGCTTGAACTGATGTAATAGAACCTTTCTTTGTAGTGGTAATCCGCTCTTGCAGTCCTCCAAGATCAGTAGCAAGTGTGGGTTGGTATCCCACAGCAGATGGAATACGTCCAAGCAGAGCAGACACCTCAGAGTTGGCCTGACAAATAATAAACAGATTGCTGGTTCTTCGACCATAATGTACAGAAAATCAAGAGAGAAGACAAATGAAAACATCATATGCAGCAATATTTTTCTGTGTAAACAGAGTATAGCAGCCATTAGAGACTATGAATTGTTAGTCATCTGTGTAACAAACAACAAGAATTGCACTGGCAGTACTAATCATACATGAGACTGAAGTAGGATCTCATAAAAACAGAAGTTACCTGAGTGAAACGGAAAATGTTATCAATGAAGAGAAGTACATCCTGTCCTTCAGCATCACGGAAATGTTCAGCAACAGTCAAACCAGTCAGTCCAACACGAGCACGAGCACCAGGGGGCTCGTTCATTTGACCGTAGACAAGAGCACACTTGCTCTCACTCTGTCAGAGTACAATTATGTTAGATTGTTAGGAATTTCAACTTACAGATATGGATCCTGATAAACAAATATGTATTATTTACCTGCTTATCACCAAGCTTAATGACACCGCTCTCAATCATTTCCCTGTACAAGTCATTACCCTCACGAGTACGTTCTCCAACACCAGCAAACACAGAAAACCCACCTAAAACAAGCAAATCAAGCATATCAGCCAACATGAAACACACTGCAGCGTTGCAATACAGCCATCAAGCTCTAAAAAAACTAACCATGAGCCTTGGCAACATTGTTGATCAACTCCATAATGAGGACGGTTTTGCCCACACCTGCACCACCGAAGAGACCAATTTTACCTCCTCTTTGATAGGGTGCCAGAAGATCCACCACCTGATAGAAGTAAAAGCTTTTGATTAAAACCAAACATTGCACACAAATGGTATGTCTTGCAACAAGAAAAAAGGCTAAGTTATTTAGTCAGGTTACCAAAACAAAATAATATTATACCAGTATACCTTGATTCCAGTAACAAGAATTTGCTGCTCCGTAGCTTGCTCAACGAAAGCAGGGGCTTCACGATGGATAGGAAGGAAGTGGTTTGTAGCTGAAGCGAAGAGAAGCAATCAACAAAGAATAATTAGTATGACTGTTACGTATAAAATGCATGTCACTTTTCACAGACTTACTTATGTCTCCCCTCTCATCAATAGGCTCGCCAATAACATTCATGATGCGTCCAAGTGTTGCCCTACCAACAGGGACCTAGAAACAATAATGCAAGTAAAGACAATAAATAGACATCGTCTTAAAAGGATGCCTAGGTCAAGATAATAGCTGGATCTAAGTTCGAGAAAGTATATATGTACAAATTATTGGATAGCATGCTTCCACATAAGAGTATAGAAATGATTCATTTCAATGTAATCTTATGCACTTATTCGCATGTATCATAGACTACATGATCACCAAGCATAAAGCTGCATGCACAAATGATTATTTTGCAAGCAAATTCTACAATTATAAACTGTTGTGACAAGAAATTGAGACAAAGATAAGAATGAAAATACAACACAATCTTAAACGGCATTTTTTGAATTTTGCACTTACTATCTGAAATTCCTACACCCTATCACTCTAGCTCCTGCACAGAAAAAAAAAATACATCCTTGGTTTGCATGACCCTGGGACCACGGCATCAATGTACATGCAGCACCTTTACCAAATATCCAAATTATCAATACAGTACATATTTTCAGCATCACCAGATGTGAGGATAGCTCAGGAGTATGGACCTATGGATCAGAGGTTGAGAATAGCACTAAAACATAATGAACATGGTATTAATCAGTGTCAATTTTTGCAGTCAACATCTATGCATTTCATAAATGGACCTATAACCTATAACAGAATGAGGTGCTGTTAATCCGTTAGCAAACAAATCTAGTTCAAATTGAACTAAAACTGTTGTCCTGATGACATCAATTTGATAATGGAGGGAGTACAAAGCAAGCATTCCCTAGTCAACACACAGATCCGATCCAATACGGCATCTGCTATTTTGCCATTTCGTCAAAATAGATGCGAAACAAATTAGAGGGTACAAGGAACGAGACGGGGTATACTTACAGTGATGGGAGAGCCTGTGTTGAGCACGCGCTGGCCGCGAACGAGCCCCTCGGTTCCATCCATGGCGATGGTGCGCACCATGTTCTCCCCGAGATGCTGGGCCACCTCGAGCACGAGGCGGATGTTGTTGTCGAGCACCTCGAGCGCGGTCAGGATCGGGGGGAGCCCCTCGTCGAACCGCACGTCCACGACGGCACCGATGACCTGGCACACCTGCCCGACAGCGCCGGCGCCGGTGAAATCATCGGTGATCTTGCCGCCGCCGGTGGTCTTGCCGACGGACGGGGGCGACGCGGCGGGCGCCGCCTGGGCCGCGGCGGCGGAGGCGTAGCCGGCGGCGCGGTTGAGGAGGAACCCCGCGGGGGACGGGCGGTGTGGGAGCGGCGCGCGCGGGCGCGGAGACGGAGAGGCGGCGCGCAGGCGGGAGGCGGAGCGGAGGATGGAGGAGAGGGCCCGGCGCGTCGCCATGGCCGGCGGCGAGGCGTCCGGATCTAGGTTTTTCTCGGAATGGTGAGCAGGCTGTGAGGAAGTGGCGGCTCCGCGCTACGGGGAAGGGTGGTAGGGGGTTCTGGCATCGGAGTCGGGGTGGGGGAATATGGAGGGTGGCGAGGGGAGGTCGCGGGAGGGATTCGCGGCTGGACCTGGTCCCTGTGGACCGTGCTTCAGTGCTTTCTGATGGACTGCTCTCTCGTTTCATTTGTCTTTCATCTCATGATCAGGATGAAAATAACCGTGTTGTTCGCAAATATTTGTGCTAGTCTAGGACCGATTGCTGTTTTGTATTAGCCGGAATTTGTATGTAATAATCCGGTCGCCTGTTCCGGCAGAACAGCCTGCCGTGCCCTTCATCAAGGTACTGGTTGTTTTTTTCCTTCTAAGCTTGCCCCTTTTCTCTGTTGACTCTTTAGTTGCCGATTTATTCAATAAAATTGTGATGGCTACGCTTGTATTCAATATTCAATTATAATAAATTAATGACAAGCTTTTTGAAAGAGAAGATCGGAACTTCCACTCATTGTCTAAAAAATGCATGTCTAACAAGTCTACATATTGACCAGTTCTACCCTAAGCCTACTTAAAAAAAAGGCAAAATAGCCAATCTCATCCTTCAATTTTAACTCAAAAGCTCATCTTTATCCCTTAACTTTAAAAAAGGTCCAACTAAATCTGTAAGTTTAGTTGTTAAGTTTGATCTTCTCCCCAATCTTACATCAACACTTCTTTAAAATTAGGTTTCAAATTTCACTAAATTCCTATTGAAATTTAACTTTGCTTTTTTAATCCATTCGAACACTCATGTTTCATAGAATCAAAAGTAAGATCTAGCATGAATGTGTGTGTGTGTGTGTCTATATATATATATATATATATATATATATATATATCCCTTGATTTTAGTTTTTTAATTTAACCACAATAAAAACAAGAATTTATGTTTAAATAAGCTCTCCAGTAAAAAAAAAATCAGCACATCAATCTATCATGACCAAGCTACGGATATGACCATAACTTACTTTATTAAAATTGAATTAAAGGATAAACAATACAAAATATATTCTTATTATATGTCTTTTTAATATTAATTATAAGAAACATATTGGATTAAATGTATTTAAAAATAGATTTGTGGTTTGCAAGAGAAAATAATTAGAAATTTGAAGTCTTACTTAAGGCTGATGTGGCATGCCATGTGGACAGCCACCTCAGATAATGGACCAAAATTGAACAACCAACCATAGTTTAGGGACTAAATTGGATCTTTTGGATTTCTTAAATTTGTGGGTCCGTTTGGAATGCAGGAACGAAAAACGTAGGAACAGGAAAAAAACAAAGGAATGGAGAAAAATACAGGAATGGGGAAAACGAGATAACTGTAGGAATGAAAAGCAAAAGAATTGAGAACTTTTGTCGTAAAATTTATAACATCGGGATTAGCAGATCAAAAAAGGTTTAGAACTAGATTCTGAATTTATAACACAATCGAGAGTGCAATTATACTCATGTGTCATATAATTACGTGCATCCAACAATTTAATACAAGTATCTTGCAATGCCCACTTGTGGGGATGAAAACGGCGCGGTAAATTCTCGGATCGTTCGACGCCGTTATCAAAACTTTCCAATGCGATTATCATTTTCAATAATTTTAGAAATTTTTAATCCGATTACCCTTTTTATCAGACATTGAAATTTGGTAAACGGAGTGGAAACGATTTAGACCGATTTTTGATCGAATTGTCGGAATACCGTATTTTAATGGGAAATTTCCGAACAATAATCGAATAATTTCCGAATAGTAGATTGAGTTTAGTGGGCTGACACGTACTCCCTACGTCCCTAAATACTTGTCGTTTTGTAGTTCAAAAATGAACTACAAATATTTTAGAGACCGGTAGAGTAATAAGCTCAATTCTTTAATTTTTTATTCAGACATCAGTTTGGATGAGGATTTAATTTAATCTACATATAAATATTTATTTACTTTAAAATGTGTTTCTAAAGTGAGTTGGTTTCATATTGATTTTTTATATAAAATAAAACTAAAAGTTGTTGTCTCATATTTTATACTTAAGTTATTGATGTTATAGATGTATAATATTTTGATGTGTTGTTTCCGAATAAAATTTGAAACCGTTCCAATATCGACATACTTCCGATCTAATATAATCTGTTTCCGATATTTTTGAAATTTTCGATAGCGTAACCGTTTCTGAAAATTTTATATAAAAATAAAAACAATTTCATACTTTTTCCGACTGTTTTCATCCCTACCCACTTGTATGCAACCCTACTGTCTAATTATCTATTCATTGATTCACCAAATGTAAAAAGTCAAGCTATCACGTGACAGGAGGAAGACACGCAGTGAGACAAAAATTTCCTTCGTTTTGACTGGAGGATTTATTTCGTGTGATTTGCCCGTCCTCAGATTCCTTTTCCTCCGGAAAGGAAGCAACGATTCATTTGTTCCAAACGATGCTACACCATCCCTTTCTTTAAGAACGATTTTCGTAAATTTTCTTTGAAAATCCAATGATCCAAACGGGGCATGAAGGTTCGAAGTTGAGTTGCTAACGTTGAGGAATGAATTTGATTATTTTGATTTAAAGAATATGGCATTTAAATCTGAACCGTAAATGAACGGTCCAGACAGGTGCAGTAGAAGAAACCTGTTTACCTTCCCCTCTTCTCCTCGCGCGCCACCGCCGTAGCAGGCACCAGCACCATGCCCTTCCCCGCCACCGCCGGCGTGCCCAAACCCTAAACCCCGCGTGGCCATCAATGGCGTCCCTCCTTTCCACCCCGGATGCCCCCAAATTGCTCTCCGTCGCCACCACCGCCCTCTTCCGCTCCTCCCTCTCCTCGGTCCCCGCCCCCCACACCCATCCTCTCCTCACCGCAGCGTCCTCGCCGCTCCCGCCCGTCCCCGCATCCGTCCCGGACACTGCTCTCATCCCGGGCTCACGCTTCCTAATCGACGCCTTCCGCCACGCCGGCGATTTCTCTGTCGCATACTTCCTCTCCCACTTCCACTCCGATCACTACGCCGGCCTCGGCCGGTCCTGGCGTCGCGGCCTCATATTCTGCTCCGCGCCCACTGCGCGCCTCGTCACTTCCGTGCTCTCCGTACCTCCGGAGCTCGTCGTAGCCCTCGAGATCGGCGTCCGTATCACCGTCGATGGTTGGAAAGTCACCGCAGTCGACGCCAACCACTGCCCCGGCGCGGTCCAGTTCCTCTTCGCCTCCCCTGGACCAAACGCCGAACGGTATGTCCACACAGGCGACTTCCGTTACACTGAGTCTATGACCCGCGACCCTAATTTGCTGGAGTTCGTCGGTGCTGACGCTGTGTTTCTGGACACAACTTACTGCAACCCCAAGTTCGCATTTCCTCCCCAAGAGGAGTCTGTGGGTTATGTTGTGAATGCAATCAAGCGTGCGAAGCAGGAGAGTGCAACTGCTGGAGAGCGTGTGCTGTGTCTGATTGCGACCTATGTTGTGGGCAAAGAGAGGATTTTGCTGGAGGTTGCACAACGCTGTGGGTGTTTGATCCATGTAGATGGCAGGAAGATGCATATTTTGACTGTGTTGGGCTTTGGTGGGGATAACGGAGTTTTTACTGAGGATGCAACAGCGTCAGACGTGCATGTCATTGGGTGGAATATCCTAGGGGAGACCTGGCCCTATTTCAGGCCAAATTTTGTGAAGATGAAGGAGATCATGTTGGAGAGAGGGTACAACAAGGCTATTGGGTTTGTACCAACTGGGTGGATGTATGAGACCAAGAAGGAAGGATTTGCCATTAGGGTGAAAGATTCACTTGAGATCCATCTGGTTCCTTATAGTGAGCACTCAAGCTATGACGAATTACGGGACTATGTTAAGTTCTTGCACCCTAAACAGGTTATCCCAACTATGGGAGTGAACAGTGGAAAGCTAGTTAGTAAGGAGGCGATTACTCTGCAGAAGCATTTTGCTGGGTTGGTTGACGAGACAGCAAATAAACAGGAGTTCTTGATGGCGTTCCATCGAAGGTCAACAGACTCTACTCATATCTATGAAGAAGAGGTTGCTAAATGCTCGAGCCAACATGATGTTGAGGATGCTGTTTTGTTGCCATTAACCAGTTCCGCTTCTGAGTTATCAGATATTTTGAGGGAGAAGATTACAGAAGAAATGAAGAAAGAGCTATCAGATTTCCTACCCTCATGGGCCAGCCAAGAACAGATCGTGGACCTGCTGCTGACCTCAGGTGGCGATGTTGTTAAAGCAGCATCTGATTTTTTTGAGCGGGAAAGAGATTTCTTTGAAGAAGCTCATGTTTCTTGTACCAGAACTCCCCAGTCACAGAAAAACTCTTCAGATCATTGGTCTTCTGCAGACGCAAATAGCCAACTAGAAGGACCTTCATTTTCACACAAGCCTGTGGAACACACTGCAAAACTGGTAGATTTGACTCCTAAAACAATGAGCCCAAATACTCCCAAAAAAGGAAGGAAAAAGGGATCCAGCACTGCAAACAAGCTGAAGAAGAAAGGACGAATAGCTTCCTCTACAGAATCAGGTGGACATAAGCAGTCCACAATCACAAACTTTTTTGTTAGAGCTACAGCAACTGCTTCTAAAAGTGATATAGCCGATAAAGTAACTGTGGAGGCACACAAAAACAAAGGGGGAAATGGCGATAAGCTAAGTGATACTGCAAGAAAACACAATCAGAATGTGGATCAGCTTCTTCAGATTTTAAATGGTGGCATGTCCAGAGAATATGCAGTTTCTTTGCTTGAGAAGACGAAAGGAGATGTGACTGTAGCAGTTGATATATTTTACAGTACAAGTGGAAACAACAACGTAATTAACGTTGGCACAAATGTTGTGCAAAATGAAACTATAGATAAAAGTAGTAACACAGACATGGCTTGCGACTCCTCTCAGGCTACTCCAAAGATGCAAAACCTGTATGTACAAACTTTAGCACAAGCAGATTCTGTCAATATATTGTTACCGACAGAAAAGTATCAACCTATTGAGCATGGTTAGTTTCTACCTCTGATAGTTTTAGCATCTTTTTTGTTAGCGAGTCATCCCACATATGTGCTCTTCTGCAGCTTGCTGGACAGCAGGACAGCCTGCACCATACTTGCATTTGGCTCGTACTTTTGATCTGGTTGAAAGAGAAAAAGGAAAGATTAAAAACACTACAATACTTTGCAACATGCTCAGGAGGTTCCTGAATATTTACATTTTTAGTTGACCTTTATACCTGCTGTTTTTATTACCAGGGCAGAAAATTTTGATGTCTTACCTTCTATAATGCAGTTTGCTTGCGTTATCACCTGATGATGTGCTACCTGCTATTTATCTATGTACTAATAAAATTTCTCCTGACCATGAAAGTATGGTAAGCAGAGAAGCCTCATACTTCACTCTTCCTCCTATTTACTCTTAGGCCCTGTTTGGTGCAAAATATTTTTAAAGTATTGAGACAATATCATGGTTTTACAAAAATACCATAGTATTGAAAACATTGTGGTGTTTGGGATCTTGGGTACAACAATAACCATAGTTTTGTATACTGCGGTATCTCAAATACCGTGATATTTTTGCAGTTTTTGTCACTTGTTTTTAATTGCCCCTTTGGAATCTGCTATTAGTAAAGAATATCCATTCTCACCGATTGTGAAGTTTCTCAAATTTCTGCGAGAATACCATGTTAGATGTCCCATACTAATGAAAAAGTTGCTGCTTCAGTGACAATAAAATGTTTCTTTCTTGGGGAAGGGGGGGGGGGGTGCTAGCTAAGTATCGAATGATACCTTTCTTGTGAAAGCTTCACCTTGTTGAATTTTGTTTTCTGGAAACGATATCCTACATCAGATTTAGAGTTACTTTCATATAATGTGTAACACTGTTCTAAATGTTGAACTCCACTCTTGCACCTTCCCTTGCTTGTCATCTTTATTTCTAATTCAAATATAAGATGTTCTTTTTTATGCCTTATTGTATGGCACCTAAACACAATCTTATGTTTGCTAATGAAGCTAGGAACTAAACATTGGTGGGAGTCTAGTTGTAACTGCTCTGGAGGAATCATTAGGAATCAGCAGATCTAAAATACATGAGATGTACAAAACTTATGGCGATCTTGGTAAGTACTAACTTGTTTCATATCGCTAGTGTTGAAGAAAAAACCTATGACATGGTCTGTCATGGTTGTCTTTGCAAGGGTTCATGGATGCATTTTTCTGGTTTATGGCGAGTTTCAGCTGCAGTGTGTAGCTTCTGTCAATGGTTGTTCATGTTAAACTTCATATTTATAGTATAATTTCTAGGTACTGTTGCTCAAGAATGCCGTCAAAATCAAAAATTACTTGCTCCTCCCCGTCCACTCTCGATTCAAGATGTATATTCCACGCTACGGAAGCTAAGGTATTACATAAACTGTAGAACTATGTTTGTTGTGTATTGTATAAGAATCCCTTCAAATCCTGCCAAATACAGGATGGCAGTTATTTACCGAATAATTTATGTAATGGTCAATTTTTGATCTTATCGACTTTGGACCTGAATAATTTTCTTTCTATGGTAATTACTATCATTTCTATCATGTGTTAAAATACAATTTCTGATGATTGCACCACCTGCTGTGACACATAATGTGCAAAGGCATATAACACATGGGGAAACTATCTTCTCATGGAGTACTATACTAGAAACTGAAATTACAGATAACAGGTCACTCTAGTGGTTGTGTTTAGTGTTTATATCATATTTTTTTGCCTATGCACAAAACTTGTGTTTCTGCTTCCAAAATAATTATAAGAGTCGTGTGTTGCACTGTTGCATGATGTGAGATGTGACGAATAAGAAATTGCATTATAAGTTGAGTGTTGCAATAAACTTGCATTACCGCATCTAAATACATTATGAGATTCATGTGTTACATGAAATCATTTATTGCTACAGAATGTTCAGTAGAGAGTTATCACCTCTCCTCGTTTATATACTATACATAGTCATTCTTTGTTTTTCTTATCAGTGCAATATCAGGTAGTGGGAGTGCTGGAAGGAGAAAAATTCTTGTCTTGCATCTTATCCGATCCTGCAGAGAAATGGAACTGAAATTTCTTGTCAGAACACTGGTGATTAGCTCTTCCTTTCTCTTCATAGTTCGCAGATAAGCTATATTACATGAAATCGCTTCAGTTTGTACCTAGAATTTGTTGTTTGGGCCTAAAGTTCTTATATTTATCCTTCTTAATTTTAATTTTTTGGGGATCCTAAAAAATAAATAAATAAAGTTCCGGAGTATTGATTATTAGACAGCTGGCTTCTATCAACAAAATTCTGAAAGTCTGATCCATGTTCAGAAATTCAGAAACAATGTAACTTGAGGGTCAATTTTATACAGTTTGTTATATCTGTCATTCATGTGACATGCCTGTATGTCTGTTAAATGAAATTATAATACATTCTTTATCGATCCCTAGTTCCCTACTCAGAATTATTGTAGAATACATGGTACATATTGCCTTCTATCTTGTTAGAGCTCCTAATGCCTCAAACTCGTGTCTTCTATGTGCTGTATATTTGATCAACAGGTCCGTAACCTGCGCATCGGGGCTATGATGAAGACACTTTTACCTGCGCTTGCACATGCTGTTATTCTTGATAAAAAATCCACGGCAGATCATGCAGTATCCTTGGAAGGCATAAAATCACAACTACAGGTTCTGTCTGAATGGAGCTTTTCTTATGCGCGGACTATATGTTTCCTTGAAAGAATGTGTGCCTTATATGTTGGTAGGTTTATTCATTAGCCCATGAAACCATGAGATCCATATGTTTGAGTTTTTTTTTCTTTTCTTTTTGGGATGTGTTCTGCTGTTGTCGCTTCTGTTGCTGCGATACTCTGTTTACTTCTAGAGCAAACATGGTGTCTTTGTCTCCATTTCCTATGTTGTTGCATCTTTATTTACCATAGAGTAGCAGTAGTTTGATCTTTACACATTGTTCTGAACCAAAATTATATGTTTATTTCTGAGCAGAGTCTTTCAACTGAAGTTGCTGAGGCATACAATATTATTCCTAATCTAGTGAGTAACTGTGCCTATTTCATAAATACCACCATTGTACAAGATGTCTTAGTTATTTGATAAGTATCAAATGTTTATATTTCGACAAAACTAGACTTTCTTGAATGAGTTCTTGTGGATTTATCAAAACAAAACTTCTAAGCTTTTGCCTATCAATTGTCTTCTATATGCAATATAAAATTAAAGTACAATTTAAGGATGAAAACAAAGCCTTTTAGTTCCTAGCACGTTGGGGTAAGCTAAAGATGAAAATCCAACAAGATCCAACAAAAATAGGGTGGAGAAAATCAGAGGGAATTGCTGATTGAAAAGAGAGAATGATAGGAAGTCATGGTTCAGGCTTGTGGATTGCTAATTTTCATACACTCATATAGAAGGCCGAAGTACAAATCATAATACGGAAATTCCATCAATGCCGCCTATAGAAAATGATGGAGATGGTACTTAAAATTTATGAGTCATAAAATTATTAGTATCTGTAAGCTCTTCTCGGCTACTGATTATAGGACTAAATTGAGGTAGAATAGTTCTTGCTTCAACAGAGTAGTTAACCTGCGCTGGCATTATTTATCAGGATTTGCTCATCCCTTCCCTTCTGAGAGAAGGTCCTGCATTTTTGGCCTCATCCTTGGCAATGGTCCCCGGCACACCTATTCCACCTATGCTTGCAAGGTATGTACATGTCTTGATAATGATACTTTTTCACTAAAATTAATTTATCGCTAATTTTTTTGTCGTCACATTTCTTTTGCAGAATTACTAATGGGCTGACTCAATCACTAAAAATGCTTCATGGTAGAGCATTTACTTGTGAGTACAAGTATGTGCATTGCTCTTATAAGAATCCTTTTTTTGCTGAAGCAGAGCTACTTAGATGATTATGTGGTAGTTTTTGTCATAAATGTATTTTAAGAATTATTAATTACTAACTCTGTACATCTAGTCGCATTATATGGGTGCAGAAAGGGTTTCCGTGGAATTTCATGACTAGGTTATACGTAGCTATGGGCTTTTAGTATCACTCCCAGCTCCTGAGATAGAGTATGTTCAAAATATTGACAGAACTTTCATTTAGAAAGACTCAGTAACAAAGAACAAAAAGTGAGATATCCGCGGTCACTGTTGAGTCTGCAAAGTTTATATGATTCTACGTTAACAAAATGTGAAACATAGGTTTATTTTGTCCACTAGTAGTTAGCCTATCAATACATCAAAGAGCCTATATTCTGTTTTCTGGATTTCAGGTAACTGTTATGGCATGGCGCCAGGGGCTTCAGCCCATGGCACAAGAAGAGGACCTAGTTTTCTTCTTTCTTGCCTACTTCTTAAGGAGATGACATGCTCTATAAACAGAGCAGACCCTTGCATTCATGGTAACAGATTGATATGTATATAACAAACTAACTAGCTAATCATGCACCCAAGCCAACCAATTGATAGACATGCTTCTAACAAACAAACTAATCCTGCAAGCTGACTCCTTGCCGCATGTCCTGCTGCTGTCCTTGATGCTGGGCCCAGGGCCCATAACAATAACTCAAGTTTAAGCCATTAGAGGTTGGACACGATGTTGAGTTCTTGTTATATTTCCAGATATGATGGTCAGCGTGCCCAGATTCACAAATTAACTGATGGATCGGTGCGGATATTTTCGAGGCAACTGAAAGAATCTACAGCCAGATTTCCTGATCTGGTGAACATGATTAAAGAGCTGTGCAAAACTGAAGTGTCCAGCTTTGTACTGGATGCTGAGGTAAGTTTGATTAGCAATGAATGACCATTTTCTTTTCACAATCGTTAGTCGTTACATGTTACCTTCAAGTTGTGTTTGTCATGTTTCTGTGCAAAGCAAGGTTGTAGGAATTGACAGGAAGAAAGGAAATAAGCTGATGTCATTCCAAGAGCTATCTTCAAGGGAAAGAGGGAGCAAGCAGTCGTCAATTGCAATAGAGAATATAAAGGTGATGATATGGATCACTAAGCATCATTACTACTTTGAACTGTCTTTATTTTCATGTTGTACTTTTACCTGACTAGTGTCAATACAGTTTTATAACATAGCCAGGGTTTGGTGTCAATATCTTTAGTTAATTGTTCTGTAACTGAAAACTTTAACTGAACAGATCATATAGCCCCTTATCCCCAGTTCTATCCGGTGCTTCTTATTTCACTAAAAATAATGTGTTTCAAGCACTTCTGCAGTGATTTCCACTTCTGCAGCAATTTTGCTGTGGGTCACCGTACATAGTTGGATTCAGCTGCAGGACACTGCAAAAGTCGGTTTTAGCTGAAAGACACTGAAAAATCATGACTTTTGTCCCTAGACACTATAGCAGAAGAGAAGGGTTGTCATAAGCTTTTTATCTCGATACACAAGATACATGACGACTTGAAATTTTGCACAGATTCATTTACACATATGTTATGGATAGTAGTGGGCCTTATGGGCCGCGAGTATTAGCAGCCCGCTGCATTAGGATTAGAGTTTAGGTGAGTCTCCTCTATATAAGGAGGGCCATTGGTGTACTCTAGAGGAAAAGCAAGAAAATTAGATGGATTACCCAGTTTCATAACATCTAGAGGAAAAGCAAGAAAAAATAGATGGATTACCCAGTTTCGTAACAACATATCCGTTCCTGATAGCTAAATCCAATTATGGTGCAGTTCAGTTGTCCTTGACTCCTAGTATCTTGGATTTTGTTAGCTTTAAACAATTTTTCATGTTCAAACAAAAAACATGCTGCTAACGGCAGTACCTAATTACCTATTAGAATGGCAGTGTGTTTTACCTGATAAAGCTAAGTCTCAAAGTATGTTCTTTCATTCGCAGTGGCATCTTATTATCAAGCTGACAATATACTGACCACCATGCAGGTTGACATCTGTGTGTTTGTTTTTGACATCATGTTCTGCAATGGGCAGAGGTACACTACTGAGCAGCTTTTCATTCTTGCAATTATGTGTATATTCTAGAAAGGAGTTCCAAGAACTTCTCATGAGCAACTTCTTTTGCTCTCACGACCATTTAGACTACCAATGTCATGGTCATGTGCTTTTAATGATGCAAATTTAGGTCCACCTCATCTTAGTTTATTGCTGATGTTACCAACGGTTGAGCAACTGAGTTATGCAGCATGATGTGCTTGATTGAAACAGGGGAGAAATCAGTGAAATGTCATGCATTGCTTTTTGCTGGTCGCCTAATCGTCATGATTGATGCTGAACAAACAGTTCCAGAATACTGTGCCCTTGTGTATTAATGTCCTAATTTAGATTCATATTAGCAGTAGCAAAAGTGGGAAGCACCTGCCAATTGATAAACCAAAACTCTGCCCTTCTAATCAAGCATCTTGATAAATTTTATGACAAAAAGACATCCCTTAGGTCAATCTGGTTTAGAACACCTACTATGACAACGGCCACGTGCCACATGCAGCTAAAGACACATCAACCATTTGGTGGAGGGATGTTCTCAAACTTCTGACCTCTTCAGGGGAGTGGCAGTAGCCAGTAGGTGATGGTTCCAGAGTTCTTTTCTGGATTGAGAGTGATATATGGAAAGTAATGTTACTACAAGAATGGTTCACAATACTCTATTCCTACGCCAGGAACAAAACCATTTCAGTGGTGTGCTTCATGTTAACAGACAACACTGGTGATCACTTCCACCTGCCACTCTCAACACTGGTTCATCAGGAATATCTAGAGCTGCCGATCATTTTACAACAATTCCAGGTTCAAGAGGATGGAAAGATGTAGGGCAATACCAATGGGGCAGCAGCACATACACCTCCACAATGGTGTTTTAAAAGGGTGCCTGGACGCCTAGGTGACCGGCCATGGCACCCAGCAGGTCAGCGGTGGCGGCCTGGAAGGCGGCGGACACCTAGGTGGCGAGGCGGCGCCTTTTAAACACTGCTCCTCAAAGCTCTAACACTTTGCATATAGAAATGTCTACCCTCCAAGGCCTTTCATCTTTGGGACTCCAAATGTGGCAATAAGCTCATAGTTTTCACATGGCTGCTACTCATGGACAGGCTCAATACAAGAGACTTGCTAAGAAGGAAAAACTATAAAATCGAAAGCATTAACTACAACTGTGTTCTTTGTCATCAACAGAGAGAATAGACAGCCTTCCATCTATTTTTCTCCTTCCTCTTTAGCCAGGAGTGCTGGCAGGAACCAATGTTCATTAGTCGTCTAGTCGACCCTAGTCGCCTAAGGGCTGACTAGGGTGACTAGATCGATTAGTCGTGGATAAGGGCGATTAGTCGATCTTAGTCGACCCCCTAGTCGTCCCTAGTCGTCCTAGATATTTTGGACGACATATCTAGTCGACACTATATATATGTCAACATATATATACATATTACATACACAAATATCAATTTTGCATAACATACTTCAACTAACAATTTACAGCACAATGTTGATACTTTGAGAAACACCATGAAGAACAGTATGAAGAGAAACTGACCAGTATATACAGCAGGAACAGTATATACATCATTACAGCTATACATCAGGGAAAATATATGAATATATACAGCTATACAGCAGGGACAGCCATGAAGCATATACAGCGAAGCATCAAGCATGAGGGCAGCAAGGCATGAAGCATTAACAGCAGGGCATCAGTGCGTATACAGCAGGGCAGCAGAACATGTAAAGCAAACCATCGAACATCAAGCATACACCATACAGATTTCAGATTATTGAGTACAAGTGTACAAGTACAACACATGAACAAGTACGAAGTATGAACTCTGAAGAACAAGAAACAGGGGAGGGAGGGATGAAATCATACCATCTTCCGACGAACTCATGATTCCATCCTTGTCCGGTGAGGTGCGCGCACGGGAAAAGGAGGAGGAAGACGAGTGCTGGTGGCACCGGAGAATGGCGAGCGGCTCCAGAGGCGGAGCGGAGAACGGCGGGCGGCGGGGGGCTACGGAGGTGGAGCGCAGAACGGCGGACGGCGGGCGGCTCCGGAGGCGGAGCGGAGAATGGCGGGCGGCGGGGAGACAGAGCGTTTCGTCCAAACGCGGAGTCGGAGACGGCGCGATGTATTGGAGATTGGGGTCGAGGAGACGCGGGGTTGATAGGGGTTTAACCCTAATGGGCCACGGGTGAAAAGGCTCGTTCCAATTTTTCCCTCTGTTGAACAGCTAGTCGTCCAAGTTTTCTAATCGCTGGTCGGCCGACTAGTCGGACGACTAGATATCTGATCGCTCTGATCGAGTCGTTCGGCCTAATCGTGCTGCAGATACGATAAGCTCGATTAATCACGACTAATCAGATGACTAATGAACAATGGCAGGAACTCAACATTATTTGGAACTATGCTATTGACTTCTACTCAATGATGAATCTGGCCAAAGCTGTGGCACATCCTTTTTCATGGAAGTTATCATCATTGCGGCTTGTCAAATTTGGAAGCAAAGGAATAACTTCATTTTCGACAGAAGAAGGCCCTCCTTTCTAGGCTGACAAACTAATTTTTCTAAAGGAGGCCTCTCTCCAAGCGCATTGGATGTGACCCTCCAAACAATTCTTCTCTAGTTTGATTGATTTGTACAGTTAGCTCTTTGGTTTACTTGCTGTTGCACAGTTGCTGCTGGGCCTTGCCCTTGCTTGTTGTACAGTTTGTTACTCTTAGCAGACTTGCCATTTTTCTGTATTCAAACACAATTGAGTTTGGGGTTGAAATTTGAAGGGTGCTACAAAACTAAAACTACATCACAACCTTCTTTTGGAATTCCTTATGTATTTAGTCTCCAAGCTGGAAGTTAAGAGTTGATTGCAGTTGATACACCACCATACTACCATAGAAACATCTATTGAGAGCTATAAAGGCACTTGTATTGTATGTACTTTATATTTTTTGAAATGTAAAGTGTTTTACTTTTTTTTTCTTGCAGAATATTAGATTGCCCTCTTCGGCAAAGAAGAAAGTGTATGTTTTAATATCTTTTATAAATACTTGCAAATTTATAAAGGAGAACTTACCAGTTTTGTTTGTAAATGTCACAACGGACTTTGTGAAAACTTCTTCCTGTTTTTTTCTTCCTTCTAGGCATCCGTGACTTGTTCCAGGAGAAACCAGGATATTTTGAGTTAGCTCAGCAACTAACTGTAAGTTGCATCTCTAAATGAAGCACTTTCCTTCTCATCCATGCATTACAATTTTAAAGCATCATCATCGTGCTCTGATTTTATGGGGTCTTCTCCATTTTATCTTATTCATACCTTGTCTTTTCCTTTCCTTTCATTCATTTGACAGGTATGACCCACTTAGATGCCTGACCCTCTGCGTTTCTATTTTAGGTTTTGGCTACCATTTGAGCATCTCTATATCCAATTCTAAAGCTATTAGGCCTGAAATATAGTGCTTCACTGCTTCAGTAGTGCTGTATTAATAAATCATGATCTATGTTCTGAAACCAAAATGCTAGTGTACATTGGATAGTACCAATGTTTTCAAGTCGCCTAATCGAACCTAGTCGCCTAAGGGGCGACAAGGTCGACTAGGGCGACTAATCGCCCTCTAGTCGAGGCTAGTCGTCCTCTAGTCGTCCACTGTTTTTTTATGGAGAAAACCTAGTCAACAGTGTGTGTATATATATATATATATATATATATATATATATATATATATATATATATATATATATATATATATATATAGCTAGTACAGAGCAGCAGCAGTATTAATTAACAAAGCAATAACAGATCAATAGAAGTAGCAGTATCACGTAACAAAGCAATAACAGAGCAGGGAGAGAGCATCATCGGAGGAAGACTTACCATCAGAGCCGACGGAAGAACTCATACTGATTGCAGAGGAAAAGAGGAGGGCGGTGCTGGAGGCCAACACAGTACGGCCGTGCGGGCGGAAGGAGGCCGGCGTCCTGGAGAGAGGGAGGGGGTGGCCGGCAGCCTGGCGGATGGGTGCACAAGCCCGGCGGCGGCCGACGGATCGAGCGGCGCGGCAGTCAGGCTCGGGGTCGGGCGGCGGCTGGATGTGGAGAACTGAAGACGGGATAGAGATAGTAGAGCAGTTTTGTGTGTGGGAGTTGACCTAATGAGCCTACCCTTCGCCAAGGCCTAAGGCCCGTTTTATTTTTCTCCCTATCCAGTCCTCAACAGAACCGACGGCTGATCGTTTTTTGACCAGATCGGACGACTAATCGTCCAAGTCGAGCGATTAGTCAGACAATCAGTTTTCTGATCGTGCTAGTCGCATGGTTAGCACTAATCGAGTGCGCAGCACCGATAAGGACGACTAATCGCGATTAGTCATCCGATTTGAAAACATTGGATAGTACTCCTCCGTTCCCAAATACTTTTCACTTGTTAGTTCATTTTTGAACTAATATGTGACAAGTGTTTGGGGACGGAGGGAGTACATTGTTCCCGAGTCAAATGGCTGTCTGGAATTTACTCTAGTCCAAATTGCAACCTTGTGATTAAAATTGTCACGAATCTTAGCATCTTTCAAAGTTCTAACAACACAAACTTCATTCATTGGTTTGGTTTGTTGTACCTGCACATGAACTAATTAATTTCATTCTACCATGCAGATAGAAGCCAGCGAAGCTTCTGAAGATAATTCTATCACTTTGGATAGGGTGAAGACCTTTTTTGAAAAGGCATGCCAGTCTTCTTGCGAGGGTATAATGTTGAAGACTTTGGATGTTGATTCTGGATACTCTGCTTCCAAGCGCTGTGATTCATGGTTAAAGGTATGTTGTCTCATGCAGGATCATCCCAATGTTTTCATGTTTTCTGAAGCATATGCCCTGAACTTTGTGCGCAGGTCAAGCGTGACTATGTTGAGGGCTTAGGTGACAGCCTTGACTTGGTTCCAATTGGTGCATGGTATGGAAATGGTCGGAAAGCTGGATGGTAGGTTTAGTCACTGTAAGTTTTTCAATTGTTTTTTATTGTTTTGCTGATCAATTCTTACCTTGTTTCTACAAATTATTCTGTACAGGTACAGCCCTTTTCTTATGGCATGCTATAACCCTGTAACCGAAGAGTTCCAGAGCGTCTGCCGTGTTATGTCTGGTTTCACGGATGAGTTTTATAAAGAGGTAAGAGTTAATCACCCCATCATTGTTTCATTAGATGAATTGATCTTCATACTACATTGACTCTACGAAATCATGTGGTCAACATGATTGCATTTGATTATTAGGAAACTTGTCCATCCTAGCCTTTTGTTTAGGGCATAAGTTTATATACATACCACTCATGAATGAATAAGTTTAGAAGGATAGTTTAGTTTTCAGGTATACTGATGAGGAGCGGTGAACTGAGTATATGCATGTTCTTTACGTGATTCCGATTGCTAAGATCTTAGCAAGCAAACATGTCGTTTCTTCTACCTATTTATTTATTGGGGATTACTATATAATGGCAGCTGAAGCCTAAAAGGATATATCGTCTTTGTGGTATCTAGTGGTTTACCGTTTTGAAATTCATACTCAACTCAATTCATTTTTAGTGTCATCTTTGTATTTATATTTATGGAAACACATCCTTCAATGATCTTGTAATGTTGGGACGCTAATCTACAGATGAAGGAGTTTTATTCAGGCGAAAGGATACTGCCCAAGAAACCTGTTTACTACAAAACAGATGAACAGCCGGAGCTGTGGTTCACTGCAGAGCAAGTCTGGGAAATCCGAGGCGCAGGTAATGTGAAAACCAATTCATTAGCATTTTGTCTTGGAAACTCGTCTGCATGGAAGCAAGCTACCACATTCCCAGTTATATGCCGGATCTTTTGAAATTCACTAGCAATGCTTCTAACCACGTAGGAATGTAGGATACACTTTCCATGGAGCAATAAATATATCAATCACGAGTTGTGTGTTGTCCTCTGTTCTGTCTTGCAGACCTGACGTTATCCCCTGTTCACCACGCGGCCATTGGCCTCGTCCATCCATCTCGTGGCATCTCGGTGAGGATGCCAAGGTACATCCGTTGGGTTCCTGATCGGAACCCAGAGGATTGCAGCACGGCCACTGAAATTGCTACCATGTTCAATGCTCAGACCCGTAAGATGGAGGTCAGCAGTGAGGGCCAGGAGTAGAGGGAGGGCAACTGGGTCGGGCCAGGTCCGATCTGACCCATTTCTCATCGTAGCTCTCCCTCCTTTTCTTTGGAGGGGGCCAGCCCTGTAGACAAAATGTGCTACCATTTGTCAAAAATGAGTTGCAATGCTTCACCTACTCACCACTGATCACGTCTTTCAGGGCGTTTTATGCGTGTACACAAATAGAATTGCTGGAGCTAAAAAATCTTTTCATATGTAAATACTCCTAATTTTGCATTTCAACTGCCACTGCTACAATGTTTTTTAAAATATTTGTCACTTGTTAGTTCAAAAATGAACCAATCAGTGATAAATATTTTGGTATGGAGGGAGTACATGTTTTATTTGTTAATTTTTCTCTAGCGCTGTAGATGTTTCTGAAAATATTGGTCGGGATCAAGGTGCTTTCTTCCGACAGCACGCGGACATCGTTGTCCATGCGACCGGTGACAAATATTCATTCCTTTTCTTGTACGCGTACAACGACATGATGTGACTGTCGTATTTATTAATTACTCCGTTTCCGTCTTGAATTGATACTGATATCAGTTTAGTTACTTCAACTCTTCCGTCTCATAGCAGGCTTGACAGGCTCAGTCTCAAAGCTAGGTCAACGGCCACATGGAAAAGACACTTTTTCCTTCTAAAAACTGAGAAAATAGTACTCTTTTTGTCTCTATAAACTTGTCGTTTTGTAGTTTAAAAATGAATTACAAAGCGACAAATTCATGAGGACGGAGGGAATAGTGTTGAGATAAAGAAAAAGCTGTCATCATTATGTCCAACTTGTCCAGCGTTGGTTAAGATAAACAGGTGGGAAAAGTCAAGACAACGAGGCATCTCCAATTGGAGACGCCTTTGCTTGTAGTTTGTCTGCATTTTCTCAAAGTATGCACGATATAACAACGCCTGAGACCAAAATGATACACTACTAGCTATATGTTTACACCCACGTTTACCATAATAAAATGATATGCATGAACCTAAGCGTGACGGCATAAGCTTCTTAAAAATACACACTAGCAAGCTAGCTGTTTTGCATACACCCTTATTTTTTAGATAGTAGGTTAAACTCCGGCCCTCCAATAAGTTCCTATATTTAATATTATTAAATTCAGTTTGAAATTCGCTATCACGGAAAATCGAACTCAGGATTTGAGGAGTCTTACTCTGAATATTTAACAACTAGACTAGGACCTTTTCACCATACATCCTTATATTAAGTCTAGTTCGAAACTAAACTAAAAATATTAACCTAATGACAACAACTTAAAATTAGAGGGAATATGGGTGTATGTGCTAAGTGCTATGTCACGGCAAAAGTCACCGCATTGACTCGAGGCTAGGAATTGAGAAACAAAGGCGGCAGGTCGGCCATTCTCCTTTCGAGAAGATCTCGGCAGCTGACGTGGGAACGCATGCTATGATGCAGCAAAGCACTACACATGCGTTTTTTATTTCTGCAAATACTTTGAGGACCATCTGGTGCATCCAGAGTCAACTGAGGCTGGGAACATAATAAACCATCGTTCAGCTCATCTACTACTCGACCCCAGTTTCGTAGTACTAGTGAAGATCGACTCTGAATATCTCTGATAGCCCGGGGAAAGCTAAGTTGACATGATAACCAAGGGGGCCTCGAGACGACGACATTCCTCGGCAAAGCCTCTCTCCCCCTTCCGGCAGTGCACTGAACCTCGTTCAGCGAACGTAAGAGTCAGTAGTCGTTCCATCAGGGGATGGCATGATCGCAGCCACGGGATTTGTCAGTCCTCGCTTTAGCTCGAAACCTTTTTTGATCTTTTCCATTTAAGCAAGACACGGCCTGAAGAAGCTATACACACATGGAGCGATGGAGAGAGAGTGCCAGAGCAGCTAGCCAGCCCGGACTGGGGTCTCTCTCTCACTGGCCTGCAGACACTAGCAAATGTCGCGACTCGATGATTTCATTTCGCTTCGTCGACCCGGCCCCTTCCCTTTCTGACAATCATGGAGGCCTTTTCCCACCACGGCCACAGCTTCCGTCGTTGTCACCTTTCTCTTTGCTCCGGCGGTCGATCGAGCCTGCAGACAGTGAGCGATGAATTAATGAGCACTGGGCTTGCACTGCACTGCACCTGCACGACGACGTGACACTACGGCGAGGTGACGACAGAGATGGAGGAGCTCCGTCCACGACCCTGTCCAAGCACGTACGCAGCGTCGACCGGTCGTGTACCCTTCTTTTCTATCCGTCGTCGGGGGTGTTTGGGTCGCGGAGGAGGCAGCAGATTTTGCCCCGATTTCAGCAAAGATGTCCGTCGTTGCACTGCAGATCTGATTTCTGATCACACCACACGACTGCACGCACGAGCAGCAAGTACTACTGGTACGTGACTTTACAATAGGTAGACGGAAAGACGCTGAGACACTATGTTGCCAGGTTGCTGCTGAGCAGCTGAAGCGGTGCATGCCGTCTCAATCATGGCTCAAGATTGATGTGCGAGCAGAAACGTTGACCTCGCCCTGCGACCCTAGCTACATATGTATGTTAGGTGAGATCGATCATCATCGAACGCCAGAATATGCACAACATGGCAGCCCCGCCTAGAAGCTGACAAACGCTAGAGCGAGCGAGCGAGATCGCAGCTAACCGGAACGAGATCACTTCTGTTTTACTACTAGTCTACTACCATCCGTCTCTCGTCTCTCTAGCTAGTCTCTCCGTGCGACGTACTCTGAGTAAAACGAAAATGTCTGGTTCGTAGTTCATACGGTTCGCCATAGGGGGTAAGAAGAGCCCATGTCAAATTACTGTAAGCAGTACGCGCAGCGCAGATCATTACCTAGTACGAACAGAACAGATGAGTCCCAGTCCCTGACGGCGACGCTGTCGAGCCTTATTGCGTGCGCGGCCGGTAGTTTTTCCCTTTCCTTCGGGATAAGAGAAGAGGAGAGAAAAGAGAGACGAGCCTCGCTTTCTTTCTCGCTCGTCAGGTCAGATGACCCGAAGCGGCCCGGGAATATTCATGGCCTGCTACACGACAGGCAGAAGCGGCGCCCGGAGATTACCATTATTTTATTTCGGTCGGCGAGGGAGATCAACCGGTTGACCCCTGAAGAAGCTCCGAGAGCGACGCCGCAGCGGACGGACCAACAAGGCCACCACCACTGGCACTTTCTCAGCTTCTCTGTTCAGATGGAGCTAGCGGAGAACAAATCTGGTTTGTTTGTTTCAGTCCCAAGTCAGAAGAGACTTCAGAGCATCGATAGTCCAAGCTCCCGAGATCTCATTCACTCGAACTTTCCTCCTGGCTCAACATTTTCTATATTTTTCTTTCAAGTATATATACGATCGATAAGAGTCGCAGCATTTTCGGTCATTTTTTTAAAAAAAATAATTGCAGGGTTAAAAAACGGAATCACTGATTTCGCAATGAGTTACACCTGTGCAGTATGGCACACTCACGCACTTCAGATAGTTCCAGAGTTGGCTCTGAGATCTGAACACTTTGCAGGTGTTTCTGTGCGTCGAGCGGGACCATGAGTTTTCAGAAAGTGCACGTCCTTTTCTGACAGCTTCGTAGCACTCGGGGAGCCTTTGCTTTTGTTCCTTTTACTACCCTTTTTAGGTTGGTACTGAAAGAGATGGGAGCTAGCGACGTACGTAGTGCATGCAGACACTTGCGGACGACCTGCATCGTCGTGTGGGGGCGCCCCACCACAATTAGCTCATGGCTCATGCATGCACTTTGCTTGAAGCCGCCGGCACACGGCTGCAGTAGCAGCAGCTTGTAACCGAGCAGTAACGACACACGGTACGTGTAGCCGTGTGCGCAGGGTACGTGCTCCTGCCCCGTTGCGTGTGTGTTACCCGTGGAGATTTTAGGACCGCAGCACGAGCAGCAAAAGGAAAAAAAAAGACGTACTCTTTCCTTTCTTTTTTATTTGGCGTCAATAAGTTCAAAAACAAACTAACCGTCGTCGGGTAAAAAAGAACGAAGGAGTACTGATGACAGCAACATTGATCTGAGCTAGTGGTGATCCAGTCTTCGAATTGATAACTACTAGGATATTTTTATCTTTTATTTAGGTCTTGTGCATTATTCGACGTAGAAGTCAGGAGTGTGTTTTTTATAAAAGTTGTATCACTTTGATGTAACTGACATAAAAATAATAAAATTCATTTTTTGTTATCCAAAAAATAACAAATGTGCCTGAAGCTTTTAACTTTACAAATTAAAGGAGATACAGTTATAACTAAAGCTGATATTACAGGTTCTTTGAGATTGAATCGTCTAATGGCGACGACGGATCCACGTGCCTCCTTTATGCGTTGTCGTATATACAGTTTTTGAAATATGGTTAGTTTATTCTATCAAACCTTTGGGGCCATGTTACGGTTAGCAGATATACAGTTCTTTCCCGGTCAAACTTTGTTACTTCACGGCACACGTACTGTTCATGAACGGCACGGCATATGCAATGGCACATGTTTCCCACAAAGTCTATTGGCTTTGGCACCGACCTTCAGTTGTTTAATCACACACTCACGACTAGCGGGACGATGCCAATCATCAAAGAGAACGCTTTAAGACTTTGTTTAACACTTAGGTTAGTACTACCAGATAAGGATCATGTATATAATCTCCTATACAGCCATAGAATAAGGGGCGAGCATCGTCGTACGTGGTCCTGGCCCATATCGGTTGTGCCTGTGACGTACGACGTGACACTTCCGAGTGCCAATGCATTCCGCGCCGATGAATTGATCCGATCAGAGAGAGAGAGAGAGAGAGATGATGGTTGTAACCATGCATGGACGACGATGGCAGAGCATGGCGAGAAGGGGCACTGGTGCGTGCGTCATCGACTAAACTGTACTGACTTTGGCGGAGACCGGGCAAGCCATAGACCGTTCCCTTCGAACCTTCACTTCAGCTAGCAAGCCGTGTCAGCAGACGCCTGACATGCTGACGACCGACCGCCGGTGACGCCTCGATCACTTTGACACGGGCGCATATAATACTGTCCATCCATCCAAAAAGGAAAATAGATATAATACTCCCGTGCGTCCATATCTATCGTCTGGCTTCCGAGTCCCGATGCACGGCGTACAGATAGCATACGGCTAGGGCCTAGGGGTGGTATTATATTGGCACGATGATTGGTGTGTCACCAGCATGGATGTCATACGTACGCTTGTTTATGCTGATGACCGTTCATCATCGAGAGATTAAATTAGCTTATGCGTGTCGATCGTCACTGTGTTTTTATTAGCGTGAAAAGCGTGTCTGGTTTCCTGTGATCCATGAACATATATGAAAAGGAGAGGCATGCATGTTGTTTAATTGCTGCGTGATGAAGGAAGCTTCTTGGAGCTTAGCTGACGATGGTTGGACGACATGGTCGTCAAAAGCTAAAGCTAAGATGGTCACCATCACTTTTCCTCTTGCAGTGTATAGTATAGCTAATTAAGTCTATAGCTAGCACAAGTGTCAAAACACATCCCCTGACCATTAGATATACAATGGGGTCACATGCCTAAATGCGGCTAGTTTATCCGACGACACCCATGTGCTCAAGCTCAAAAGAGGGACAACGTGTATCGATTGCGACAAAACCATCAAAAGCTAATACTAGTAGTTAAGACCACATGAAAAGTACCATCAGTCAAGTGGGCGGAGAATCCAATCATTGATCCGTGTCTCGACGGTTTCTCTTGCGTCCAGGCTAATTAAACGATGCGCGCGTCGCGCAGACGGCACCGCACCAACCCTTTGGCCTCGTCGCCGCCGCCTCGCCGGCCGTCGGCGTCACCATGATCATAACACAAAGAAAACGCCGCAAGCACGGTGCACCGTGTTACAGCTTCTTGTTGTCCGCCTCAGTCCTCGTACCGGACACATAATGATTTGACAGTAGTCTCACAAGTGACGAGACACACAGCTACTGATAGAGTACTGGTATGTAGCATAATTCTACGTACGTAAATTAATTGGGCGCTTAGACTTGATGCGACTTGGTTGCTTGAAAACTGCTACGACGATCGACTTCATCTTTTAAGCTAGGGGGCAAGCAAGCATCTAGCCCTACCGGTCCTCTGAGCCGCCCTACCATATCAATATCACATCGAGAGGAACAAATCCACTGGAGAACAGCTTTCAACAGTAACTGACTGTTGGTAGCAATCCACAATAATCCAGGCAAAGAAGCAGGAAGAATTGGCAATCCATATCTAATTTCGCTATGACATGACACGGAGAAGATAATGTACATGTAATGGTATAATGGAAGGGATGAGGAGAGACAAGAACAAGGCGGGGCCGGGAGTAGCCATGAATCCTGCGAAAGCTAGCATGCACACGCGCGGGGGAACGAGCTTCGTTGATTTGTGTGTACTCTCTCATCATGTCAAGCTGTGGCACAGGCCGGCCGGCGGCTTCACGTCGGCCCACATCTCCGCCTGCGCGTTGGGGAAGTAGCATGCCGAGAGCTCCTGCAGCGACGGAGCCCGGTCCTGCAGCAGCGGCCCGAACCCGGCGCCGAAGAAGACGTCGCCGTCGCCGAGTAGCTCGGGAAGGAACATGTCCTCGAAGGCCATGCCTCCGCCAGTCGCCCAGCTGTTGTTGGTGATGCCGCCGGTGGGCAGCTGGTGTGGTGGCACGGGGGGGAACTCGGCGAACGACGACGGCGCGTGCTGCGTATGCGTCGGCGCTGGCACCGCTCCGCCGTCGACGTAGCGCGCGAGAGCGGGAGCCTGCAGCGCCGCCGACGGCGGGGAGGGGTACATGGCCCCGAAGCTGCACGCGTCGCCCCCGCTCGCGGTGGTGACCGCGGACGAGGCGGACGCGGGCGACGGCTGCATGGACGAGGCGCATTGGCTCTGTTGAGCGGTGGCCGGCGGCGTCGCGGCGAAGGCCCGGCGGTCACCACGGCCGCGGCCGCCGCCGGCTCCTGCTTGGTGGTAGTGGCCGTAGTGCTCCTGCTGCTGTGGCTGCTGCGGGTGGTGGACGGCGAGGGCCTTCTTCTTGAGCTTGGTGTTCCAGTAGTTCTTGACGTCGTTGTCCGTCCGGCCGGGCAGCTTGGACGCGATGATGGACCACCTGCTGCCGATGGAGCTGTAGAGGGAGCAGATGACCCGGTCCTCCTGCTCCGTGTAGCCGCCGTGCTTGATGTCCGGGCGCAGGTAGTTGAGCCACCGCAGCCGGCAGCTCTTGCCGCACCGGTTCAACCCTGCAAACGCACGTACGCGCAGACCGCGCGTCAGAAAGAGCAGAAGCAAACCAACTCGCCCTCGCACGCCGATCGCGCCGAGCGGCGACCGGGTTGCGAGCCGAAACAGCTCGCTTGCGTGATGCGCGCACGCATGTGCGCGCAGGCAATAGGCATCGCATGGATCGATCGACAGCACCGCAGAGGACTCGACTATAGCACGTACTCCCTACGTCCCTATGAACTTGTCGTTTTGTAGTTCAAAAATGAACTACAAAACGACAAGTTCATAAGGACGGAGGGAGTACTACGACGCACCTGCTTTGTGCGGGAGCGCGATCCAGTTGCCTCCGGTGCCATGGTTGTGGACGTAGCTCCGCAGCAGCTCGTCCTCCTCCGGCGACCACGGCCCCCGCTTCACGCTCGCCTTGTCGCAGCACGGCGCCCGCCCCATCTCCGCTGGCGCAGCAACAAGGCCGGCAGAGGCAGAAGCAGACGCAGACACGCACGCGCGGGACGTGAGCGAGCCTCTGACCGCACGGGAGGTGACTCGCTCGGCAGGCAGGAGCAGGAAGAGGCCGCGGCAGCGCGAGTTTTTCTGTGCGCGGCTGCAGTTTATCTGCAGAAGATGGCAGCTAGCAGGCAATCACACTCACAGGGCGAGGGAAGCTGCCGCCTGCAGGAGCGCCAGGCTTTATAGCGGCCGTTTCGGCCGCCACCAGCCCACCACGGCCTGGTGGGGCGTGGGACATGTTCGAATGCGACCACGCATTTCGCGAAAGCCGTCTACACGTCCGTTTTTTTAATGATTTGATTTGCGACGATAATTAATTGTCTCCCTAGCTGGAGCGTTTGAGTTCGACACGAGCCCGATAGAATAGAAGCAGCGACGTTGCTTATGCTTTACACTTCTGGGCATCGATCGTGTTAATTTACGTCACTTATTCCTTTTGAGTTTTGAGTGTGCATTTCGTGCCAAACGTGTTCCTGGTCTTACGCTCGTCTGTCGTCGTGGGTGGACAGATCGAAACCGTGTGGTTATATTATCACATAATAAAGCTCGCCTCACCTTTTCTTCGGTAATTCTACGCGCGACGTCATGCCCGGCCCTGGCGATTCAGAGGTCCAGTCCGGATTGAGAGATGCCAGAGGTCAGGGCCTTTTGCTGCATTTCTGATGAAAATCGTCAAACCTGCGCCGGGGAGCATGGCCGTGTGAATCTTTTTGATGCTCATCGTCTTCTCTTCTCGGCTGGTCGGGCATCCAGAAATCTCAAGCGTTTTCGTCTCTCTGTTTCCTGCCGCCGTTACGAGGCGTACCCAACCCGTCTGACATCACACGAACGTAGCTAGGGCGGTGCCTTGACCTCTTCTGCCAGCCACCGAAAGGACGTGAGAATGCAGTGTCAATGTGGCATGCACCCTTTGACCATATCCTGCGTTGGTGAAAGACTGGAGGTGGAGGGAGGGAGGAGAAAGCAAACGGAGAAGAGGCGGACGATCAATCGAACGGTTCACACGCAGGGCACGACGACGGCGTGGCAGCACGGAGATGGATGTCGTAGTTTTATATGTTCTCGTTACGGACAAGAACACGGTCAGATGTACTTCCAGCGCGAAGTATGGGTCTTGTAGGTTTGACCCTCGTTCTGTTCCGACAGCTTTCAAGGCTGACTTTGAAGAGTAATGGAAGGCTGCTTACTCATTTTTATTTTTATTTTAAAAATGAAGCGTGCATAGCAGATGCATTCAGATGTCACGGGATATGATATTTGTCGATGTGCAATATACCGATATTTTGGGTGCATGTAGTATAAGTTACTACCTCCGGTCTAAATTGATTGTCGTTTCAGACACTAAAATGTACTAGAAATGTACTGATTATTCCTGTCCGGATGACATTTATTGTGGACCGGAGGGAGTATTTTTTATCTTCAGCTCCTTGGTATGGGATATCTACTTTGGTCCACGGGCCCTTACGTCTAGATAAAGGGGCAAATGGGTGGTGAGAGAGGGATGACATGTGTAACTTTTATGAACTTTGGTTGCTGACAGTAGCCCCCGACACTGTCGCTGGGCGTGGCACTCAGATGTGGCGACATCAGAGATATATATAGGGCCTACACGTGATTCCATGGAGCAGGGGTGCGGTCTCGTGTGATTCTAAAGAGCAGCTAGGTGATCTGGAGAGCTGTCGCATGATAAAAAAAGGATCAGTCGTGTGAGCTCCGAGAATTCTCATGTTAATCGGAGGAAAAAAATACGCATCACAGCTATTTTGTACTTATATATATTTGACCAACAAAGAGTTTTCGCTTTCACTCTCAAGGTATGTTAATCGAAGAAAAACAAAAGACAGCCATCACTGTTATTATGAAAAATATTTGTCAAATATATGTTTCCAAAATTATCCAACTTTGGAGTAGTTACAAAAATAGACTAAAATATATCTCTATATATATTTTACTCACTATCGCTATTACTTAAAAATGCAAACTACGTGATAAAAATATTTTTCACGTGATGGATTGAGGCCCATCACGGTAGCCGATATGGGCCTCGTCAAGCAAGCCGAGATGTACGTAAATGGATCGTCGGTTCTAGGGCCAAGACGAATGGTAGCACCGGTGTCAAAGCAAGTGGAAAGTTTAGTACCGCAGTGGCAGTTCTCAGCGAGTACAGGTTCAGCGTTGGCATAAGATTAGCAGCCACACGACCTAGAAATACACGGAGCTGCGTGGTGAGCACAAAGCGAACTATTCTTTCGCCTTTTACTAAAGAATACCGTGTGCTCGCCACACTAAGCAGCATACTTCAATTTTTGAAGGGTGCTTTCTTTGATAGGAAGGCCCCAACAATTCAGAAGTAAAGTTTTGAGATTGATTTTGTGTCAACAGAATTGAACAAACACATTTTGACGAATTGTGCGTGTTGCTGCCAAGTGAAAACCAAAATGTCCTCCTATATCTCAGCCTGATCAGAGAGTGAGTCGCATCAGACGGCGCCATCCTTTTCGCCGCCGCCGGCCTGAGCCTGACCTTGCCCGGGCACCCTCGCGGCGTGGGCGTGGTCGCTGGTGGTGTCGAGGAAGTAGAGCAGGCCGCACATGAGCACGCTGCAGACCAGCATCGGGATGGGCCCGAACGTCCAGAGGAAGATGGCCAGCGACACGTAGAAGGCGCGCAGGCCCAGCGACCAGGCGTGGCTGCCCCGGTTCACCGTCCGCGCCACGTACGCGGCGAACTCGTCCCCCGCCCATTCCCCGTCGCCGGGCGCGGGCGGAAGGCCGCCGAGGAGGAAGCTGGCGTGCGCGTACAGCCGGATGGCCTGCACGTTGCAGACGAAGGCGAGCATGAAGCAGAGCGACACGGCCAGGTACTTGGCCGCGAACACCACCCCGCCCTTGCTCCCGTACACCAGCCGCAGCGACGGGGAGGAGGACGGGGAGGACGTGACGCCGACGAAGACGCTGATGACGGAGACGAGCGTGATGGCCGTCGTGGCCAGCACCGTCGACGCCATGATGTTGTTCCGCAGCGTCTGCACGGCCAGCACGCCGTTCTTCTCCGTGTTCTGGTAGTGACACCGTACGTACGCGAGGTCAGTTCAGTTAATTATTTCAGGTCTCGATCAAATCAATGGTGGAGAGGAGATTGTTGGGAAGAGGGAGGGAGGCGCGTGGTACCGACGGCCATCATGGCGGCGACCCAGCGCTTGCGTGCCATGGCGTTGACGCCGATGACGGTGCGGGTCGGGTGGCGCAGGATGGTGTAGAGGAGCCACAGGTGGTAGCCGCCCAGCGCCGCCAGCGCCAGCGGGACCAGCACCAGGTCCAGCTTCTCCTCCCGAACCATCGCTGATGCCCAGCCGCTCTCTCTCCTCCGCACCTATTGGAACGGGGACGCTCGCCTCTCTCTGCGATCGACCTGGGTGGGGCGAAACGAAACGCGATCCGTTCTCCTTTCCAGCGGAACCGTAGCTCAACTCTTTCGTGTGGCTGCTGACACGAGGAGGCGGAACAGCTACGAAGCCAACAGGAACAAGCAACCCGTGACCGCGGCGCGGATTCTACGCGCGTCCGAGGCCGGAGTCCCCGGGCAAAGTGCGTGCGGCCGGTTGAACGCTTCGTCAGGCCGGCACGAACCTTTTGTGCGCCACAAAGAAGTGGTGCTGCGGACTTTGGTTTCTGCGGATCCGTAGCTTCCGGGTCGGTCCCGGTGGACACTTCGTCAGCACGTACCATATGGTGCTGTTTTTTTTTCGTCAACGTATCTTCTTGCGAGTCGCCATCATGGCATGTGGAGCTTAACGTTCATCATACTGTGCCACAAGTCCCAGTTAACAGGGGAACTATCTCCTAAACTTTTACCACACGTTGCTGGATGATGCATCTATGGAAACTAAGCTCCATCAGAAATTTCATCGCAGATTAGCACAGCTCCCATTGAAAAATAACCTTCTCTTCTCTGCATTGCTTGAACAACCACCTCGCATCAGATCCAACCATTAGATGGATAAACCGACTCCAACGCCATATACAATTTGTTAGTCATAGTTAGAATAAATACAAGAAATTGGTACCCATTTTTTCTTGATAGAAACCAATCGCTGTCCTTAAAAGACACAACCCCATGTTTTAAGGACATTAGGATTCAGTTCCTTCTGGTTTACATCGTATTTCATCAAAAAATCAGAATACATTTTTTTACAATAAGATGCATTTATCCGCGTCAGAGAAATGCCCTAGTGAAACAGGAAAATATGCCGGAGACTGAGTCAGTTCAGTACAGCCAGATGTAGAGAGGTTCTAAGCTTTGGTAGCAGATCCAAGAGGTTGGGGAAACAGATATAACTGGATCTACATGTATCTTTCACGATCCAGTAGTTTCTGAAGTACAGCCTGCAAAAGCAAAATACAAGCACCGTTATTCAAGATCTGTCATGTTGATAACCATTTTATTAAGGATTAAGAAACGAGAATGGTAACCAATAATAGAAGTGAATTGATCTGGTACAACGCATGGACAATAAGTCAATAACTCACAGGGCAGGTGGTATTCAACTTGAGGGACTCCGCGAGTTCGCGAGAAGATATAAGAAGCTTCACAGGTCGGTATTCAAGTGCCTGATTTCTCCCTTTGCTGTCGGCAAAGCTAATAAGCTCACGATCCAAAAGATGCTCAAAGGCCTGCATTAAACAAGAATTTCGTGTGTTGAATTTGAAAGAAGTGACACTTATTGTCAATAATGGTCGTACTTACCCTAAAACAAACAGTGCTTGCATATTTATCAGAAGTCTTGTAGGCCTCCTGTATGGATCTGTATTCTGATATATGCCAGTTCACCCAGTGTCAATTTTCTTTCCTAACTCCGATCACAGAGGGAGGATAGCAACTTCTACCTTTCATTATGCTGGTAAAGTTGTATGAGCTTTGCTCCTTATCTTCTAGTCTGTGCATGCATACAAGAATGTACAATTCCAAAATCGAGAGACCTGGTTCCAAGTTTAACGTTGGAAAAATGTCATCACAACATTGCAATTAAATTTTCTAAATATTGTACTGACAAGGAGACAATTCGGTAAGTCGTATCGATATAGTTTCTAAAAGACACAAGTGTTTTTTCCATGCAGGTTGTCATCAGAGGAACATTGGAATTGTTTCTGGAGCCTACTACAAAAGGAGGAACAAAGACCATGAATAAAGTGGGGATGCCATGTGCTTGAAACCACATTGATAGAGTTATTTGCCTCAAATGGCTGGCGTTTTAGTAATAAACTTGTTTCCTAATAATATGGCAGAAATGGATTGAATGAAGGATGATTTTATCTTTTTGGACTCCGTTTTTTGGGTTACCATAGTGTCGGTACCTTGTGTACTGGATACCTCTTGGTACCGGAAACAGAAGCATCAAGACCCACTATACCGGAATGTGCAGATACGGAGTGAACACGTGTCCCGCAGTATCGGACTTGCCTCCCTCCTCAGGGTGGCTCCGGTGCTGCCACATGTCCAGTAGCCCCGGACCTACCTCCTTCCTCAGAGTGGCTCTGGTACTGCCACGTGCCGGACCTGACTTCTCAACAAGGTAAGCTCCGGTGTTGCCACATGTCTAGTAGCTCCGGACCTATGTCCTTCCAGAGGGAAGCTCCAAAGCTATCACATGTCACGCGTTCGGATCTATGTCTACAACGGGAAGACTCCGAGATCTTCAACGGCGCGGACATTCAAGGGCTATCAATTGGCCGTTACAAGTCCTGATTAACGCGTTATTAATATTATATTAATGACGCACGATCAGGGGACAATCAAGACGATAACAATACTATTAAGGCACGTTATTACACTATTAACCCCTCTTAACACTCGTAGATCGTGTATAGGGTGGTTATTACAGCTGGGGCCACCTGTCGGGCCACAACACATACTGTAACAACAAGTACTTGGCATATAAAAGGACTGCGCTGCACGATAGAAGGACACACACATTCTGACTCATCCAGACTCAAGCTCATACAATACTCAAACACTCTGTGGAGTAGGGTATTACGCTCAGACGGCCCGAACTACGTAAAACTCCATGTGTCATCTTGCTCTTGGATCTTGAATAGCGCTCCGCCTAAATACGAACCTCCGCAACCTACTTCTTAGTAGTACCGGGAGAAGAATCGTTGGAACACTTCGACACATAGAAATAATGAAAGGTAGGAAACAATTTTGATGCAGAGGCTGGAACATTGATCAGTATATTCCCTTTTCTAAAAAAAGGGGAGCAGGCTCAGGTACAAACGCAAATGTATGTTGGTCTTGGTCATTCTTTCATACTGTGCAGAAGCGAAGTTGAGGGAAAAGATGCATGGAGGAAATATATGTTCTTTCTTTTCAGTGCTCGAACCATTCAGAACAAAATTACTCTGAAAGTAACTGGGAGCCAACTAAGAAAATATACCTTGTAGGCTGTCCATCTTGGGTTGCCTCTGCATGGAGGAAAGTGCATTAACAAAGCCTTCCATTGACAGAAATCCAGATTCCATGTCCATATATGACACAGCTCTGAAACTGAAAGTTTGATTTTCCACGTTCAACTTTCGAAGTTGAGAATTGTATATACATGAAGAAAGGACTAATAAGCTGAAGAAAACCTACAGAAATCTTAGAATGTTGCTCGTAGTTGAATCAGCTTCCATGAGGGAGTTGAGAATTCCTATGAATTTCTTATCGCCCAAAATGCTCTGTGGTGTATAGGATAATGGAACTTTTGTTGTATCCATTGTGGTTGTACTAGTTTGTTATCATGTTTTTTTCGTAATGGAATATAGAAGTGCTAAGGGAATGTTCAATATGATGTCACATACAGTTGCATTCTATTCAGGGAAAAGCTCCGCCCTGGCTGCACTTAAGCAAGCTCAATTAAGCAAAAGGAAAAAGTTTTGTTTCATTAACAGTAAACAAAATTTAGCATGTCTTCATTTCAGCAAGCTCAAGCAAACAAAAACAAAAGGTTATGTTTTATCTAACATGATATATTTCATTATCATTAGACTAATCAACTAATATGTAAGATGAGAGAAAGCAAAAACAACACAATTAAATGCACATTATTTTTAAGGGAATATTAAATGCACATATAAAAGTATAATACTGTGACAGGTTAAAGGATACAGTAATCCTTGAGTTATAATCTGTCATATATTTTGCTGGCAAGCCCGAGTCTTTATCCAGTATTAGCAAGTGTTCCACTAACCTGCACTTTGTTTTATATCAAAAGGTAGCTTAATAAGAGATCATGGGGAGAGATTCATGTTTTCATCTAGTAATACTGAGAACCAAAATCAGACCTCTGTATATTATCCATCGACGAAGGAACAAATAGAAGCTTCCTATGAGAGAACCGTGATCTAACTCTTTTTTCTAGGAGTTGATCTGCATCCTAAGAGGAAAATGGTACATCATTGGAAAGAAAACCCTTTTTTAGGACCAATTCTAACTACCCCTTCTTATTTTGCAGATATTATAATTCTAAAGACTATAGTCTTGGTCAAAAACTCAAAATACAAGAAACCATGAGGAACATCTATTCATACCAATCGGCAACTCACACCAATGACAACAGCTTGTGATGTGAGAGACTGCATTGCATCCAGCAAGCTATAGAGTAACCGCTGCTTCCCCTGAAATATCACACAGTGACATCCACTCATGCTAATTGTCAATAACAATGGTAAAAATAATCCTCATGACTTGAAATGTTAGGCATATGCCACTAAAATTAATAAAAGGGGCGGGGGGGGGGGGGGGGGGGGGGGGGCAAGGAGAGCCCGGTTTTATTGGAAAATGGAAGGTAGCCAATAATTATCCAACCTGAGCAAAGAGGTCAAACTCTTCTAATAAAAATATTATTGTTTTGTGAGCTAGTCCACACTCCCTACAGAAGAGAAAATTAAATTAGAAAAAAAGGTTAAATATATGTATGAACTAAGGAATTTGACTCAAAGCCCAAGTGAGCATCATTTTGATGCAAACATACCGCAACATGTCAATAATGAATTCTGTGTTGTCGTCTGAAGAAGCCTAAAAGAGAGGAGGTATTTGAAATAAATAACAGAAAGAGCTGTCATTGAAGAAGAAATGACAGAATGTGCACCATTTTTGAAAATGATAGTTGATGCTCTAGACAAAGCTGCTTGGCAATTTCCTGAAAGGAAAATGAGAAACAAAATATAGGAATGGGAATGACTTATTCATATAAACAAATTACACACTTGACCCAACAAGTAAGGAAAGGGGTTTGGAATTCAGAAAGAAAAGAGGCAGGCTGGAATATTATAACAAAAAAATTAGGAAGTTATGCTTTTTAAAATGCTAACCTTCACAGCACAGTTATCATCGCTATGTAGCATCCCATTTAGCCTGATCTGAAAAAATGCAACACAATTATCCCAGTGAAGTGCAATTAATGAAATATAAGCTGATTATAGAGATTAGAGCTACTGACTGTTTATCATTCTGGCAAAACTGTATATTCAAGAATGGTACAACAGAAAATCATACAAAAAGAACAAAATGAATTATGTCTTCTTTCCTAATGTTGCTTCCAACAAACTGCTCCTTAGACGCAAAGCAGTAATGTTCCCATTAATATGGCAGGCAAACAGTCAATGTATGCACAACAAGCTGTTCTAGCTGGTACTAAACACTACATTACTCATTAGAAAACCTTGGAACCTATTTTACAGCAGAAGGTTGTCTCTAAGGTTTTTACAAAGCGTCACATGCAATCTGCACAATTGTATGACGTGTTCCTAGACAGAAGTGAACCAGGTAGTGCGTGGGAGCCATACCACGGAGATGGCATCAGGGTGCTCGTTCTTCAGATCATCAAGAACCATGTCGACCACCTGCACAGAGACGAAACCTCAAACCTGACCCCAACTGCATGGCGCATATCTCCCACGCGCACGTTTCATCGAACACCACGGCCGCATTCCACCGAACCAGGGAACGGGAAGAAGAACGCATAGTCAGCAAGTAAAAACCTCACCGCTGCTTTTCCGCATCCACGTGGGCCGAGGAGGAGGACGGAGTTGTTGCAGGCCTCGGAGAAGGAGCTGGCGACGAGGTACTTGAGCTTGCTGCCCGACGACACAGAACCCGTGAGGTTTTATTACCGGTAGGGCGTGGTGGGGGCGGTCGAGTTTGGGTTTGGCTCACCTGTAGTTGGTGTCCGGGGATGACCTGAGGCCGGAGTGGACGAAGGACGGGTCGCAGAGCCGGGCCCGGAGCACGGCCTGCGCTTGGCTCCCCACGGACCCAGCCTTCGCCGCCGCCGCCGCCATGCGAGGTGGAGAATCGGGGGCGGAGGGGTACAGAGATGGCAGAGCACGCGCGGGAAGAAATGAGTCGTGGTTGCTAACCTTTGGCGCCGGTTCCAGCGCGCCGCGCGTGAGGACGGGCTTTCGGGTACAATCGTATCGGGCCGCGACGCCGGTTCGTGGGAGGCCGCAAGTTGAGAAATCGCGGCATCTAACTACTTTTTATTTATGAAAATGTTTTCTTTTACGTATTTCTATTTTTTAAAGTTTTATCAATATATATATATATTTAGGTGACTTATATGTTTACTTTTTACTGTAACTTATATACATAAATTTTTACTATAACTGCAACTTTGAACTTCGTGCGAGCTTGGTGGAATCTTACGAGTAAAAGGTCTGGAGTGAAGGGGTCCGAAAGCATCGACACGAACACGACACGAGGTTTATCGTGTGCGAACTGGAAGCGACGGGGTCTTCGCGGCCGACGATGAAAGCATGTCAGGAGGAGTCGCGCACGCATCACATCAGCGGAGGCGCAGCGCAGCTGCGCAGGCGGAAAGATCGATCATTTGCGCTTGGATTGGACCGATTCCGTAGGCTCGTCTGGCCATCGGGTGGCGCATAAGCCTTCTTTTCGCCTGATGGATGCCTCTAGGCCAATGGGCCGGCGCGGCCCTACGCGCGCGAGCTGTGCCGTCTGCTGCCCGCTGCCTGGTGTATCACACATTCACACGCGGATGCTGATGGGTACGGACACTGATTCACCGGCGAGCGCGCTATGCCGCCGCGGTGCCGCCGACGCCAAGCCTCGTAACGAAAACGAGGCCAGGCGCGCCGCACGCGAGCAACGGGGGAGCGGAATGGATGCGAGAGCACATGGCGCGCGCGTGCGGGCGGGGTCCCCGACGACGCACGCGGCGCTCGTGTCGTGTGTCGCGCCGCGGCCCGGCAGCGCCCTGCCCGTGTCGACGCGCCACTGGGCGCGGCGAGGCCCAGCGGTCGGTCGGTCGGTCGGTCGTTAAGTGCTCAATGATTGGCTTCGTTACTACTACTAGGATTAGTAGCATCGTTAACGCTACTACGTCCGTTGGGTTTAATTAATTAGGGCTTCACTAACTTTTCCGTGCCATCGCCGGCGAGGGCCGGGGTCCGGGATAGTAGTACCGTACTAGGGTGATTTATGGTTAAACAGAAATGATACGTAACTGTGGACATTCCCTGTTTACTACTGTACTATAGTCCGTTGGGCTCTGCAACATGCTACTCCACGTACGTGCTGTCTCTCTCCAAGCTTGCATTGCATCCATGTGAGCGACACCTAAATTACTAAATATAACACCGTAAAATGTTGTATTATACTACTGCCTTCTGCTTACAAGTTACAACATGCTAATAACAGGTGTTATCTGCAATGAAAAACAGCATGATATTGATATGAATCGCCGGCAAATATGCAACCGCTCCATGTCTCTACTGTCACGGCCTGTGTGAATCCCTTTTGTTGACATGTGTGCATGCGAGCAAAAATAATGGTGCAGCTTAAGGACAAAGCATGTCCCGTAGTATACATAGGGAAGGCCGCCGTTAGCATCCGTATGGCCAAAAAGTGACTGAGCAGAGTTGCGTGCACACGCGTGCATGGAAAAGCTAGCTTTTGTTTGTAGTTCGAACTAATCCTACTCTTAAACAAACGCTAATCATGTCCGTCAGTCGCACTAGCTGATACTAAAAGCTGCCGCAGGTTAGTGCTCCCCTGCTGGCTGGTGGCTAGACAGCGCTTAGATTAGTACTGTAACATTTACTTATCGTTAACTCCATCCATCTGTGGCGCCCCAGATAATTCCCACGGTTTGTTCGTTGGGTCGAGACATCATTAAAAGGCGCGTTTTACAATTCCCATAGACATGCCTCCCCCATCCCTCTGTAAGTACGTGTATTTATTAAACCAATCACTCTGCAGTGCTGTACGTGTGAGAGGTGGAAGCAAAGCCGTGTCATTCCCTAGGCTGGGCTCGCCCTAAGTGTTGATATATAGAGCGGGAACAGCCTCCACCTTGGCTTAATCTCAACAATTCCGATATTACCTAAAATTACAACCGTGACTTAAACGTAACTAATATACAAGAATGGAAACCAGTAACAACCGTGATTCTATTCTGACAGCACACACTCGCCGCAACATCTCAAGAACCCTAATCTTGTTCCATCCTGTCACTGCATTCGCACGGCGCTGGCCATGGTCTACAGATTTTGTACATAACACTACAAAAAACGAGTTAAAGAGTGTAATGTCGGTTGTATACGAAAACCGACATTCATACATTAAAAGCGTCGGTGTACCGACGCTCTTACCCGACGAAATATTTTGGATGCATTTAACTTATAAGTGCGTCGGGGCCGACAACCTTAACTTTCATAAGCGCCGGTTCAAGAACCGACACCCTTAAATTTATATGCGTCAGCCACGTGAACTGACACATTTAAAAGGCATATGTGCGTCGGCCACGGAAACCACCGACACCCTTATCTTTTTTTTACACCAGATTTCTCTTGTACCGAGTCTTTTTTATTTTTTTATTTTTTACACCGGTGTTACAATCTCAGTTTTACATCAGAAATCTTCTAATGTTCGTTCCTTTTACGTTCGTCGGGTCGGCGGCTGACGGCGGTCTCCGAGCGGGCGCCCTCGAGGCGACGAGCACGGGGGCGCGGGGGCAGGGGACCCGAGGCGGAGGCGGCGGGCGCGGAGGAGGCAACAATCGCGGGATGGCAGGGGCCGGTGCGTCGAGGCGGAGGCGGCGTCGGCCGCGATGGAGGCTGCGGGCACGGGGGCTGGCGTGCCGAGGCGGAGACGGCGGGCGTGGGGCCGGAGCGCCAGGCGGAGGCGGCGTCGGCCGCGGAGAGGCGGCGGGCACCGGGCCGGCGCGTCGAGGCGCAGACGGCGAGCGCGGGGGCCGGGGCGCCAGGCGGAGGCGGCGGGCGCGGGGGCCAGGGCGCCGGCCGCGGAGGAGGCGGTTGGGGCGACGGCGGGCGCGGGGGCCGGGGCGCCGGCGGCTGGGGCGGCGGCAGGCTCGATCGACGAGATGGAGGGCGTCGGGACGGGAGAAAGTGTGGAGAAAGAGAAGAGAAATAGAGGCACATTTAAAGAGAAGAGGAACTGTTCAATTAAAAAATTCGAATCCAGAGGGCGGTTGGACGCGAAATATTTCGAAGCGCGCGGGCTAAATTTAATATGTGTGTCGGTGTAAGTTTGACCGACGCCCATACTACTTTATATGCGTCGGTTTGTTAGGGAGACCGACTTATTTATTATGTGTGTCAGTCTTCAAACTAGGGCCGATGCTTTTAATTTATAGGTGTCGGTTTTGTAAAACCGACACCTTTAATTTATTTAAAAGCGACGGCCCCGACGATTATAAATTCCCCGACACCTTATTTCACATTTATCGTAGTGTACTCCCTCCGGTTTCAAAAAAGAAGTCGTTTTAGCTCTGTACTCAAAGTTACATAAAAGAAGTCATTTTCATTTTCCAATGCATTTTTGTCAAATATAACCCTATATGATTCCATTCGTTCCACGTGCTCAACCAATCAGCCAAGATTTGTATGTAGATGTAACTGTATTTATTATGGGTAAAGAAAGAAAACCGTGGTAAAATTAATGACTCCTTAATATGCGAAATCTTGTCTAAAACGACTTCTTTTTCAAAACCGGAGGGAGTAATGAATGTAGGACAACGAATGTCTCTCGGATATTGCTGTGTATTGCTACTGCTACAACCTATGAAATTGTGAGCCATGACAAGACAATAAACTGCAAATAGCATGGTAATGTACACGTAGTCATGTAGCAGCACTGTTGACATGGAGCAATGTTTTTTTATTATTTTGCAATTGCTCGGAAAGGTGTAGACTTTGTCAGTCTCTCCTCGTAGCTGTAGCATCTCTTTCTCTTCTTTCTGCACTCTCTTTCCTTTCCTCGTGTATAAAAATGCCACCCTTTTCTCAATTGTCATCTTCTACGCCTCATCCCCTCACTAAACTAGCTACTAGCAAGCTCCCAGCCTTTTCGATCTCAAGAAAACACCTCATCTCCTCGCTTCACTTGGTGTCGTCCCAATGGACCTCGGCTCCATCACCGGTGCTGCACCTGCTTCGGCCTGGCCGGCTAATGTAGATCCAAGAGAGGAGCCGAAGCGAAATAAGCCTCCTAGTCCTAGGTAGGCGAGGCCGTCGTCAGCTCGCGTCGAGCTCTTCCACTGCTCCTTTCTGACTTGCTCGGCGAGCTGTTCGTCGGAACGGAGGCGTGAGGTGTGCTGTGTGAGCTTGTGGGGGGAATTGAGGCGTCATGGTCCGAGATACATACATCTCTCTAGGTATCGTACGTATGTAGTTTTATTGGTTAGTGCTCCTCTAGATTGCTTTCTCGTCCGATTCTCTTTGATTTTGCATTTCAATTATTTCTGAAATAGGCTGTAAGTGGCGCATTCTTGGCGTGTTCTATTCTATGATGTTATATAGGCATCGATCTTGACAGTCCCCTTGAGCAACATTGTTTGTAGTAAGAGAGTTAGGAGGAAGTTCTCGAGCCTCGAATGCATCAGTTACATTACTTTTGTAATGTACACCTGTAATATCTCTGTTTTTTATCTTTGTTTCTTGTACTCTACTTCTGCTCAGTATAAGAACTCAAAATTGAAACCTGTGTTTTCTGTAGTACTCTCTCTGTTTCTAAAAGATTGTCACTTTGTAATTTATTTTTCAATCACAAAGCGACAAATTTTTGTGACGGGGAGAGTATCTGTTAACAGTTGCTCTTAGTACACTGCAACCATTGTGTAGCCGGAGAATGAGAGTTTCTCTTTGTTTCTGACTTTCTGTTTCTTTCGCTCGCTGTTCTTCACCTCCAGAGTCCAGAGCAGGTTATATATGTATCAAACAAATACTGTAGTAGCTTCTTGGTCGGAGTATGCTGTATTTGTGTTTAAAATGCACATACACACCGACAACATGTCCACACTAGAACTCTGAAACAACATTTCCTCAGAGCTCAGTAGCATGTCCAGCACCTCGCTGCGTACAAGCAAAATTCTCCATCCCCACAAGCACACTCAATGCGTAATCCCAAATGCATTTTCAGTTGCACACAGATTTGCTCAGTGCTATCGTTTTCACCCAAATCTGTTGGCATTAGAGAAATTCCTCCTCCTAAACCAGCGCTGTGCCAGCCAGGAACCTTGTGCGGTACCACACTGAACCAATTGCACATACTACTGTACTTTGCTGTGTTCACTCAGTGACAAATGAATGCGTCTACTACTAGTACTCCACATGCGTCGTGGTTCCGACGACCTGATTGGTCACCCTTGGTGCTGCAGTGCAGTGCAGTGCTCTGAGTCCAGATGCTCGGCCATCGTGCTACGCATGCATGCTCTGTGTGCTGGTCTTTGCATCCAGACTCGAACAGCATGGGCCTCGCTGCCCTGCACAGCAGAGAGCAGAGTGTACAGCGATACCGGGATGCGATGCATGCTCGTGTCCTCCTCCGCCGTTCGAACTCTGGCTGTTAATGCTCCGGGGCAGGGAATATTCAGCGGCTGTGAAGGGACTGAATGCATGCAACGGTACTGTGTCTCGTTTATCGAGGTCTCCTTTATCCCCTTTGCTTTCATTGGCGTGGCCATGGTCTGGCAGCACTCGCTCTGGCTGTGCTACGTTCTCTGCGTGTGTGCTGCTGCCCTACCTCTTTGCTTGGGCCATGGAGAGGGGTGAGGGAAGGAGGAGGATGCAATAAAGCCATTGCTATGCTACTACTGTAGCTCTGACTACTACCCCTACCAAGAGCTTGCATGCATGTCGCTACTCGCTAGGTACCTAACCTGTTTGCATCGGTTATATATTCCTGTATATTGACTGCCTCCCCGGCAAATAAAGCTTGTGGCTCTTGTAATCTTGTGTATGGCGCTCATGTGGCTGGAGTGATAAGGACGGGTGCAAGATGCATGCCACGCCAGGGGAAGAACCTGTGACTGGTTGTTTCTCCACAATTGCTGCTTCACCGTGTGAGCTGTGGTAGTCGTTGTGGAAGTACGTGTCAGGCACACTCATCTGCTGGAAGTACACAGGCTATCACGATTTGGGGTTACCTGAAGCTGCTGGTGGATGAGCCATTTCTTAATTTTTAACCCGTTCATCGTTGCACGGTGAGATGTAGTCTGCTAGCTAGAAAAAAAAAATGCCGGCAATCCAGCTATACTGTCCGTGCAAGTACGTGACCACACCTAACAGTAGCATGCTGTTGCAGTATCGCTGCTGCCTCCCTGCTTGCGCACTGTAATAAATGGAATCAAATAAAGCGCCATACGTGACATATCTAACAAAACCCGAAGCCGACGGGTACGCTGTTCCATCTTTCCGCATTACTCAAGCGGCGCTAGCTCTTGGCTGTCAGTATCTGTCGTCATCTATCTCTAAGTGTCACGGATGGCACCAGCTGCTAGTTGTAACACCCACGTTTACAAAATAAAGAAAAATAATGAATGCTTGTGCTTGTGCATTTTGTGCGGTTATTTGAATTCAAACGAGTAGATTTTTGCCAAGAATTTGATTTTGAAATCAAATGAAAAAAAAAGAAAAAGAAAAAAAGGAGAAAACCTCCCTTGCGTTGGCCCAAGGCCCAGGTCACGCAGTCACGCAAGCTGCCTCCCTGCTGAACCCTAGTGCACCTGGCCACGCTGCCGCCGCAAACCGCACGCGCGTTGCAGCGCTCCCGCCCGCACGATGCGCGCGCCCCTGGCTAACCGCGCCCTCTTCCCTCTGACGTGTGGGGCCCGTGCGACATGGTCTTCTTCCCCACCAAGCGTAGCCATGCGGAACTCCCGCACATCGTGCGCGCCCCGATCAAAACGGCCACCACGCCGCAGATCTCGTCAATTTCCTTCCAAAGCGGAATCACCCCTGTATAAACTGCCGCCTGCCTCCTAGTGTTTTTCCTCGCCCAGATGTTTTCCCTGTGCAGAGCACCGCCGCCCTTCTCCTCTCGGTAGGCTGCCGCCGCGCGATTTCCCCCCCTGCACCGTCGCCCTTCGCTCGTGCTCACGCCTCCCTGTCCTTCACACGGTCACAGGGGAGCCTACCAGGCCTTCTCCGTCGCGGATTGTTGCCGGAAGACCCGCCCCCGTCGAGATCCAGTAAGCCGCCCCGCCGTCGCCTCCATTCCGACGTATTCCTTCGATTTCCCTCGAGCTAAACTTCCAATCGACTTCGCCATGCTCCAGAACACGTTCCAGACACGACGTCGACGAAGAATATTCGCGAAGGGGCCGTGCCGCCGAAGGTCAAAGACGTACGCCGCCCTTCACCGTTGCTCCTTGCGCTAACCGTCCCGACGTGTTTGACGCGTTGCAGAGGATCTTCCGGACCAGCAGAATACGCGAGACCCCGACGAAGTTGCTGTTCTGGCGAGAATCTTCTACGCCCGCGGCCCTCCACCGTTGCAGACCCCTGCGCGCGCCTCCACGTACCCCAATACACCCTAGGTGAGCTCATGATGAACCCCGTAGTTGATTTTATTGATTATTGTTGGTGTTTAGCGCGATTAGCTGCGGTTTCACGTTTTCCGGCGAGCTCCATGCTTTGGCCATGGCGCACCGCCGTGGCTGTTCCCGTAGACCACCGGCTCTGGCTGGGTTGAGCCGTCACCACACAATGGTATATAAGCGGTTTAGATTTAATAGTTGCGTACCCCTTCACTCTTTTGCATAATAGCTCCTAGATGTTACCAGAACTCACGTAGGGACCCTGATTTATGCTGAAATCACATATAGCTTTTCAAAACAACTGTTTTGCTAACAGCCCCTAAATAAAATGTTTAATAATATATTTTAATTTCATATTAATTTTATTTAGCAACTAGAACCCATTAAAAACAATATATAAACTCTTTAGTTAAGTAAAATTAGCAAGAAAATCCTAACAATGCCTATGAACAAATTACTATCTCGAACTTGCATATTAAATATATCTTATCATATATAACTTATTAAAATTAGTGAACAATTTTAGAAATCAATATAAAAATAATATAATGCCTTAGAAAATAAATATAAAATGTTTAGCTTATGAAAATAAGTAATTCTCTTATAAAGTCCATATTGGCACAATGTAGTTTAATTGGCCACATGAATAATTAGTATAATCACTAGAAATAATTAGTATAATTTAGTAAAATATACATAACTCATATTTAAGTTGTTATCGTGTTTAGGCCCTCGTTTAATCGTAAAATAATCACGAAGTAGATTTTATAATATGTTTTATGCGTATGATGTATTGTTACTGATTGCTTGTATTTCTCTTTCTCGACAATAGTTTATGCGATTTTGTGTCTCGATTGAGAAGCGACCCAAATGCTTTGAAGATCAAGAACTGAATAGCTATATAAAAACAGACAAGTACCCTTCATCATCTTGCGTCTATTTTAAGAATTATAGTTAGTTACACGCTTAATTAATGTGAATTCTATTTTATTTACCCGTTCCATATAATTCCTTGTCGCTCGGATTGGATTGGGTGGTTTTAGGTATTAGTATCACGCTTGGCCATGCAAAAGGGTTTTGAGTATGCACCTTGCCATATTCGAAGGACCGGTTTATGCACTTTTTGATTGATTCTAGAGTAGCTTTCCATTTTCATGCTTATTTGCATATGTTGTCGACTTTTGTTTCCCTCATTGACAACAATAGTGTTTAGTGGTTTAGTTCCATCTGACCTTTTCCTTATCGGCCTATGTGATACATGTATCTGATTGCTATTGCCATTGTTCATTTTCACTATTTTGTCGTACTAATACATGGTTTTTGACTCTCAATATTTTAATTGACTTAGGGGGAGGCTGGAAAAAGCGTATTTACATTCCACTTCCGGAGTTTGAGAGTAGAAAGATGCTTATCAATATTAATCTTAGAAGAGTTCAGGTATGGGGTACTAACGGATCTTCAGCTCATCTTTGTGATATTTTATTGTCTTCGTTTGTTTCACGTGTCAAAATTGTTTAAGGTGAGGACGATCATTATTGCCTGGCATTTAATTTTTGAGATCACATATTGTTTTATCTATGTGTGTCCTGTAATTCTCTTTTAAATTTCTGATTTACCTAAAAATTAAATGTACTTGAAAATATTTGCTTATCTCAGCGTGTACTGCTACCTTTCTTATCCTATATTTTTGTGTTATATTACTAGTAATTCTCCATTCGTCTCCAAAAGTTTATCGCTTTGTAGTTCAAAAATAAACTACAAACGATAACCTTTCGAGGACGGAGTGAGTACATAGCTGTATTGTCCCACAAATAACCATCATCAAAAAAAGTACTTGTAGGTCTATATTTTTGTTAATTTTGTATTCGGGTTGTTATCAAACTTTTGTCTCTAATAGCCTCAGGGTCTTGCTTTGCCACAAGATAATGAATCAAATAACAATATTTTGCATGCAACATTCATGTAGTAGAAGTGTAGCATACTACAATGGTAGGGATGGTTAATAATTAAAAAAACGAAGTGTAGAGTTAGGTTAGTATTGATGACAGACAGACCATCAACGTCAACTCCAATTTTTAAGAGATGAATGATGAATTATTGTGTCATACCTCCTTTTATATCGATGGATGACTGACGATGTTGACGTAAATGAAGTTGCTTGAAAGACAGAAGGTTATAGTAGAGATGACTTAACAAATGTTTGTTGTGATGCTTCGATAAATGTTATGAGGCGAAAGATAGCAGACAAGACCCGTGATGAAATCAAGAACATGTCAAAGGACGACCTAGTGAAGGATCCAATAACCATGTGTGACTTTGTGGAAGCTCTGACAAAGGTTTATAAGAGTGTATCACCTGTCGACATAGAAAAATATGAGAAGTGGAGGACTGAGCTTGGATCAGCTTGCAGCTTTGGTTGTCATCTAGTGCTTCTTAGTTTTAGATCTTCCTTTGTGTTGCGTGTGTTTGCAAATCTAAGACTAAGATAGACAAAGGCAAATCTAAGACTAAGATAGACAAAGGAAGATCTAAGACTAAGAAACATTGGATGGGAACCAAGACTTCAAGCTGATCCAAACTCAGCCCTCCACTTCTCATGCTTTTCTATGTCGTCAGGTGATACATTCTTCTGAACCTTTGTAGAGCTTACACAAAATAATACATGGCCATTGGATCCTTCGCTGGGTCGTCCTTTGACATGTTCTTGATTTCATCACAGGTCTTGCTTGTTATATTTCGCTTCATACCATTCATTGAAGCATCACGACAAACATTTGTGAGGTCATCTCCACTATAACCTTATTCTTCCGAGCAACTTCATCTATGTCCAAATCAAAGGAGGTACGATACATTAATTCATTATTTAGATCTCTTAAAAATTGGAGTTGACGGTGATGGTCTGTCTGCCATTAATAGTACCATAACTCTACACCTTCCTTTTTTAATTATTAACCATCCCACATCCACGTGCGTGACAGTTGGTCTTGTACTCGAATCAACCTCCTTACAAGATAAGCAGGAGGGCTTCCTAGAAATTCCCTTTCTAGACCCCTGTTTTAGCGGGCGTTGGATAGGGTTGTTTTGAGTGATGATCATGATCTGCGAATTGGAAAGGAAGTTTGTCTCAATCATTTTCTACATTGTGACAGTTTCTGGAAACAAAAATACATTTTCTCTTCTGGGCCCTCGTAATTAGAGAGGGATGTGTATCTCGTTAGTTACAGAAACAAAAATGTCATGTCTATGATAAGAAAATCTCTTATGTTTTAACTGCTTTCTTTGTCAGCGCTATACTGTCCCAATTTACTGCAGAACAGATGAACCGGTACAAATCATTCCGGAGATCTGGATTCCAGAAATCTAACATCAGAAGGGTATGACTCGTTACACTTTTAATTGCGTAACTGGATTGTCTGGTCTAATAAATCATCCAATTTGTGTCCAAATATTTCTCTTTTTTTACCAAAACTCTTTTCTCCCTTTTTCTTTCATTTGTCTCCTTTTGTTGGTCCTTGCGGGCTTCACTTCTAGCCTACCCCAACTTGATTAGGAATAAATGCGTTGTTGTTGCCATTTGTAAGTTAGTATTTGAATATATCTTCTTGAATATACTACTAACATCAGTATCTTGGTGTGCATTCTGAAGTCTTACAGTTGGAACCTGATAAATCAAAGATGGTATATGCTTTTTATGAAGCATCCTGAGATGGTGATATACGGTAGATGTCTTTCAGCCCCCCCCCCCCCCCCCCCCAATGTTTACAGATAGATAAAAGATGATATTATAAAACTTAGAGAAATTTATGATGATACTTATTGGTAGGCATGATGGAGGGCATGCTGCTATGCTGGTCATATCCTCTGAACTTGTTTTCATGTGTCTCCAGTTCATGATCAATCTGTGGCTGGATTTCTTCTCGAGCTGATCGGCTATTTTGTGTACTTGCAGATATTGGCAAGCATCACTGGAAGCCAAAAGATATCTATCCCAACGACAATTGTGGTGTCAGGAATAGCAAAAATGTTTGTTGGTGAGCTAATTGAAACAGGCAAGTTCATAGTAGTTCTGTTATTTTATTTGTTCCTCAGTGATTCTACCTGCTGTGGCATTGACCTATTAAATGATTTGTACTTATATCTAAGTGTGACAATCATACTGCTAAACATTTATCATAGTCAGTACAGGTCTATGCTTTTGGTTCACCTTCTGTTTGCTACCCTGTCCAGAAGTTTATTTTTACTTTCAAGCTCACTATATAAAATAGAATAATTTATTACTAGTAGAAGAATTTGCAAGTATGGCTCATGCTAATATATTGGGCACCTGTTCTCTGTTTAAAAATTTTGATCGGGTGGCTTCCATGAGTGTTATATCTTCTCTTAACAGTTGGATTGCATGTGTTGCAGCTAGAGTAGTTATGACAGAGAGGAAGGATTCTGGACCCATCAGGCCTTGCCACATCAGGGAAGCGTATAGAAGACTGAAGCTTGAAGGGAAGATCCCACGTAGATCTGTTCCTAGGCTCTTTCGTTAGAACTGAAGCATCTCAGTTGGCATCAGTGAGGACGTATTTCTACCAGATATATGGAACCGTGTCCATGCATGAGCTACCACCGTTCATTTGTGTTGTGTGCATTTAGAGAAAACGAAGAACACTAACTTCAAGCTCGATGATCGTGATACATCAAAGGCAAAATGGTGTGTATAAAGTGCTTAGGCCTGTTAACTTGTTCCCCATCGTGTGACTGCATTCACTGGTTCTAAGTTATGTATACTTGGGTGCGCCTTAAAGAAATGACTCATCGATGTGTCTCGTGTGTTATATATTCTGGGCAGTTGTGAGCCGAGTTTGTGGTTTCCGCTTCCTCGTTTTAGTTGCGTTCTTGTTTTGGTTTTACATGAGTTTGTCAGTATTTTGGCTGCTTTGCACAACGAGATCACAGCAGACCCGCTTGAATTTCCTTCGCTGAGATTAGGCTTCAGAATACGAAGCGTGGCCATTGAGGGAGCACAACTGAATAACAAGCGAAACCGTGCGTTGTGTGACGGCCAGGCCAGGCTGAACGAACAGACCAAAGCCGCCATGCATGGATGGATGAAGCCGCGTTGCCGCTCGCTGCCTCGTCCCGTGCTGTGCTGCGTTGGAAAAAAATTTGCTGCATACCGTATGCACAGAACCGTACATACCCTCTTAGATGTTTGACACGTAGAAACAATGGACGACGATCGATCCACTCGGCGGCACATCCCAGCGGGGGATAAACGCGCGGCACGGCGGCTCCGCTCACGAGAGAAAACGCGGCTCGATTCCTGACTCGGCTGGAGATCAAGGCGGCTCCGCTCATGCAAGGAGAAACGTGGCCGCAGCAGGGCAGTTCCAATTCGACGTTGCGCTCGATTGCTTCCGAGAAACTCCGCCTTCACTCCGATCGAGGACGCGTCGATCTCTTCCTAGACTCTGTCTGGATCGACGACGTTGGGTTGGGCCAGCATTCGTCTTCCTCTGCTCCAGAGGGGCGGAGATATCGCAACGCTTATTACTCCCTCCGTTCTGAAATAATTGTCGTTTCAGACAACCAAATGAATTAGAAATGAACTAATGAAGGTTGTCCTAACGACAATTAAAACGAAACGGAGGGAGTACATTACAGCACAACCATAGCATGTGCAGCTGCCGCAAATGGCGCAAATTTCACGCATACGTTTCCGATTTGCGCAGATCGTCGAGAGCCCGAGAGGATACGAAACGACTGACCTCGAGTAGGAGCAAGGCGGAGTGAAAACGAGACGAGGTGTTACGTACCGAGTGTCCGGTGACGTAAAAGTAACACGGCCGCAAACATCAAGAGTTGGGTTTCAAATGAAACATCAGGAGCAACTCGGCGGAATCCGATTCTTCCATGTTTCAATCTGACGCAAGCAACGGAGATGCTCTCTGATATAAAAGAAAAAACGGCGAGATCAGAGATGCTATCTGATCAGGTGTAAACGGATGGTTGCCAGAGAAGAGAACTGGTGAACTATGCACAAGCCACAAGTCACCAGGCAATAGTACTACGTACCAAGCAAAGACGTGTGACGGGGCAGACGGCCTCGCGGCCGCGGGAAGAAAAAACGCGGCTCAGCCCGAGACGAACCCGACCTCCCAACCACACATATTTCCGCCCCCGAAAATTCCATATTCGTCTAACTTTTCATTGGGCGCGCGGCGTCTCCTCTCTCCTCATCTTTCCTACACAGAACACCACCACGTACTCCTTCCCTCCTCTCCCCCGTTGGCGCCGAGCTCCCACAGTGGTCGCCCGCCGTTCTTCTTCCACTTCATCTATGGCCGCCGCATCCCTGAATTATCACTTGCGTTGGCCCAAGGCCCAGCTCACGCTGTCCCGCAAGCTGCCTCCCTGCTGAACTGAGGCCCAGCTCACCTGGCCACGCTGCCGCCGCCAGCCGCACGCGCGTTGCAGCCGCTCACGCTCGCACGGTGCGCGCGCCACTGGCCAACCGCGCCTTCCTCCCTCTGACCTGTGGGACCCGTGAGCCAGGGTCGGCTTCTTCCCCACCAAGCGTAGCCACGCGGAACTCCCGCACATCGTGCGCGCCCCGATCAAAACGGCCACCACGCCGCAAATCTCGTCGATTTCCTTCCAAAGCGGAATCACCCCTGTATAAACCGCCGCCTGATTCCTAGGGTTTTTTCCTCGCCCAGTTTTTCCTGTGCGGAGCACCGCCGCTCTTCTCCTCTCGGTAGTCTGCCGCCGCGCGATTCGCCCCCCTGCACCGTCGCCCTTCGCTCGTGCTCACGCCTCCCTGTCCGTCACAGGGTCACAGGGGAGCCTCCCAGGCCTTCTCCGTCGCGGATTGTTGCCGGAAGACCCGCCCCCGTCGAGAACCAGTAAGCGGCCCCGCCGTCGCCTCCATTCCGACGTCTTCTTTCGATTTCCCCTCGAGCTAAACTTCCAATCGACTTCGCCATGCTGCAGAACACGTTCCCGACACGACGTCGACGAAGAATCTTCGCGAAGGGGCCGTGCCGCCGAAGGTCAAAGACGTACGCCGCCCTTCACCGTTGCCCCAGCGTTCTCGCCCGTTGCTCCTTGCACTAACCGTCCCGACGTGTTCGCCGCGTTGCAGAGGATCTTCCGGACCAGGAGAATACGCGAGACCCCGACGAAGTTGCTGTTCCGGCGAGAATCGTCCACGCCCGCGGCCCTCCACCGTTGCAGACCCCTGCGCGCGCCTCCAGGGACCACAATACACCCTAGGTGAGCTCATGATGAAACCCCGTAGTTGATTTTATTGATTATAGTTGGTGTTTAGTGCGATTAGCTGCGGTTTCACGTTTTCCGGCGAGCTCCATGCTTTGGCCATGGCGCACCGCCGTGGCTGCTCCCGTTGACCACCGGTTCTGGCTGTGTTGAGCTGTCACCACACGATGGTATATAAGCGGTTTAGATTTAATAGTTGCGTACCCCTTCACTCTTTTGCGTAATAGCTCCTAGATGTTACCAGAACTCACGTAGGGATCCTGATTTATTCTGAAATCACATATAGCTTTTTAAAACAACTGTTTTGCTAACAGCCTCTAAATAAGATGTTTAATAATGTATTTTAATTTCATATTAATTTTATTTAGCAACTACAACCCATGAAAAACAATATGTAAGCTCTTTAGTTAAGTAAAATTAGCAACTAAATTCTAACAATGCCTATGAACAAACTACAATCTCGAACTTGCATATTAGATATATTTTATCATATATAATTTATTAAAATTAGTGAACAGTTTTAGAAATCGATATAAAAATAATATAATGCCTTAGAAAATAAATATAAAATATTTAGCTTATGAAAATAAGTAATTCTTTGATAAAGTCCATATTGGCACAATGTAGTTTAACTGGCCACATGAATAATTAGTATAGTCACTAAAAATAATTAGTATAATGTAGTAAAATATGCATAACTCAGATTTAAGTTGTTATCATGTTTAGGCCCTCGTTTAATCGTAAAATAATCACGAAATAGAGTTTATAATGTGTTTTATGCGTAAGATGTATTGCTACTCATTGCTTGTATTTCTCTCTTTCGACGATTGTTTATGCGATTATGTGTCACGATCGAGAAGCAACACAAATGCTTTGAAGATCAAAAGTTCATTGATGAAGAACTGAGCACCTATACAAAAACAGGCAAGTGCCCTTCACCATCTTGCACCTATTTTAGGAATTATTGTTAGTTGCACGCTTAATTAATGTGAATTCTATTTTATTTACCCGTTTCATATAATTTCTTGTCGCTCGGATTGGATTGGGTGGTTTTGGATTGATCACATATGTTACATATAATTTATGATTAATTATCGTGCTATGGAAAATGAATTGTAGTGGATAGGAATCTGCCGGGTCGGTTTGAATGGTAATGGTGCAGTATGCACGAGACCTGAGTTCTGAGTATACACCTTGCCAGATTTTAAGGATTGTTTTATACACTATTTTGCATTCAACGTTCATATAGTAAGACATAATGATTAGTAGATTCTCAAATCGAACCTACTATGTGTCATCCATGTAAGTAAGCAAACATGTAGTAGAAGTGCAGTTAACACTAGGTATACTACAGTGGCATGATTAATAATTAAAAAAGGGAAGTGTATAGTTACAATAGTATTGATGGCAAATAGACCATCGTCGTCAACTCCAATTTTTAAGAGATGTGAATGATGAATTATTGTGTCGTATCTTCTTTTATATGGATGGATGGTTGACGATGTTGACATAAATGTAGTTGCTCGGAAGACAGAAGATTATAGCGGAGATATCTCACAAATGTTTGTCGTGATGCTTTGATGATTGGTATGAGGCGAAAGATAATAGGCAAGATCCGTGATGAAATCAAGAACATGTCAAATGATGACCTAGCGAAAGATAGCAGGCAATATTCTTGATTTCATTACGGGTTTTGTGTGCTATCTTTCGCTTCATACCATTCATCGAAGCATCACGACAAACATTTGTGAGGTCATCTCCATTATAACCTTCTGTCTTCCGAGCAACTTCATCTATGTCAACATCCTCAGCCATATGTCCATATAAAAGGAGGTACGACACAATAATTCATTATTCACATCTTTTAAAAATTTGAGTTGACGGTGATAGTCTGTCTATCATCAATAGTATCTTAACTCTACACTTTCCTTTTTTAATTGTTGATCATCCCGACACTGTAGTATGCCTAGTGTTAACTGCACTTCTAATACATGTTTGCTTACTTACATGTATAGCACATACTAGGTTCAATTTGGGAATCTACTACTCGTCTTATGTCTTACCACATGAACGTTGCATGCAAAGTATTGTTATTTGATTCATTGTCCTGTGGCAACGGACAACTTGAAGATTGATGCTAACGTGAAGGGAAGCAATATCAACTTGGTGCGATTCTCATTCCTGTACACTATATCTAACTTTCTTATCTTAGCGTATAAGAAACACCTTTATGTTCTGTGGTTAGTTTCTTTGCTATATCTATGGTCTCCTTGATGCCTTTCACCTTCAACCTTTGTAGCCTTCTAAGGAAGACATGAGTTCTTCTATTGCCATTGTTCATTTTTACTATTCTGTCGTACTAATACATGGTTTTCGACTCTTAGTATTTTAATTGACTCAGGAGGAGGTTGGAAAAGCTTATTTACATTCCACTTCTGGAGTTTGAGTGGAAATACGCTTATCAATATTAATCTTAAAAGAGTTTAGGTATGGGGTACTAACGGATTTCCACCTCATCTTTGTGATATTTTATTGACTTCGTTTGTTTCACGTGTCAAAATTGTTAAGGTGGAGACGATCATTATTGTTTGGCATTTAATTTATGAGAATCACATATTGTTCTATCTATGTGTGCCTTGCAATTCTCTTTTAAATTTCCAGTTTCCCTAAAAATTAAATGTACATGATAATAATTGCTTGTCTCAACGTGTACTGCTACCTTTCTTATTCTCTATTTTCGTGTTATACTATTAGTAATTCTTCATCTACCTCCAAAACTTTGTTGTTTTGTAGTTCAAAAATAAACTACAAAAACAACCTTTTGAGGACGGAGGGAGTATATAACTGTATTGCCTCACGAATGAACCATCATCAAATACAGTACTTGCTGGTCTATCTTTTTATTAATTTTATATCTGGTTTGTTATCAAACTTTTGTCTCTAATAGCCTCAGGGTTATGTTTTGTCACAGGACAATGAACCAAATAACAATATTTTGTATGCAACGTTCATGTAGTAAGACATAAGACGAGTAGTAGATTTTCAAATCGAACCTAGTATATGATGCATGTAAGTAAGCAAACATGTAGTAGAAGTGCAGTTAACACTAGGCATACCACAATGGCAGGGATGATTAATAATTTAAAAAGTGAAGTGTAGAGTTAGGGTAGTATTGATGGAAGACCGATCATCACCGTCAACTCCAATTTATAAGAGATGTGAACGATGAATTATTGTGTCGTACCTCCGTTTATATGGATTGATGGCTGAGGATATTCACATACATGAAGTTGCTCGGAACACAGAAGGTTATAGTGGAGATACCTCACAAATGTTTGTTGTGATACTTCGATGAATGATATGAGACGAATGATAGCATGCAAGACCCGTTATGAAATCAAGAACGTTGTCAAAGGACGACCTAGCGAAAGATAGCAGACAATATTCTTGATTTCATTACGGGTTTTGCCTGCTATCTTTCGCTTCATACCATTCATCGAAGCATCACGACAAACATTTGTGAGGTCATCTCCATTATAACCTTCTGTCTTCCGAGCAACTTCATCTATGTCAACATCCTCAGTCATCTGTCCATATAAAAGGAGGTACGACACAATAATTCATTATTCACATCTTTTAAAAATTTGAGTTGATGGTGATGGTCTGTCTGTCATCAATAGTATCCTAACTCTACACTTTTTTTTTAAGTGTTGATCATTCTTGTCTCTGTAGTATGCCTAATGTTAACTGCACTTCTAATACATGTTTGCTTACTTACATGTATGACACATACTAGGTTCAATTTGGGAATCTACTACTCGTCTTATATCTTACTACATGAACGTTGCATGCAAAATATTGTTATTTGATTCATTGTCCTGTGGCAACGGGCAACTTGAAGATTGATGCTAACGTGAAGGGAAGCAATATCAACTTGGTGCGATTCTCATTCCTGTACACTATATCTAACTTTCTTATCTTAGCATATAAGAAACACCTTTATGTTCCGTGGTTAGTTGGTTGTGCTATATCTATGGTCTCCTTGATGCCTTTCACCTTCAACCTTTGTAGCCTTCTAAGGAGGACACGCGTTCTTCTGATGCAATATCCTGCATTTCCCCGGGCGATGCAACTAGTACAGTGAAGGAAAGTGGAATAAACCAAGAAGCTTCTTTTGGGGACCAAGGGATGTATTGCTACGGATATTATTATCCAGGTGGGTAGATCAGCATTATGATGTGAAAATTATAAAAACTCTGTTCTTCCATTTGACTGTATGATTGTTTATTGCAGTCTCATATGGAGGGTGGGATGAGAATGGCTATTTTGTTGGATATAATGGCCTAGAGAAGCACCTAGAAGTAAGTCGTAAGCTTGTAATAGCATAAGCCTTTTGTACAGTAGTAACTAGTGCTCCTACCTAAAATTACCAATGGTTAAATCTCTTGGTGCATCTTTATGGGGGTATGGTCGTACTCGTACCCACAAGCTTTGCACCTACTATTTGCTATCATCTTTCTTTGCTATGTTTGGGAAAGTGGTGAACTTTCTTTCTAGTGTGCCTCTTTATTCTTCTTTTGTTCTCCTTGCTCCAAAAGTCTCTAAGCTTTATTAATCAATTTTGTCATGTTCTATGCTGGTTTCCATCACACTCCTTGCTTTGATGACCTCATGACTATCCATTATCTAAAAAAGTGACTAGTCTATCGAACTGGCCAATATAAACAAAGTTGAATTATTACCAACGAACGATGTAACTGTTTTAGCTAGGATAAGCCCTTACTTGTACTTCCAATCATAATTTTGAATGATGAAGTGCATGTTACAAAAATGTTGATTGGAGTATTCAGTTTTAAGAACGGATAATTGAATTTCTGTCGTTCTTGTGAAGCCCCCTATTATCAATTCTTTGGTGCTATCATTTCTAGGTATAATTTGTTTTTCTTTTTTGGAATGGGATGCATTGTTCCTTGAAGGTGCAGCTATCAAATTGCAAGAGAACCATACTTATATATGATTTATTTATGTTTCAGGTGGTTCAAGCTGATAATGGTGCATATTTGCGTTACCTTCCGTGATATGAAAATGGATATGCTACTTGTAGTCCAGGTGCTTCTGGAGTCATTACTGGTGTCAATAGTCAATATGTCAGCAACAAACCATATTACTATACTGCAACGGCAGTGCAGGATCCTAGTGCACGTGGCATTTTTACTCCACCAATTGCTTATGGATCTGAGTTAGTCCCTGCATACTCATGGGACCCTTCTTTTGTCCTTCTGGATGGAGTCCAGGGACATCCCGTTGGCGTGCATCAAACAAATTATGCTGCAAGACCAAAATACTCTTCTCATAAGCACACTGTTCCTTCTTCAAAAGTTGCCCGCAGCACTAAAATCGCACTAGATACTGCTAAAAGGCCATCATCAGCTCTAGATACTGTACTCGATTCTACTCGATTCTGCTAATAATAGCCGTGCAAACAAGGTACCTGAATTTTCTGTTAAGAATAGATCATGTTTTGTCCCTATAGTAGGAAACTGATGTTGATGTGCTTGTTCTCATGTTAGGCATATGGTGCTTCTATGACAGAAGGGTACCTTCCATCTAGCAAGTTTTTGATTCATAGTGGCCAAAGAAAAAACAGTTTTTATCAAAGCAAAGGAACCAGTTTGAAAGAAAGCAGTAAAAGCTGGAACAGCAGTGACAAGCTTAAGGCGAGAAGTAAACTCAACGGACATGGTGATTGTGATATATCTAACGAGAATAACCACACTGATGACTCGAAACACACTTTGATCCCTCAAGATGATCTTGGTTTGTTGTCAATTGCAGGAGATGCTAATGATTGCACAGTTTCACCTGTCGCAACAAGCATAAATGCATATCATCTTTCAGATTTTGTTACAAAATATGAGCAAGTTCTATTCTGTCAAATCTTACAGTGAAGATGATATTCACAATAGTATCAAGTACAATGTCTGGGCAAGTACTCCTAATGGAAACAAAAGGATGGACAACGCCTATAGACTTGCACAAGAAAGGATAGCAGAAAGAGGAACCAAATGCCCTGTTTTTCTTTTCTTTTCTGTAAGTTAAATACTACTCCTTGTTCCTAAAGAGGATTTTTCTCGTGAATATCACCTTGAATGTCAGAGTAGGGCATGCCCATGCCATATCCAAACATTTGCCCTTTTTTTTTTCTAAGTTGCTACAATTGTTTCAGTGCTGAGTTTCACATGAAGTGCACAACAGGAACTGTTACTAATGTTATATATGTAGATGCCATTTGATTATCTTTGGTCCATGTAACTTTAAAGTTCTGTTCCAGTAACCATTTGATTCTTCTAAGCATGTTGTGCCAGTAAGTGAAACACGCAGTAGCTGCAACCTTGTTATAAGTGTTTGATAATATTTTGCTGTTTTCTTTCCTGAAAATCTTATGACAAGTGAATGAGTATGAGTTCCATGAGTGCCAATCTTGTTTCAACTGTATGAATACTTTGTTTTTTCCTGAAAATATTGTGGCAAGTTAATGAGTTCCTTATCTGAGTGGCATTTTAGGAAAAGGGTAATTTTATTAATTTCTTTTGTTCATTTATATTAATTATTATGCATGATGATTAGGTCAACGCAAGTGGCCAGTTCTGTGGTGTGGCTGAGATGGTTGGTCCGGTAAATTTCAATAAGAATATGAACTTCTGGCAACAGGACAAGTGGAATGGTTTCTTCCCAGTAAAATGGCACATTATCAAGGATGTTCCTAATCCGCAATTTTGTCACATAATTTTGGAGAATAATGAGAACAAAAGCCCATGGCAAATAGCAGGGACACACAAGAGGTATTACTTCCAATATCTTACTAGGGTTCTTTGGCATGATTACGGCTAGTTTTGCATGTTAACTTTCGTTTCTTGACAAACACTTAATAAATTTGTTTGTACATAAAATTTCATGTTGTTGCCTGTCTGGTTCTCCTTGTTGCAGAAGCAGTTAATCCTATTTTGCACTGTGTGATAGATAACTTGTTTGCTTCCATAATCCGAATGATCTGTTAGACTGAAACACAAGTCCTCCAGTCTCTCATTTTGCACTGTGTGTCTGTGTGGTCTAAATTCCTTATTGTTCGAGTCTGTGGTGTTACTTATCAATTAAGTGTTCAGTTCTGGTCCTAATAAGTCTGTTATGCTTCTATCACACTGTAAAAATGTTATATTTTTCTTCAATCTCTGATCTAATGCGTCACCGATCCAGGTCAAACTTCCACAAGGTACCGAGATGTTGAACATTTTCAAGAACTTCTCATGTAGAACATCAATATTGGACGACTGTGACTTCTATGAAAATAGGCAGAAAATAATGCAGGACAGAAGAGGCAAGCCGTCTACTGCATCACTTGATCACCAATTGGTAGGTACTGAATAAACTAAACTGCTTACTTATCACTAAGGTATCCCATGTGTTTGCACATTTGCTTGCAACATGCAAAATCATTTAATTGAAATTATATTAATATTGTCTATGATCTGTTAATTGTGTTTTAGGATTATAAAGTAACTTTAACCTTATCAAATATTGTAAAGAACAACGCTATGCCTCTTGGCTTATGATTTTTGAAAGGTATTGCAGTCGAGGTTAGCTAACTTGCGGGGGCAGAAGGTTTTAGTGCCAGATAGTCAACTATACAACAACAACAACAACCAAGCCTTTGTCCCAAACAAGTTGGGATCGGCTAGAAATAAAACCCAACAATTTTTAAAGAAGTAATATAAAATAAGATGAGAGTAAAAATATACAAATAAAATAAGATTCTATATTTTATTTATTTTAGAAATGAATTAATAAGAAAAAAGATAAGAGTAACAAAATACGAATAAGCTAAGATTCTGGTACATGAATTGCTAATAATGATATTATATTAGATGATGTATTAGGGACTTATTTGCATATTTGTCATCCTTGTACATCTATTTATAGAGGTCTCCGACCTCTTCAATAATACAAGATCCAATATTCATAACAATGGTATCAGAGTTAGGTTTTAGATCTTCTACCCTAATTTTGTTTCCGGCGGCGGCGGTACCTCTTGGTGAGGTGCTTTGCCGTTCGATCCCGCCGCCGCCGATCGATCCCGACGTCGTGGGCTTTGCCTGCGCGTTTCCGCTCCAGTTTTTTTCTTCTGGATTAAGTCTTTCTTCTCGGATCCAACTGTAGTTCCAAAGTTTCGCGCCCAATCTGGATCTGACAAAGTTCCATGCATCTTGAAGGTTGCGCCTCTGATCTCGCCGCCCCCATTCGATGCTCTAGTAGGAATCCGTCGTCACTACGACACCCGTAAGTGCCCTGTACGTGGAGGCGGGAGGCGCGCCCTGTACGCGTTGCACGTTGGGCCGCGTCTTTGTACTCGTCAGGACTTGGGAGTCCTGCTGCCGTGACCTCCGACTCTGCTCCCTCTTCAGTTCCTCCTTGTTGAAGGTGAGCGGGATTAGGACCTGCCAGAACCGACCCGCAGGCATGTCCCGGTACCTGCGGATCAGCTTCCGCACCTTCTCCGGGTCCGCCGGCCACGTATTGACCGACACCGCTCCCCCATCGGCTAACACGACTCCTAAAGCGATCATGGGGTCGCAGCAGATGCAAAGGGCCTCGCCATGTCACAGCTTCTACCTTGTGAGCGTTCGTCTCTGTCTCTCTCGGCTACAGATCCGGATGTTGACGTCATCGTGATGTCATCATGACGTCACCACTGCCCTCTTGGGCCGGAATTTCCATTTGCTGTGCGGGCTATGGTTAGGGCTAATCCCTAAAAGCAAAAAAAAAATGGCGGCATCGATTCCTCTTCGGTTCTGGGATGGAATTGACGTCTTTTGGGCGCCTTTGTTTTAGCTGCTTGTGACGTCTTGATCTATCGTTGATTCGGAAGCTTCGCCTCTGCCTTGAAAAAAAAATTGTTGCTTGTGCTGCTTTTATTTGAGCTCTCCCCATCGTCCACCGCTGCTTATTTTCCGCTCTTGCCGTTTTTTGTCATCTTTGTCATGATGACCTTTTGTTCTTCGGTTGGAATTTCAGTTGTGTGGTGTGTGGTGCTTTTCAATTGCATCAATTACTGTGGATGGATTCCTCGTATTCGTATATATATGTGTAGTCTACGACTTTAGGAGTTGCTCACGGACGATCTCTAGTTGGCACTGGCTCTCGTCGTTGTGATTCACAGCGCCTTTTGGAGTTTGACTGGCTTCGTCTTCATTCTACTGCGCCTATCAGTTCCGTTGGCTCTAGTTTTGCTGCTTCATCTACTTCGACGTTCTGCTCAGTGACACCACCTTTTGGATCATCTTTGTGGCTCTTAGTATGATTTCTAACTCTCCAAACTCGATGTTCTTGACGTACCTTGAGTTGGGGGGGGGGGTTGTTAGTGATATAATATTAGATGATGTATTAGTGATTTATTTGCATATTTATCATCCTTGTACATCTATTTATAGAGGTCTCCAACCTCCTCAATAATACAAGATCCAATATTCATAACACTATCATGAGCCAAATCTGTAGGTATGTCTCACTCCTTAAGTCTCATTTCACCGCCTTCTGCCATGTCAACCTTGATCGACCTTTATCTCTCCTAAAATTTTCTCTACTCTTTATAATTCTACAGTTAACCGATGCTTTCTGAGGTCTCCGCTGGATATGTCCAAACCACCGTATGCGGTGTTGGACTAGCTTCACCTCGATCGGTGCCACTCCTACCCTATCACGTATCACTTCTTTCCTAATTTTGTCTCTTCTTATGTGACCGCACATCCACCGTAGCATGCGCATCTCAGCAACACTTATTTATTGGACATGTTGACTTTTAATTAGCCAATATTGTAAAAAGACAACGCTATGCCTCTTGGCTTATGATTTTTGAAAGGTATAGCAGTCGAGATTAGCTAACTTGTGGGGATAGAATATTAGTCAACTAGCTGGTATATTTTTTTTCTACGTTTGCATTAGCAATTTCGCATTGGCAAATGTAAGTTGTTTGTCCTCATTAATGTTAGTTTTTTTGTGCAGCCAAAAGCTGAAAAGCCACCAGAAATTAAGAAACAGTCAGTCCGTATGTGCCACAAAGCTTGATAGAACCAAGAGTAACGAGGAACATAGTAATGCCACGGTGGTTTTTGACAATATTGCCAAGAAAAATGAGGAGCAGAGCAACAATGTTACAACTGTACTTGATACAGACAAAAGCAGTGAGGAGCAACCCAACGAGGTTGCAATATAAGGATGCTGAAAGTAGGGGTTGCTTGAACTGGGAAAAATGAGTCTCCTTAAGCCTGAATTGATAAATTTGATGCCTGGGATGCCAAGAATGAGTATTCATTATTGGATCTGTTCCATTTCCTCATACAAGTGGGAAAAGGAAAAATAATGAAGCCAGACCTGTCTTCCCATGAGAAACGTTTGATGACTGGGAAAAAAAAGTTGCAAGACACACTTAGGTGGAGACCTACCATGTATCTGTTACTTCTGAAATGTGTCTGTTCTCTCTGAGTCGGTACTTGATTTGTAGGAGCTGTTTGTTTTATCTGAGAGTCTGTGTACTTGCTTTAGGAACTGACATAGAAGAAAAGAGCAAAAAAAGTAGGTGATGATAGGTTAGGAATTTCTAGAATTATTGTGCACAATAACTTCATCTTGTGTTATCTTTTCTTCCATTATCAAGAAAAGGAAATCGAAAAAATTTGAGAAGGCTGTTGATGTGTCCTTAACAGATTTCATGTGTCTTTGCAGCACGCTATATATAACCCTTTTGTTTTCGCTTGGTTCTTTATTGCCCGAAATAGGTTTTTGATTCAGACATCTGTGGTTGAGATTTGTGGCGATGAATATATGTGCAAGGCTGTGCAACTTTTTCCAGAATGATTTCGATGGTTTGTAATCTCACATATAGTCTTTGATGACAGGGACATCTTATCTGTCTGCTTTTTTTATCCTGCGTACATATTGCATATGTATCAAAACTGCTTTTATTAGTGCTGTTATTTGTCTTCTGGAATGCTCAGAAACCTTGTGGCAGTGAACCCAATATTGTATTGTATGGGGATGGACCAGCTTTCATGAGTTGGCTGGTTGTTTGATCTCCAGAGAGACACACAGTTTAGGTTCTGCAGACTGCAGTTGGTTGACTTGTACATTTAGTTTTTAAAAGTTTATCACTTGTTAGTTTATTTTTAATTAACAAATGATAAACTTTTAAGGAGAAAGTAATTTGTAAAGTGGCAAGACTCGGATGCTCTGAGTCATGCTTTTAACATTGACTGTTGAGAGAAGTCTGATTTGTGATGATCCTTTTATAAGACTATCCTCGAGTTCTCTAGACATGGGCGGTTGCTACGCAATTGGACGCCCACAAATGCCCGGAACAACTGACAAACAAGAGCCGAAGATGCAGACCCAGAACTATCGCTCGTCTCTCTTTCCGTTCCTCGAGCACCGTCCGTCCGGCTACGGCCTCTCGCGACACTTATACTGTAGACTTTATTAAAATAACATTTTTAACATGTGCGCACCATTATAATGGCATTATGATATTTAGGTCATTTTCTTTTTTTTTCTTTTCTGTTTTTTTACAACAACAACAATCAAGCATTTGTCCCAAACAAGTTGGGGTCGGCTAGAAATGAAACTCAACAATTTTGAAAAAAAATAATAGAAAATAAGATGGAAGTAAAAAATAATAAAAAATATAATAATAACAATAAAAAATACAAATAAAATAAGATTATACATTTTATTTATTTTAGAAATAGGTTCATAAGAAAGAAGATAAGAGTAACAAAATACGAATAAACTAAGATTATGTCACATGAATTGCTAATTTCCATGTAGTCCTATCATGAGCCAAATCTCTAGGTATGTCCCACTCTTTGAAGTCTCGTTTCACCGCCTCCTGCCATGTCAACCTTGGTCGACCTCTACCCCTCCTAAAGTTTTCTTTACTCTTTATAATCTCATTGTTAACCGGTGCTTCTTGAGGTCTCCGCTGGATATGCCCAAACCACCGTAGGCGATGTTGAACTAGCTTCTCCTCAATCAGTGTCACTCCTACCCTATCACGTATCACCTTGTTCCTAATTTTGTCTTCTTGTGTGACCGCACATCCACCGTAGCATGTGCGTCTTCGCAACACTCGTTTGTTGGACATGTTGTCTTTTAGTTGGCCAACATTCTGCTTCATACAACATCGCAGGTCTGATCACCGTCCTATAGAATTTTCTTTTCAATTTGTGTGGAACTTTCTTATCATATAAGATTCCATATGCTTGTCACCACTTCATCCGCCCGATTTTGATCTTGTGGCAAACATTTTCGTCAATATCACTGTCGGTACCCTAAAAACCGTACACCTCTTGAGGTTACAAAGATCTCAAGAGAAAGCCATCTACTTGGTTTGAAGACCCTCGGAGGCCCACTTGTCAGACATGACCGGACCCGCTTCTCCAACATGGTTAATCCCTGGGTCGCCACGTGTACAACCAAATCGGAGCTACCGTCCACAAGGGGGAAGCTCCGGGCCACGTACTGAAACGGCACCTCCGGACTTAACCCCAGACCGAGAGAAGCTCCGGACCTGACATGTGTCTGATGGCCTCGGAGCTACCTGCTTCCCACAGCAAGCTCCAGAGCTGCCACGTGTCAAATCGTCGGACCTTTCAGCTTCTAACCTCCGGAAGACCTTGTAACGGCTCCGGATCTTCAAAGGAGAGCCAGGGGCTTCAAGACCCGATTAAGTGTCATTAATGCCATATTAATGACACTTAAACGGACGATATTAACACCAGTAACGGTGCTGTCAAAGCCCGTTGCAGGGTTATTAAGAGCAATTAATCGTGTATCAATACTAGTAACCGTCGGGGCCACATGTCGGGCCAGGCTGAATTGTAATATCCTGCCCTTGTACTATAGAAGGACAGGCCGACGATACACTGAGGGACGTTCACAGGCGATCATACGCACCCCATACACTCGTGATAAGCTCTTACTGCTAATACAACACCAACACACCCGTGGAGTAGGGTATTACGCTCAAGCGGCCCGAACCGCGTAAATTCCCGTGTCTCCTGTGTCAAACTCCAATTCACCTTCTTGAATCTCCGCGCTCCCACACCGAACTTCAAACTCTCCAATCACTTTAGCAGTGTAGGGAGATCTGCCGGTTCTCAACCGCCGGCAGTTGGCGCGCCAGGTAGGGGCGCCTGAGATTTTCAAGAATGGTGAACTCTGCTGCTGCATCATCCAACGGCCAACCTGCCGCTCAAGCTGTTGGGGGCAATCCCTCCAACAGGCAGCCACCAGCAGGAGCCTCAGCACCACCAGGAGCCACACTCCCACCACCACCGTCTTCTCCAGCAAATCGTGTTGGGCAACGTGATGGTGCGCCGGCGTCGCTTATCGCGTCGGCGAGTCATGACAACCCGGAACACGCGCTCCATGCAGCGCGTGCTCTTCTCCAACGTCCACCACCTCCGGATGCATCTCGGGATGCGCTGGAGCAATGGAGGGCTGATGTGGAGCACTTGATCGCAGCAGCGGCCGAACGCCTCAACAACCAGGGTCCTCCTCCTTCGGGACGAGCCCTGTCGCAGCGGCGGACTTTGTCTGGAAGACTTGGTCCACACGCCTCCAATAGTAGGAGACGTGCTGCATCTCAGCAAGTGACGTCACTGCCCTCCGGGGCTCGACGCACTCACACGGTATCCAGGCTTTCGACTCATGACCTCCGGGCAGAGCTTGATCGCCGATACCGCCAGCAGGATGGTTGTGTCCATATTGAGCGTGCCCGTGAAAGACGGGAAGCTCAGGACATTTCTACTCTGGAAGGAGTAGGAGGAGGCTGTTCAACCCTAGCCATGCACCTACGCATGGTTAGATGGACACAGAAGTTCCGGCCTCACCTGCCAGAAAAATTCGACGGGACTGTTAACCCCGCCGAATTCCTTCAGATATACTCCACTCCAATCTTGGCAACTGGAGGAAACGAGACCGTGATGGCCAATTACTTTCCAGTGGCCTTAACTGGGACCGCCAGGTCCTGGTTTATGAGCCTTCCACCCAACTCTATCAACAGTTGGGAGGAGGTGTGCCATCAGTTCACTGCCAACTTCGGGAGTTCATACACCCGACCAGGCATTGAACTGGACCTTTTTGCGGTCGTGCAAAAAGGGGGAGAATCTTTGCGGTCCTTCATCAAGAGGTTCTCTCAGGTACGCAACACTATCCCTTCTATCTCTAGCGCATCTGTCATTGTGGCATTCAGACAGGGCGTACGGGATAAGAAGATGTTGGAGAAGCTGGCGATCAAGGAGATCACCAGCGTCACGGAACTCTTCAGCCTGGCAGATAAATGTGCCAGAGCTGCGGAGGGCCGTGAAATGCACTCCAAACCAGCATCGGAGGATCAAAAGAAATCCTCCAAAGAAGAAGCCGCTACCTCCGGGAGTGGCAAGAAGAAAAAGAAGACCAACGGCAAGAAGAAGCCGTCGGCCGGCACATCCAACGTTGCAGCTGCTGCAGCTCCGGGTGGCCGGGGGCCACGCCCCGAGAAGCGACCTCGACCGTCTTCTGAAGACGGTGGCAAACCAAAAGTGTGGCGTCCCATTCACAAAACGGGCAGCCACGGTTTGGAAGACTGCCGGGAGGTCCAAAACCTTGATGAGCGCTACAGCAAGCGTCGGGAAGGATCTCCTTTCCGACAAAGGGAAGGAAAGCAAAAGGTCGACGAAGCTCCGGCTGAAGAGGAGTTAGGGTTCCAGGATCCCAAAAAGGTCCTGAAGGCCGTCTACACCTCCGTCGACGATGATTCTAACATCTCTGACAACGAGCGTCGGAAAACCATGAACACCATTTTTGGTGAATCATGGGATATCACCTCTCGTCGCGTCATCAAGACTATGCGGCGGGATATGGCCGCTGTAGCCCCTACAGTCCGGCCGGAACCTCATCGAAAGTGGATGGACACATCCATCACTTTTGATGCCTCTGATTGCCCGCGGAGCATGGTTGGAGCAGGTCAGCTACCTTTGATGGTATCTCCTACCATCAACAACATCCAGCTCCACCATGTCATGGTAGACGGAGGTTCGGGGCTTAACCTCATCAGCTTCGAAGCTTTCATAAGCTTCAGCTCCGACCTTCGGATCTTCAGCCCTCTCGACCTTTCTCCGGAGTAGGTCCGGGGGCCATTACCCCACTCGGAGCTATTACTCTCCCCGTTACCTTCGGGACACGAGAGAAGTATCGCACCGAGAAGTTGGTCTTCGACGTCGCTCAGATCAACTTACCATTCAACGCCATCTTGGGTAGACCTGCCTTGTACAAATTCATGACAGCTGCTCATTATGGATACCTGGTATTGAAGATGCCAACACCAGTAGGCGTTCTCCGGATCCGCGGAGATCGCACCGTCGGAGTAACTGCTCTAGAGGAACTCCACGCACTCACCACGGCGCAAGAGGAGGACTCCAGGCAGGAGCAAGCTCCGAAACCTCCGAGCATTCGTCAACGAGGCTCGACCTCTGCACCCCGTGTGCAGCCAAGCGGCGACACCGACATTCCCGTCAAAGTCGTCCAAATTGGTTCCGATGCCGCTCAAACCACCCGTATATCGGGAGGATTGAACGACAAATTGGAACTTGCGCTCATCACTTTCCTCCGGGCTAATGTTGACGTGTTTGCTTGGCAACCGTCACAAATGCCTGGGATCCCCAGGGAAGTGATTGAGCACAATATGAAGATCTACCCCGATGCTCGGCCTGTGCACCAGAAACCTCGGAAGCAATCCGTAGAGCGGCGGAACTTCATCCGACAAGAAGTGAAGAAGCTACTCGAAGCCGGATTCATCCGAGAAGTCTTCCATCCAAAATGGCTGGCGAACCCAGTCGTTGTGCCTAAGGCCGGCGGGAAACTTCGGATGTGCATCGACTACACCACACTAAATAAGGCATGTCCAAAAGATCCATTCCCACTACCTAGAATAGATCAGATAGTGGATTCCACCTCTGGGTGTGAATTACTGTGTTTCCTAGACGCATATTTTGGGTATCATCAAATCAGGATGTCTAGGGAGGATGAAGAGCATACTTCATTCATCACAGTAGATGGATTGTACTGCTACACAACCATGCCCTTTGGTCTCAAGAATGCAGCTTCAACTTTTGTACGAGCTATGTACAAAACTTTTTAAGAACTCATCAGAGACATAGTGGAAGTGTACGTCGATGACATCGTGGTCAAGGTCAGAAACAAGGAGTCACTCCTAGACACCTTGCAGGCTGTCTTCGACAAGCTGCAGGCCACCCGCACAAAGCTAAACCCGGACAAGTGCGTGTTTGGGGTTAGCTCCGGAAAACTTCTTGGTTTCCTGGTAAGTCACCGGGGCATAGAAGCTAATCCGGCGAAGATAAAAGCCATTGAGGACATGCGGCCACCAACTCGCATCAAAGACGTCCAAAAGTTAACTGGATGTCTAGCAGCCCTCAGCCGGTTCATATCAAGACTGGCGGAACGGGCACTTCCCTTCTTCAAGTTATTGAGGAAGTCCGGACCATTCCAATGGTCCGAAGAAGCAGAGAAGGCATTCCAGGAGCTGAAACAGTTCCTCACCACCCTACCAATTCTGGTAGCTCTGACCCCTGGTGAGCCTTTGTTGCTTTACATTTCTTCTACTGACGAAGTCGTCAGTATGGTTCTGGTTGCGGAGAGACCGGAATTACCCCACACTCAGGAATCCAGACCCCTTCGGGAGGGTCCGGAGGTTCCTGAAAACGAGTCTGGGTCCCAGCTCCCAGATTCGAACCCGCAAGAAGTCACTTCAGGAGACCTAGACCCCTCCGGGAGGGTCCAGGTCATTTCTGAAGAAGCTCCGGGTTCCTCCAGCCAGAACCCGGAGTTCCCCGAAGAGAATCTGGACCCCTCCGAGAGGGTCCGAATCAATGAAGAGGAAGCTCCGGACCCCTCCGGGAGGGTCCGTACCATTCAACGCCCGGTATACTTCATCAGTGAAGTATTACACGATGCCAAGACTCGATACCTAGAGGTGCATAAGCTGCTCTATGCAGTTCTTATTGCCTCCAGGAAGCTTCGACATTACTTCCAAGCTCACAAAGTCTCGGTGGTGACCTCCTGCCCACTTCGAGCAATCTTGCATAATCCCAATTCAACTGGGAATATTGCAAAGTGGGCTGCGGAATTGGCTGAATTTGATCTTGAATTTATTTCAAGACAAGGAGTCAAGAGTCAAGCTTTGGCAGATTTTGTGGCAGAATGGACTCCCTCTCCATCAAACCCTGGGGGCCCCAATGAACAGAAGATGGAGCATCAAGCTCCAACCTTCACTGAGCCTCACTGGACCCTCTACTTCGACGGCTCCATGCAGAAGCAGGGGGCCGGAGCTGGAATCCTTCTCCTTGCACCGACTGGGGAGAAGGTGAAATACATGGTACACCTTGACTTCAAGGCAACCAACAACATGGCGGAGTATGAAGCACTCATCTATGGACTAAAGGTAGCACTGTCATACGGTGTCAGACAACTGCTGGTCAAAGGAGATTCACAGCTCATCATCAAGCAGGTGAAGGGTGAATGCTCCTGCAACAATCTCCAGCTAGTTGCTTACCTCCTAGAAGTCCAGAGGCTTCAGAAGGACTTTGAAGTCCTAGACCTCCACCATGTTCAGCGTGCCCACAACACTGAAGCCGACGAACTCTCGACAAAAGCGTCTACCGGAGCTCCGGCTCCTGACGGAACTTTTGTCCGGAGATTGTCGAAACCCACAGCTCAGCCTGCCGAACTGAGCGAAGGGGGCGAGATCAGCATCCCGAAGCTGACGGTCCCGATGGCCCTGTTACCATGGCAGCCATCAAGGGTCGTAGGTGCTGCCAGAAGCTCCGAGCAACCCAGCACGCAAGACTCAAATGCTCAAGTCAGTTCCGATGCATGGATCTCGGAGATCCGGAACTACTTGAAAGACAACATCCTTCCTGACGATGATGTATCCGCTGATCGGGTAGTCAGATTGGCTAAAAGATACACGCTGGTAGAAGGGGATCTCTACCGGCGCGGTGCCAACGGCATCCTAATGCGGTGCATCACAAGGGAAGAAGGCTGCGAACTCCTCGCAGAAATCCATGGAGGCGAGTGTGGGAACCACGCATCTTCCCGCACGCTGGTCAGAAAAGCCTTTCGGCATGGCTTCTACTGGCCTACAACGCTCCAAGATGCCACTGAGCTGGTGAAGAAATGCGAAGCATGCCAATTTCATGCAAAGCAAATTCATACACCAGCTCAGCCCTTACAAATGATACCTCCTACATGGCCCTTCGCTGTGTGGGGGATGGATATCTTGGGACCCTTCCCAAGAGCCGTCGGAGGTTACAAGTCCCTGTATGTTGCCATCGACAAGTTCACCAAGTGGCCGGAAGCGACTCCAGTTGTGACGATCAACAAGCAATCTGCTATCAACTTTCTGCAATCCATTGTAAGCAGATTTGGAGTCCCAAACAAAATCATCACTGATAATGGGACTCAATTCACAAGCTCCGCATTCCAAGGATATTGCGAAGACCTCGGCATACAAGTTTGCTACGCCTCCGTAGCTCACCCAGCCAGCAATGGCCAAGCCGAGAGAGCAAATGCTGAAATCCTTAAAGGACTCAAAACGCGCACCTATGAGCGCTTGAAAAAACACGGAGCCAACTGGATCGAAGAGCTTCCGCCCACTCTATGGGCCAACAGAACTTCTCCAAACCGGTCAACCGGAGAAACACCCTTCTTTCTGGTGTACGGAGCTGAAGCAATCCTTCCTCCGGAAATCACCTTGGATTCGCTCCGGGTCCGGACCTTCGACGAAGCCGCGCAGGACCAGCTCCGGCGTGAAGACCTAGACCTCCTCGAGGAGGGAAGGTGCCAAGCAGCTGTTCGGAATGCCCGATATCGCCAAGCTCTACGGCGTTATCATCAGCGGCATGTACACAACCGACAGCTCGAGGAAGGCGATCTGGTGCTACGGAGAATACTATCCATAGAAGGGTTAAACAAACTCTCCCCGGCTGGGAGGGGCCCTTCCGAGTGATCAAAGTATCCCGTCCCGGAAGCGTTCGCTTGGCTACCGAGGATGGGACACCTCTCCCAAATCCTTGGAACATCGAGCACCTCCGTAAGTTCTACACTTAACACCACGGAGGTGAGTCTTGAGTAACTTGAGATGTATGTTATAGAGTCATTGTACAGAGTCGGGTAGTTCCTCCGGGAGAACAGCCGGACCTTTCTCGAAAGGTACGCAAAGTTCATGCAGCACTTGTCACAGTCTCCGGACTAAAAGTGTGGCTAACTACCCTGGGTCAAACGAGAAACTAAACACACTTAGCCTGGTTCCGTATCCTAAGAGTGTACTTGTTTCCCCTGTACCCCGAACCTATAATGAAAGACATCTTCATGTGAAATAGACTCCACGTGCATTTATTTTGTACAGGCTCAACATTTTTATTTTTCTCTTTCTTGTCTATAACAAAGACGTGCAATTCTTAAGAAATTTTAGTTCGACCGGTTTATATACGATTCGAGTTGTATTGTCAGTTCTTTTGGATTCAAATATCGTTCATGGCCAACTCGCCTGAAAGCCGCCAAGCCAATCTAGGGACGGAGTGTGCTATCGACTTAGCCTGGTCAAGCACCCTAAGTACGCCACTCTACCTACACCCCGGCAGGCCGAAGTAAGGCGGGTCCATGGACAGTTGAATCTAAGGGAAAAGACAAGCGCATCCGGTTGTATTTAAAATCGCGTTCAACTTAAAATCCTCTTGAGAATCGTAAGCCGCAACGAAATTATAGACAAGGAATGAATTTTACTATTTTTCTTGGCTTAAGTGTGCAGGAAAAATAAAGTCTACGTTGATGGAGAAAAGCCGGAGCTAACGTAGCTCCGACTCCCCTAAGGGGGCCAACCGTCGATGCTGAATAAAAGATGGTGAGAAGACCCCATAAATGGAGTCTGCTGCCAACAAACCAAGTGTTGGCAAAGGTCACTGCCGGAGCTACTCAGCTCCGACACCCCGGAGGACTAACTATCGAGACTCTACGTGTTGATAGAGGCTATTACCGGAGCTACCAAGCTCCGGCGATGGACAATGCCGGAGCTTCTAAGCTCCGACAACCTCAGGGGACCTTCACTATCGAAGACTTCAGACCTAAAATTCTACAAGTTCGGAGCAAATGAGTCTTCAACAATACACAGTATCCTTTTGGTACATGTTCATAATCAAATTGTGTACATCTACCAGGGGGCCAAGTGAAGATAAAGATGTTGAAGACAAAAAGTGAAAATCGCAAAAATTTTGGGGATTTCATTCATCTGAAGACAAGGGATTACAAAATTGAGGAAGAAGAAGAGAAAATACAAGTGAGAGCTAAAGAGATGGTCCTAGACCCTATGGAAGAACTCGGCGACTTTCTGGGCGACCTCCGATACGTTGGCTCAGGTAGCTTCACCTTCTCCTTCGACGGGGCCTTCAAGCATCGGGTCCAGAGGAAATTGGGAGTTCCGGCTGGTGTAGCACGTCAGCACATACTCTGTAATGTTCCTCGCCAGGGATTGCCCCTCAACCTCCAGTTGGTCCGCGATGACATCGCCCACCTTGGAGAGCTTGCTACCAGCCGCGCTCAACGCCTGCAGCGCAAGGTCCGGCTCCGGCTCCGGATCATCCGGGCGCACGGGGCTGAAACCCATCGGCGTCAGCGCGTCGTTGGCCTTGCCCAGGAACTCCCAAATCTGTAGGGAGTCCGCCGTCCTTAAGCTCTTCATCTCTTCCAGGGATCTCCTAGCCGCCGTCAGTTCGGAATTCTCACGGGCGAGGCGCTCAACTTCTTTGGCGTTTTGCTGAATCTTTGCAGCAACCCGATTCTCGAGTCTTCCGAGCTCCTCCTCCTGGAGGTGGATCTTGTTCCGGCAATCGACCAGGTCCTTCTCCCTAGCCTCCACTTTTTTCTCCCGGGCAACAAGGGCACACTCGTATTTGTAGAGTTCCTGCCCTCGTACCCAGGTCTTCTCCTCCTCCTCTTGGCAACGCTCTTCCAACTTCTTAGTGCGCTCCTCGAGGCCCTTGTTCGCCAGAGCTATCTTCTCGGCAAGCTCCTCTTCCCTCCTCAGGACATCATCCCGCAGCTCAAGGAGTTTCTGCTCTTCATTCTCGAGCCGTCTCTCCCTATCTTCAAGTGCCTCTCGGCGCTTGATGAGTGCGGTGTTAATGGCCTCAAGCTGTTCGTGCCGAGCATCGGCCGCGTTATTGGCAGCTTTGGCCTGATCGTAGATATCCCCGGATTGAGCGTCGAGGGCATGATTCATGCTCTCCCTGTCATCCAGCAGCTTGCCCCAGTACTCCAGACGGATCTTCTCCCGCTTGATCCACTCCTTGTCATCCGCTAGCCTCGACTGAGCCAGCTTGGTCTCAAAGTGGAGCCGATTACGCCACCGCCTAAGGGTTTGGCGCTCCTCTTCAAGAGCCTTGCTGTCGTGGAAGAAGGCCAGTTGGACTTGACGCAGACTGGAGCAGGTGTTGTCGATAGACATCGACAGCGGGATGGGCTCCGGACCTGCTGGGGTCTCCTCCGCTGGTTCCAGCGGGTCTTCACATACAAAAATTGGGTCCCACTCTACGAGAGCGGAACCCTGAGCTTCCAAGGCACTAAGGCCGTCCTCCGGGATGGCCTCAGTCGCCATCGAAGAAGGCCCCGCCGCCAAGTCTTCGTTCACCTCCTCGGGCAGGGGGCCAGCGACTTCGCTTGGGCACTCCGGCTCGGCCGCAGGTACCTCCGACGTCGTCGCTTCCGGAGCAGGAGCTGCTACTGGCTCCGGCCGGGACACCTCTTTCGAGGGAGGCTCGAGGTCCATCGCCTCTTCAACCACCGGCTCTATAACCGGCGCTCCAACAATAACCGGCTCAGCGGCCGGTGCTTCGGAGGTAGCCAGCTCAACTGCCGGATCTACCTCGACTTCCAGCTCGCATGCCGGGGCTTCAGACACCTCCGGCTCAACCGCCGGGGCTTCAGCAATTTCCGGCTCCGAGGCCGGAACTACTACTTCCTCCGGCTCAACAGCCGGAGCTTCCATCACTGCAACACCAGGACCCGGAGCTTCAACCTCTGAGACAGGTGTTGCTGGCGTGTCTTCACTCCCGTGGTCCGGCGCTACCACGGGAACTTCTGGGGACGAGTCGAGGTCCATGACCACGACAGCCGGCGCCGGAGCTGTCGCAGCCTCAGCCACCACCTGGGGCGGCATCGGGACAGGAGCAGAAGCTCCCACGGCCTCAGACATCGTGGCTGAGGGTGGAGCTTCACTCCCCTTCTTGGGGACGCTGCAAACGATGGACGAAGAAAATCAACAAACAATCGCTACAATTAAAAAATTAACCAAGGTAAAGATTAAAAATTACCTTGGAAGGCTTCCGCACCAGCTTGCGCGGAACCTTTTTTCTGGACGTCCCGGGCTGGCCACGGTCGGCGTAGAAGCTCCAGAAGGCCCCCCGGAACTTGTCGCAGCTACGGGCGTTTCCCGGGTCGAGGCTCTCCTCGATCGGGAGGAACCCCTAGACCTGCAGGCTCCCACCGTCCCAGGTGACGGAGTCGTGCGCCCGGAGCTAGCACCCCAGGAGGGTTCCAGCACGGGGACAGACGCGCTCCGGGAGGATCCCACTGCAGGAACGGTATCGTCCCGGAAGGACCCCACTACGGGGACAGTCACCACGGTGGCAGAAGATCTTCCCCTCTGGGGAGAAGGAACCGAGGCGGGAGTAGCAGGCCTGACGGACCTTCCGTCGGCGTGTCGCAGCTTCCTCTTTCGGCTCTCCGGCTCATCCGCCAGCTCCTTGCCCTTGCCGACGACCTCGACCCTCGGCTGTGGGGCAGGGACGGAGCCATCTTCAGGCATTCCGGGGATCGCCACCCGGGTGGTTGATCTTCTCTCGATGACACCAAGGTCGTCAAGTGCGGGCATCATCCGCCGGAGCTCCCTGCTGAACTCCACTTCCACGTTCAGAGGGAGAAAGGCCGACGGCGAAGTCAAGTCATCACCGTCGACGTCGATGCCGTGCTGAAATTTCTTGAGGTGGAACTCCAAGGTCTTCCCCACCATGTTGGACTTCAACCCGGTCTCAACCCGGTCCTCGTCCATCACGCTTTTGAGGGCCCAAGCGAGCTTCTCCCTCCTCTTCAGCGGCGCCCACCTGTTGGCCAGGAAATTGCAGAATACCGCCTGAGGAGTCAATCCTCCCTCCACGCATTGGCGAATCCTGGTCAAGGCAGGGTTGAAAGCTTCCTCCAGCACCGGAACCGCACTCCAGATCGTCGTGTCGATGCCGGGCAGGCCGTCGGGCAGCTCCAACCGCTCATGCTCCTCCACCCTGACGACTATCCAATCTTTCTTCCAGTCATCCCACTTCCCGGAAGGGAACGACCGGAGGTACTTGAATGGGCACTTCTTGCGCTTCACAAAGTAGTAGAAGCCAAGGTACTCATTGCTCCGGCCGGTGGTGTGGACGGTGAAGAAGGTCCGGAAGGGTTCGATGCAGGGGGGATGCCCACCCACATCTCACAGAAGTGGACAAAGATGGACACGAGGAGAATGGAGTGAGGGCCAAGGTGGTATAGCTGCAAACCATAGAAGTCTAGCAGCATCAAGAAGAAGGAATAAAAAGGTGGGATCAACCCCACCATGGCGTACGAAGAAAAGTACACCATTTCGCCGGTGTGCTCCTTCTCGAAGGGGAGCTCTCCGCCGGCAAGGACCACCCCATGAGGGCCCGGACCTTCTTCAAATCGCTGTCGGCTTCAAGCGACTCTCGCGCATACCCAACTCCATCGCAGCACAGCTAGGCAAGAGAAGAAGAGCTAAGCACGAGTTGGGAGTTTGAGCGCAAGATCAGATGAGAGGCGTAAAGAACTCCCGACGGTGCGTGCTTTCCTTCTTAAGTAAGCCCTCGCAACGCTTGGATGGAAACCGCGGGGAAGTTGAAGATACCATTCAAGAATTCAACCCAACCGATGACAAGAGGGCCCGGGACCACCCCGACGATCAAGTCGAGGCTCTTACCCAGGCGAACGGTTGTCATCACTCGGCGGGAAACCCAAAGGCGGCGGCCTGACAGGGAGCGCGGAACCGATACGGTTTTCGTATCGGAAACCGGCGACCTTCAATTGTGTGAGATCCGCACGTCAAAGATCTCATCTGCTGCCTGAGGTGTGCCACGCGGCGGGATCTAACTGTAAATCCCTGCCAACGGCACCTCCGAAGACCCTTGAAGACTCAGTTCAAGAGTCGCAAGGATGGACCTACCTCCGACGGAATGACTTCACCCCAGTGATCTTCCTCGGAGGTAGGTCCAGGGGGCCACTGTCGGTACCCTAAAAACCTTACACCCCTTGAGGTTACAAAGATCTCAAGAGAAAGCCATCTACTTGGTTTGAAGACCCTCGGAGGCCCACTTGTCAGACATGACCGGACCCGCTTCTCCAACATGGTTAATCCCTGGGTCACCACGTGTACAACCAAACCGGAGCTACCGTTCACAAGGGGGAAGATCCGGGCCACGTACCGAAACGGCACCTCCGGACTTAACCCCAGACCGAGAGAAGCTCCGGACCTAACACGTGTCTGATGGCCCCGGAGCTACCTGCTTCCCACAGCAAGCTCCAGAGCTGTCACGTGTCAAATCGTCGGACCTTTCAGCTTCTAACCTCCGGAAGACCTTGTAACGGCTCCGGATCTTCAAAGGAGAGCCAGGGGCTTCAAGACCCGATTAAGTGTCATTAATTCCATATTAATGACACTTAAACGGACGATCTTAACACCAGTAACAGTGCTGTCAAAGCCCGTTGCAGGGTTATTAAGAGCAATTAATCGTGTATCAATACTAGTAACCGCCAGGGCCACATGTCGGGCCAGGCTGAATTGTAACGGCCTGCCCTCGTACTATAAAAGGACAGGTCGACGATACACTGAGGGACGTTCACAGGCGATCATACGCACCCCATACACTCGTGATAAGCTCTTACTGCTAATACAACACCAACACACCCGTGGAGTAGGGTATTACGCTCAGGCGGCCCGAACCACGTAAATTCCCGTGTCTCCTGTGTCAAACTCCAATTCACCTTCTTGAATCTCCGCGCGCCCACACCGAACTTCAAACTCCCCAATCACTTTAGCAGTGTAGGGAGATCTGCCGGTTCTCAACCGCTAACAATCACAATTGTTTTGTAACATTGATCCTAAATATCGAAATGTGTCCCTCTTAGGTACTACTTGTCCTTGTAAACTAACATTTCCATCCTCGCGCCTGACATCACTAAAGTCGCATCTCATATACTCGGTCTTGGTTCTACTAAGTCTAAACCCCTTAGACTCTAAGGTCTGCCTCCATAGCTCCAATTTTCTATCAACACCATCCCTAGTTTCATCTACCAACACTACATCATCAGCAAAGAGCATACACCAAGGGATATCCCCTTGTATATCCTTTGACACCTCATCTATCACTAAGGAAAAGATGTAAGGACTCAAGGCTTATCCATGGTATAGCCCTATTGTGATAGGAAAAGTGTCGGTCACTATCTCTTACGCGCACACTTGTCACCACCAGTGTATTGAAATGGCGCCTGGACGCCTAGGCGCCCGCCAGGCGACTGTACGCCTAGCCGCCTAGGCAGGCGCCTAGGCGACGTCCAGGCGACTGGTTCCAGTTTTAGGTTTTGTAGACTACAAGCTTAATGATCAGGGAATTTTCAGAGTTGATGACTTCAATTCATAGCATAGTTTAGGGCATATGTAACATGACTTTCAGACTTGATATATATATTCTGTTAGTGTGTATATTGCAATTTCAGCAGAAAAAACAGTAGCAAGACAGCACAAATACAGCAGCGAAACAACACTTATACAACATCAAAATAATCCTCCATAGAGCCATAGAGTAACATGACGATAACAAAAACAAAACAGTACATGAGTTTGAGTAACATGACAATAACAGCAACAAAACAAGTCCATAATTCATGGTTCCATTCCATAGTCCATACACAAACATAAGACATAACCATAGAGGCATAGATATAGATAAATCCAACAATTCCATGTTCTAATCTATATCAAGTTCAATATCATTGGCATTGGACTCATTTTCCTCCTCTTGAGCAACTCATTATCTTACTTACAATTCCACTTCATTGGAAGGAAGTGGTGGTGGTTGACCAAAATCATCCTCCACATCTAGATCATCATCAACAAACTCATTATCTTCATTGTTATCTTACTCTCCCAATCTTGAATCTTCTTCATCGAAAGACCTTGAGGTGGAGGTAAAGGAGGCAACACGTCGACGCTTGTATGTTAGAGTAGTGGATGAGGACCTAGGCAAGTTACGTCCTTTAAGTGAGCTTGATGCCCCAATAGCTTCATCCACATGAGCCCAAATAATATCTTCCCTGGAATGAACTTCTTCATTGCTCATTTGGACGCATTCATTATCCCATTGGAAATCTTCCAACACCAAAGGATTGTAACCTCTCCCTTCCTCATGCCTCTTCATAAACCTTTCCATGATCTTCATGTTATATTGGATATACACCAAGTCACTCAATCTTTGATGCTCCAAATGGTTTCTTCTCGACGTATGGAACTAAGAAAAAAAATAATGGCCACATGAGTAATAGACATTTCATAAATGCTTAGTTACTTACAAATGAAAACACACTCCAATTGCGTTCACAACCGGAGGCCGAAGAACAAAGTCCTCGGATGCGTCTAGCAACATTTTGAAGGTCTCTATTAAGGCCACCAAAAGCATCCCACCAATCCACTTCAAAATCATGAAAAATACTATGTTAGTGGACTACAATGTATATGTTTAGACTTTTGAGTAGAAGTGTAGAACAAGGAAATACTTACAAGGATTCTTTGTTTTTTATTGTTTTATAGCAAGTTGCTTCCCAAAGCTCCTCCTCATCTTGTCATAGTCATCCACTTCATTTCTTATCTTTGCAAGCAAGTCATCATTATCACACACCATCTTCTCAAGCACATCATTAAATTGCATTCGAAGCTTAGAAGCATATTCCACATCATTTTGCTTGATGTCAAAGAATTTATTGGGGTTGAGGAACAAGGAAGCCCCATAGAGCTTTTGCTCCATTTGATTCACCCATCTCCTCTCAATGATGTCCAATACCTTCTTAAGCAAAGAACGCTTGTTTGCAAGAGTGGAAGAAATCTTGTTCTTAGCAACATCCATAGCTGCAGCAATCTCTGGCATGGCAGGGATCTCATTACCATCAGCAATCCTCAAGGCCACTAACAAAGGTTGAGACGCTCTAATACAATCCTCCACTGAATTCCAAAAATGTATAGAGAGCAAAGTCTCACAAACCTTTTTCCTGCCTCTGTTGAAGCCAACTTGCATCTACTCCAATCCTCACTCACAAAAAGTTGTCTCAAAGGATCCTTGTACTTGTACAAGCACTGTAAAGTGAGAAAGGAAGTAGCAAAGCGAGTAGTAGTAGGTCTCACCAAATCTTTACCTCTCGTCCTCTCCCTCATTGCATTTAGGACCCTTCCATGCCTATAAATGAAGTTTGTGACAAGTTTAGCTTGATTGATTGCCTTCTTAAATGGTGCTATGATTTTCCCAATGTCGCCTAACATAAGGTTCAAACAATGTGCAGCACAAGGAGTCCAAAAAATTGTTGGATACTTGTCCATAATAATCCTACATGCTGCCTTGAAGTTTGCACCATTATCTGTCACAATTTGCACCATATTCTCCAAACCCTTCCCTCAATCTTGCGCTCTAGCAAGGAGGCTAGCATCCTTGCATCGGCAATTTGAGAGAATGCATCAATGGATCTATGAAACAAGTGCCTTCTGGACAATTGACAATAAAGTTTATCAAATATCTCCTTCTCATGTTGGTCCATCCATCACACATTATTGTGCATCCATATTTTTTCCACTCTTTTTGAAGCTTTTGTACACGAGTTTCAATCTTTGCCTTCACCTTTGCAAGCAATGGCCCCCTCAACTGATGGACAGTAGGAGGTCTCAAACCAGGACCAAACTGCCCAATAGACTCCAACATAATCTCAAAGCTTCTAGCATTGGCAGCATTGAATGGCACACCACACTCATAGAAGAAATGTGAAATATGCTCATATGCGGTCTCCTTTTCTTCCTTTGTCCTCATACAATGCTCAATGCTTGTTTGAGATGGGTTCTTGGAGTGTCTTTCCTCAACCACTTCTTCCGGTATCCTCTTAATCATTGAAGCCACAGACTTGACCACCTTAACCTCTTTAGCTACAGGTTTGAAAGAAAGAGTGGATTGCTTCCTCTTAACTGCCATCCCCGAGCTTGGAACAGGGTGGCAAGAAGAAGCACGAGATGATGATTGTTCTTGTGGTGCAGCCTTCTGAACATCTTCTTCTTCATCATCTCTTTGCCTCTCTCCTTCTTCATCATCATCATCCAAAACAATCTTCACCGATCTTGCGGTCTTCTTAATATAATCATTCATCTCTCTCATGATCGCCGTGGTGGTTTTGGGACATTTCTCAACATCACCAAACCCAACGGCAAGATGTTGTTTTAACCTCTTTATTCTGGAATGAACTTGATTCCCACATAGATAACATTGCACCAAATATTTGTTTGTTAGATCAGGCCAAAAACCATATTTCCATCCCGGATCCTTCGACTTGGCCTTCCGCTTTGGATCTTTGGAAGGGTCATATTCATTCTGATTTTGTTGAGCCACACTCGCTTGATCGTCACTTCCGATTGTGGGCTGCTGCGGCACACCATCATTTTGTGACGCATCCATCCTAGCAATCAAGAAATATGCAAAGACTTATTTAACAAACGAGCTTGGAGATTGGAACAAACGTACTTGGAACTAGAAGTTGGAACCTACTGGATAAGTGGCTACTGCATGTTAAGGAGGACCGAGGAGATGGCAAGGAAGGAGAAGGACACTGCTTATTACCTCCTGGAACTTGAAGTGGAGCGCCACCTAGAGCCTTGGACAATCGACGCCGACGGCCGAGCTTCGAGTTCAAGCTGGAGCCTGGAGCGCCGTGCAAGGGGGGAGAGAACCAGAGAGGGGAACCGGGACCGGGAGAGGAAGAAGAGGAGGGGGAGGTGGCTGAGCTCCCTGATCTGGCTGCCGGCAGCGACGGGGAGGTGGCCAGGCAGAGCGCCGGCGCTCGGCGGATGGCAGCCCACGGAGCATGGAGGGTGCGGGACAGAGACGGGCGTCAGGCGGCTCTGTTTCGGAGGGACAACTAGAGACGATTTTGGGTCGGTAGCATATGGGCTGCGCCAGGCGACATCTCCGGACGCCTGAAACGACGTCTGGACGCCGTGAGGACGCCTGGACGTCTCAGGCGGGCCCCTAGGCCTGTTCAGGCGAGGCGAGCGCGCACGACATCCACCCCGGACCGCCTGGACGCTCAAAAACGTTGGTCACCATATTATCGTACATATCCTTGATAAGATTAATGTACTTTGTTGGGATTTTGTGTTTCTCTAGTGCCCACCACATGACCGGTCTTGGTACCTTATTGTATGTCTTCTCCAAGTCAATGAACACCATATGTAGATCCTTCTTTTGTACCCTATACCTCTCCATAAGCTGACGGAGTAAGAAAATCGCCTGCATAGTGGACCTCCTAGGCATAAACCTAAACTGTTTTTAGTGACATTGGTCACTTTCCTCAAGCGATGTTCAATCACTCTCTCCTAGAGCTTCATAGTATGACTCATGATCTTAATTCCTCGATAGTTAGTACAACTTTGAACATCTCCTTTATTTTTGAAGATGGGTACTAAAATACTTTTCTGCCACTTTTCAGGCATTTTGTTTGACTGAAAAATGCGGTTCAATAGTTTAGTGAGCCATACTATGGCTACATCCCCAGACATCTCTACACCTCAATAGGGACATCATCGGGGCTGCGGGTCCTTCCTCCTTTCATCCTTTTAAGGCCTCTCTAACCTCAGACTCTTGTATCCTCCGCACGAATTGTTTGTTGGTGTCATCAAATGAGTCATCCAACTCGAACCTAATGCTCTCATTCCCGTCATTGAATAGTCCATTGAAGTTGTCTCCCCATCTGTTCCTAATTTCTTCATCATTCAATAGAATTTGATCTGCCTCATCCTTAATGCATTTGACATGGTTGAGATCTCTCACCTTTCTCTCGCGAAGTTTCACCATCTTGTATATATCCTTTTCGCCTTATTTTGTCTCTAGCCTCTCATATAGCGCATCATAGGCATGTCCCCTTGCTTTACTCACAACACGCCTTGCATTTTTCTTAGCCTCTTGATACTTCGCCATGTTACTTGCGCTTCTCTCATGGTGCCAGCCCTTGTAAGACTCCTTCTCCTTAATAGCTTTTTGTACATCTTCATTCCACCACCAAGTGTCTTTATCTGTAAGTTTCTTACCTTTTGTCCACCCAAGCACCTCCCTAGTTCCCTTCCTAATGTAAGTCGCCATATTCACCCACATACTATCCGCATCTTCCTCTTCGCTCCAAGGTCCTTCTGCAATCATCCTCCTTTTGAACCATTGTTGTGTTTCATCCTTCAATCTCCACCACTTTGTTCTTGCGGTTTTAACACCTTTGTCTCGTGACACATGCACGTGGAAACGAAAGTCGGCCACCACAAGTTTATGTTGTGGAACAACACATTCCACAGAAATCACCTTACAATCTAAACATGTTCCTCTTTCCCTTCTCCTAGTGAGGATATAGTCGATTTGACTAGAATGTTGGGCACTAGTAAAAGTCACTAAGTGAGATAGCCTCTTCTTAAAGAGGGTGTTAGCTACCAATAGGTCATATACTACAGCAAAGTCTAGGATATCCTTACCCTCCTGGTTTCTATTGCCACATCCAAAACCTCCGTGTACCTCCTCAAAACATACGTTAGTTGTACCTGCATGACCTTTGAGATCTCCTCCTATGAAGAGCTTCTCGGTTACCGATATACTACTAACCATATCCTCCAAGTCCTCACAAAATTGTCTCTTAGTGCTCATGTCGAGTCCAGCTTGTGGGGCATAAGCACTAATGACATTCAAGATAAGGTCTCCCACAACTACCTTGACTAGGATGATCTTATCCTCTCGTCTACAGACATCCACTACTCCATCCTTGAGGCTCCTATCTATTAGGATGCCTACGCTATTCCTAGTTCCAGTCGAGCCAGAATACGAAAGCTTGAAACTGGTATTCTCAACTTCTCTCGCCTTTTGACCTGCCCATCTAGTCTCTTGTATACAAAGAATATTTACACGCCTCCTAATCGCAACGTTCACTAACTCTCAAAGCTTTCTCGTCAAAGATCCTACATTCCAACTACCCATCCAAAATCTAGTTTTCTCGGCTAGCTTCCTTACGATTCGCATCCGTCGAGGAAGATGCAAAGACCCTTGCTCACTTAACACTACATTTGGGCGATGATGTAGCGCGCCACTAAGATGGTGGCGATCCGGCCCTCGTCCATTTATCACCACATTCGGGTTCCGATATGGCGCGCCACTAAGGCGGTGGCGACCCGACCCTCGCCCACTTAACACCATACCCGAGTTCCAGTATGGCGCGTCGCTAAGAGGGTTTTGCCCCGACGAATTTTCAATGGGTTTCATTTCTATGAGAATGACTAAGTATAGTTGTTAGCTCGCCAAGCCTATCACAACCCCTCCTCTTTTATCCGAGCTTAGGACCGGCTATATCATTACAACATAAACGGATTTACACTTGTGATCCCAAAATGACTGATTTACACTTGTGATTTTTTTCTCTGATGCTGCCGGTCAGGTACCTATTCGTTTCCTTCATCCACCGAGAAAGACACCGTGACCCTCCATCGGCAGGGGCCGCCGCCCCCACACGCTGTTCAGATTTTCTTAGAACTTGCTGTTCAGATTTTTATCATGAACTTGCTGTATAAACGGAGGAAGTTTATACATACTCAGAAAAAATAAATTAAAAGGTGTGTGGTTTTAATAATTGTGGTTATACTGCTGAAAGTATGTGATTTTAAAGGTAACCAAAAGAGCGGTCGATATTGCAGTCATGTTGGTCCATATACAGGTTCGCAAGACTCGTTAACTTTTTTTGTCGTTGCTTTTTTCGTTATCATTCGAAGGGAATTGCAGCATGATGAATCATTGAATACGGAGTTGATGGTTTTGTTCATAAATCAGACCAGAAAAGCACATGGAGCATACACAGACCTGCAGTACCAGGGAAAAAACCAACGAGGGCAGATTCATCTTTTCCAGATCTGAGAAATTAGGAAAACAGAAAAGAAAAAGAAAAAACTTAAAATATATGATAATGCTATTATAATGGTATTCACATGTTGATAAGATCATTTTAACGAAGTCTATGGTATAAGCGCTGTTTGGTCGAAGTCAAGGTCCATAATAGCAATTGTCTTCTCGCGAACCGTCTCACGCAGTGCACGCGCACTGGCGCAGCCACCGCTCGCCACCATGAGGCTTTGTTTAGATAAATTGAATCCGATTGCTTTGGAGTGGATTGGAGTAGAAAATGAACTAATTTTCATCTCAATCCTCTCCAATCCACTTAGATTGGAGTGAATCCATTTCTATCCAAATGAGTCCTGAAGGACCCCTTCGAGGCGGCCGCCGAGGACCAGGACTCGCTGCCGGAGTCGCCAGTGCCGCCCGAGGAGGAGGACACCGCCGCCGCTGCCACGGGCCCGCGGACGGTGAGGACTATGACGGCGGCGCCCCCTCTCACGCCCTGCCTTCGCCGCAGCGCCCTTCGTCGTCGACCGCACTCCCTGTGCCGCTCTCCGCGGCCGCAGCCAGGGCAAAGGGGTGGGACCAAAAGGAGCAGGAGGACAACGACGACGACGAGGATCATGTGGAGGTCGACCTCGAGAAGCTCCCCTCCAGCACCGGCGACCCCGACAAGCTTGCCAAGATGAAGTATGTGCTTGATGGTGCCTTCCTGTTTCGCAATTGATGGATCATTTGTGTTACCAGTCGTTTGATTGGGCATAATCCTGTTTTTTAGTTGAACCTTTGTGAGTTTTGGGGATCAGCACCTCACCGACCCCTAATTCTGCACATGTTGACCACACAGCCACAGAGACCAATCATATGTAACAAAACTAACATCTGTGTGACGAGTGTGGGCGATGATAAGAAACAAAAATGTCATGTCTATGATTAGAAGCTCTCTTATATTTTAATTGCTTTCTTTGTCAGCGCTATATTGTCCCAATTTAGTGCAGAACAAATGAACCGGTACGAATCATTCCGGAGATCTGGATTCCAGAAATCCAACATGAGAAGGGTATGACTCGTTACTTATTCACTTTTAATTGCGTAACTCGGACGCCGGCGTGCGCCTCCTCGCTGTCTCCCCGTCCGACGCGAACCGCGCGACAGCGACGCCTCCCCGTCCGGTGCAATGACGTCGTCTTCTCTTTCGGTGCGTCGGCACATCGCCGCCTCACTCGGTCACTGCGCTGCACTCGTCGACGTCGCATGGTGGATCCGTGGCGCGGTGATTGCGGCAGATCTGAGCCATGTGTGTGGCGGCGTGCTCGGGCCGGCCCGACACTTTCGGACCGGTTCAGACCAGGTCCGGGACGGCCCATATAGTCGTGCTTTGGGGTGTGCCTGGGCCGAGGCGAATGCCTCTCGGGCTGATCCGACACGGCCCGTTTAAAAATCGTGCTAGGCTGGACCGACAGTTTCCAGGCCCGAGCCCGACCGGGCTCGTGCCGGGTCGGTCCGGCACGGCCCATTGACCACCTATATTGTTCATGCTCTCCATCCCTTTCAGGCCTCTTCGCTTCTGCATACCAGATACAGGAAGATACTATCAGTTTTTTAGCGCATGCCCGCCGACCTGGGCTTATGCAGGAGCTGATAGTTTTGGGTAGGTTTTGGAAGCAATACAGATTCAAATACCAGACGCACGACCTAAGCACGCCGTTTTTTTTTCTTCACAATTTTCAATACTCAGATAAACAATCAGACGCACGACCTAAGCGAGACATATTGTCGTACGTCTCTTGCGCCATAAGGAGGCACTGCTCGGTGTTGAATCTTTTGGAGGAACTGCAGCATAGTTTCTTGCAGGGTGGTTCTCTCGGTGGACTTGGCAGCAGACGGTCTGCCATGGTGGTGGTGGGTCGTCGGGGTGGAGAAGACGATCGAATAAAAGAAGATGATTCAAAGTGAGCGGCGCGCTTGTGGAGAACTCACTAGTGATGTCGCGTTTTAAATAAGGTCCGCGCGGAGTCGCCGAGGGAGCGGTTCATTTCACGCGCAGTGATGGAACGATAGGACGCATCAATAGCGCCTCGGGGAAATGAAAGGCCGCGCACGGAAGTCGTACACGTCTCTGCACCACGCCGTCGAAATTAAGTTCTCCGCAGACCTCGTGTCGCGCGTCTCTATTTCAACAATGGAAGACGCGCTTTAGCTTAAAGCACGTCTCTATTTGTTATAGCGTGTCTCACATTTATCTCCCTCGTCTCTTCGACAATGGAAGACGTGTTTTAGCTTAACGCTCGTCTCTCTTTGTTATAGCGCGTATCACATTTATCTCTCTTGTCTCTTCGCCTCTGGTGATCCTTTACTAATCGACTAATGATCCTTTATTAATCGACCAACTCCAGTGCAACCGCCTCCTCTGTTCGCCATCACCGTTGTCATCGTCGATGGTGTCCTCGTCGTCATCGTCGCCTTCTTCCTCGTCATCGTCACTGTTCATGACTGATATCGGCTTGGCGCGTAGCCGATTGAAGGAGGAGCGCTTGGCGTGGCGCAAGAACCATCCTCATGTATGTACATATGGCACACCGGTCGCATGATTGTTTATATGTAGATCCGCACTGATGAACTTAGATGTAGTTTTGTTTTTCTGTCTTAATTGTTTTTGGTATTTTCAATTTCTCTGCGTAGGGTTTCTCTTCGAAGTCTGAATTGAGAGATTTATTGAAGTGGCAGTGCATCGTCCCCGGTAAAGGGGTAAGTGATGAAGAACAAGCGCAATATGAGTTTAATTATCGTCCTCCTATTAATGAATTTTCTTTGTAGACTGAATAAGAAGGTGGTTACTACCCCTCACAATCTCCTTCTTTGAGGACTATCCCTTGGTGCCTCCAAGATACGCCTTTCCAAGTGGGTTCTTCCACCCAAATGTCCATCACTCAGGAGCACTCTGCATCGGGATTCTTGATCAAAAGACTGTAAGATAGACCTATTTACTCATGTAATTAGTACTTAATTGTTGCCGAACTTATTTGAACTGGTTTCTTATGTTGCTTAAATTATATTTCGTAGGGGTGATGGACTAGTTTTACAATCAAAACTATACTACTTGAAGTTCAGCGTTTGCTGCATCAGCCAAATGCGCCCAATGTTGAAAATGGTTGTTATAATCTACTTATTAAGGTTAGACGACACTTTGAGTTAGTGACATTTGAGTAGGTTATTCATTTCTCCTTCGAAACTTGCTAATTTAAAAAATGTCAATATTTTCAGGATCCAGAGGAATATAAGAGACGTGTTCGGGAGTAAGCTGGACAGTACAGTTTATATTGATCGATGGGAGCTTTAGGAATAAGTTTAGATTGGATATTAGTTTAGAGAGCACGCAATGTATGAACTATAAAATTCATTGAGTTGCAAATTATCTCTGAATTGCAATGTGGTTGCGTTTGTTTATCCCTGAATTCCAATTAATCCGTTAATTGCAATGTCATTGCATTTGTTTATCCCTGCAACGGTTCACGATTTTGTGCGAGTGCCAATGTGGAGAGAGCATGAGAGACGAACTTTAGAAAGACGCGTCTCAGATAGCTTATATTCGATAAAAGGGAGACGGGCCTTACATGGGCTCGTCTCCAATTTGTTCTGTTTTTGTCCCACCTCGTAAAGCTGAGCATGTTGCAATGATTGTATAAGGCATTGCACACAGTTGAAAGTTGGACATGCCTAGATGCCAAAGATGTTCCTGGCTCAAGCACAACGTGGTGCATCTTTGACATACGGCATGCCCGTTTGACCACAAATTAATGCGAGACGCACCTTCCGTTGGCTCATCTCCGATTTACGCCGAAGATCTTTTGTTCCACCTCAGAAAGATGATTGCAATGCAATGATCATATAAGGCATTGCACATAATTGTGAGCTGGACATGTCAGAATGTCCTGGATGTTGTTAGTGGCTTCAACACATTGTGGCGCATCTAGGCCACTCTGGGGTGTTCGGGGGCATCAAAATAATATAAGACGCGCCTTCCATTGACCCATCTCCGATTTACGCCGAAGATCCTTTGCCCCACCGCAGAAAGCTAAGCGCGTTGCAACGATCATATAAGACATTGCGCACAGTTGCAGTTGGCCAGCATCCAGTATGCGAATGATGTTCCTTGCTTCAGCACCATTGCACATCTTTTTCATATTGGATGCCTGTTCTACCGACAAAATAGTGCGAGATTGGCGTTATATATGCCCGTATCCAATTCCCGACGAAGAGCTAATGCGAGACGTGTCTTCCGCTGGCGCATCTCCAATTTACGTCAAAAAGTTTTGTCCATCGCGCGCTCTTTCCTAACATTTGGTGAAAATTTTTAGTTTTTGCGCGCTCTCTCGACCTATAAACCATAGATCTAGAGCACGCCGCCGCCCGTCTCCAATTCCTGACAAAGAGATAATGTGACACGCGTCTTCTATTAGCGCGTCTTCGATTTACGCCAATTTTTTTTGTCCATCGCGCGCTCTCCCAATATTTGGCGAAATTTTTTAGCTTTCGCGCGCTCTCCCGACCTATAAACCGCAGATCTAGAGCACGCCGCCGCCGTCGACCTCGACCTTCACGTCATCAGAGAGTTAAGCACGATGGAGCACGCTGCCTCGTCCCCTGTCCCCCAAGCACACCGCCACCGTCCCCCTTTCTCAACTCGCTCTTCGTCATTGTCGCGCTGCCGGCGTCGAGTCCTACCCTACTGTCAACCCCGACCTTCGTCATTAGAGAGTTGAGCACGCTGGAGCACGCCGCCTCGTCCCGTGTCCCCGGAGCACGCCGCCACCTTGACCCCGACCTCGGTAATTGGTATGTTCTCCCTGTCCCGAAGCACGTCGACCTGCTGTCATAAGAGAGTTGAGGAACTGTCACTCCGGCGCCTCCGCTAGCTCGTCCGGAGCACGCCGCCGCGTCCCCTGTCCCCTGAGCACGCCGTCTCCTCGACCCTGCCCTCAGAGCGTGCATTCCAGTTATTTTATTGAATTTGAGGATGTCCAATGAAGGCTCATCGTTAATGAAGTCATTGATCTAAAGGGAGAATTTTCATTATGGTATACATTCATCTTCCTTGTTTATGTCCAATGCAAAAGTAATGTATTTGTCTGGACTATCAATGTATAATGAATTCTAATTCGCAAACCCTTAAGACTACAGGAACTATGATTGACACTAGCATTTGTCATCCAACTGAGTTTGATTTCTACCTCTGCAGTCATGCTGGAATCAAAGTACTTATGCGATAATTGGTGTTTCTCTCACGAGTTTTTTATATCAGGCTATAAAAGCATCAGTGGAATGTAAATTGTTTGTTTTTTTAGTGGACAAGCAAACCAGCTCAGTACCATGTCCTTTACCATGAGAACAATTTCTCTGTTGATGCCTTGCAGATGCTCACCAACTGCATGTGTTACAAGTAATCTCTGTTCTCCATTCACTAACAGTTTATGCGTTTATTACAATTGTATACTAATTTGATCGTGTGTTTATTACAGTTGAATTTTAGGATGTTTCAGTCGAAACATTAGAGGCTATGAAGGCTCATCGTCAATGAAGTTATTGATTGAGAGAATTTTTATTATGGTATACAAGAGTAGATGATGATAGTTATGATGTGTGTAATTAGTTACATTGTAATCAGGATGACTAGTCTTTGTTGTGTAATTAGTATATTTGATAACCACGATTGACACTTTAGTAATATTTGATTGGTTATTATAATTTAACGTGTGATAATTTTGTCTATACATATGTTTATGAACAGTATGTTGCTGACACTCGTAATACGGCTACCAAATCCTGGCTAGCTCCTAATAATAGTGTCTGTAAACAATCCGCGACGAGCTGTAGCAGAGAGCGTCTCAGATAACCTACATAAAGGAGACAAGCTTCTATAAAACCGGTCTCATATAAGTTAATGAATCTGCGACGCGGTACATAACAGAGCGTCTCAGATTAGTCAATATATCTACGATGTGCTTTGTAAGGCCTGTCATGCATGTAAGCTGGTGGGCGACGCGCGCCAGCGGCGTCTCCAATGACACCGTAAAGATTGTCTGTTATGACAAAAAGAAAGGAGACACACTTCTTTTGAGCGCGTCTCGCAGCTAGTTAGATCGGCGACGCACCTTGAAGCCGGTCTCTGATGCCAATATAATACGAGACGCGACGACAGAGATGCACAATTTATTCGTCTCTCTTCTTCGCTCGGGCCCGTCTCGTATGAGACTTTCTTATGTAATGGGCAGCTTCTCGCCGGCCACGGAACCGTTGGATTCCATGTGCAGCAGCATTGCGTCCGTGCCGGATTTGCGAGTCTTATTGTCAGGCGACGACCGCTTCTGCTCACCGCCCGATCGCTCCTCCACGGACCTGATCGTACGGCCAAAGAAAAGATTAATGATGATGAGATATTTTTTGACGAAATTTTTTTGACCTGATCGTTATAGCAGAGGGTAGAGGCGCCCATCGTAACTAGGAATAGATGCAATATGAGCAGCAAAGCAAAAACCAAAGCAGGCTCGCGGCTGCTGCTAGTGTTCCCGTTGATGATGCCAGGAAAAAGGATGGACGGTAGTTGAGATGTGCACATATTTATAGCCAAATCTACGCAACCTGTATGTACTAGTATATTGACTACCTCCCCGGCAAATAAAGCTTCTGACTCTTGTAATCTTGTGTATGGCGCTCATGTGGCTGGAGTGATAAGACCATCCGCACCAGCGTACTCTAAAGCATACTCTATACACTATTCACATTCAGCTTTTACAGTATGTACTCTAAATTATATTGGAAAACAGTGTATCCAGTATGCTTTATAGTGTGCCACTGCGGATGGTCTAAGGACGGGTGCAAGATGCCACGCCAGGGAAAGAACCTGTGACTGGTTGCTTCTCCACAATTGCTGCTTCACCGTGTGAGCTGTGGTAGTTGTGGAAGTACGTGTCAAACACACTCATCTGCTGGAAGCATCTGCTGGAAGTACGCAGGATATCACGATTTGGGGTTGCCTGAAGCTGCTGGTGGATGGACCATTTCTTAACATAACTCGCTCATCGCTGCACAGTGAGCTGTAGTATGCTATAGCTAGAAACAATGCCAACAATCCAGCTATATACTGTCGGTGCAAGACGTGAGTACGTGACCACCTAACACAGTAGCATGCTGTTGCAGTATCGCTGCTGCCTCTCTGCTTGCGCACTGTAAGGCTATCTCCAACAATAGAAAGCAAAAAAGAAGCCCCATTCCAAGATTTGCAGACTGCTACAGTGAAATATACCTAACTCATTTTTCCCATCTCCAACGGCAAACCCATCCTACAACCGCATCTCTTCTATGCTGCCTCGATCCTCTTTGCGAACAGAGCAAGGCACACGGTAAGAAACGGCGGCAGCGAGGGTGGCATGCGCAACGAGAAAGGGTGGCACGCGAGGAAGGGAGCAGCGAGGCGGAGCGCGAGGTCGAGGCACGAAGCGAGGCGGAGCAGCGGCGGCACGAAGTGAGGCGGAGCAGCGGCTGCGCGAGGAGGGGAGCAGCGGCAGCGGCGCGCGGGGTCGAGGCAAGCAAGCGACGCGAGGAAGGCCAGAAGCGGGGCAGAGCGTCCCCACCGTGCTCCCTCGACGCGCGAGACGACGGGGACGGGCCGCCGCCGGAGCAGCAGGAGGAGAACCATACGAGCTTTTCGACGAGGAGTCTCGCGTGCACAGCGGCCGGGCTGGAGGAGGCGGCGCGTGTGCAGACCGCTGGAGAAGGAGACACGAGTGGGAGGAAGAAGACGAAGAAGATTGATGTCTCCTCGTCCTCGGGTCACCATATTTGCAGATCGAGAGAGAGCATTAGCAAAATAAAAATCGGAGATGGCTACTCTGTTGGAGGGATAAAATTAGCGTGAGAAGAGGCATTTGAAAGATGCGGCTCTCTTTGCCTGTTCCGTTGGAGACAACCTAATAAATGGAATCAAATGAAGCGCGACACGTGACATATCTAACAAAACCCGAAGCCGACGGGTACGCCGTTCTATCTTTCCGCATTAGGCTATCTCCTACAAGGGATCCTAAAAATTGAACCCCATTTAGCCATTTGGGCTTCTCTGCATTGTTAGGATCGTAGCCTATATGCAGCATTCTCCAACGAGTGTATTTTAGGTTAGAACCAATTGTTTTCTCGCCTTCTCGGTACTTCGCATTGAAACGTAGAGGAGCACATAGGTAGACTCGCAGCTGACCGAGGAGGAGCAGGAAGTGCCCGCTGAGCGTGAGGAGCGCATCCATCTGGAGCTCGCCGGCGAGAGCCATGCCGCTGAGGTTGACGGTGACCACATGCCGCCGTTCATGCGGCACCACACACGAGACGTTGACCCACGAGCTCGGCGCTACGGTGTTTTCACCTAGCTCGCAAGCGCTCTGCGTGAGTTCTCCATAACCAACATGCGCTTGAAGGCGAACAGCGCAACCACTTCTTACTCCGCGGCGGCACGCATCACTCAGTGGAGGCCGCAGAGCGGGCGGCGGGGAAGAGCCGTGGCACATCGGCGGGGAGGAGGTCTGGCGAGGAGGGTCATGGCGCGATGCGACGAGGGCGGGGGTGCGTCCAGGAGTGAGAGCGAGGGCCATCTTCGGTCGTCGCTTCTCCAGCGTCACCGCCGCAGAGCTCGGCCCTTCCCGTCGCGAGCGTCTCTTTTCCTTAGTGGTGTCCTTCGCGAGCGGCTGCTGCAATGGGGAGTCGAGTGAGGCGGCGTGGTGAAAGCATCTAGGCCCCCTCATGTAATATGGTTTTGGTGATTAATGACAACCATTGAACTTTACTAATGAATTTGTGAATGCAAGGTCACCATAAAAACTAAATAAGATGAAATGATTATGTCATTGGAGACCCATAGATACTCAACTTTCGAGATCAAATAAAGACAAGACATGAAGGCTCTATGTCCAAGTCACTCAATCAAAAATTGACATCATACAATGCTTAAGAATCATAAGAGAGCCGTGTGGAACAAATGTCTAAGAGGTCATTCAAAAAAGGACACAAAAGATTCACTCAAAACAACTCAAAGCAAGCAAAATCAACTCACCGGATCAACCGATGATTTCCAAAATGAACACATCGGTCAAGTTGATTCAACTGAAGAAAAAGACCTCAGAAAAATGAACTCACCGGATCATCCGATGTGAGGGCTCAACAACATCGGTGCATCAATACAGTTTGCAGTACAATTGGAGCAAGTGAAGCACCGGATCATCCGATGTGCAGAATCACACACATCGGTTGATCACTCCAGTAAGCATCAAGATCAAGCAAATTCTGGAGGAAGAGCCACCGGATCATCCGATGAGAAGACTGAGGCAACATCGGTCAAATAACGGTAATATCTAACACAATGACGTCAGCCAAAGTAATTACACCGATGATAACTAGAGGGGAGACATCGGATCATCCGGTGTGCACAGAAAAGTTCTGTCAGCCTACTTTTCCAACGGCTATTTCGGTTAGGCTGGCTATAAAACCCCTCTAACCCGGTCATTTCGAAAAGTCTTGATCACCTGAAGCCCACTACACATCCAAGAGCAATCAAGACCATAGAGCATACATTTCCACACTTCTAGATCATTTGTAATAGTCTAGAGAGAAGCTTGTGTGCGTTCATTCTCTGTGATTGAACTCTCTAGGCTAGTGAGAAGTTGAAGAAGATCGTTCCGGAGCTTGCCAAGGTGTGTGTGGAAGCCCGGAACATCGACGGTTTTACAAGGCTTGAGCTCCACCTTGCCGGAGATGGCGAACGGAGAAGATTAGTGAAGACTCCATTGTCTTGGTGACATTGGAAGTGGCAAAACCCTTCGGTGGGTGCCACAACGTGGATGTAGGAAGATCATTGCGATCTTGCCGAACCACGGGATAAATCTCCGTGTCCCCTAGCGTTTGCATTCCTCTCCCTCTCTTTACTTTTGCAATCTTCACTTCAAGTTATATCTACGTTGATTGCATTGCTAGAACCGCATTGGGAATTGGGCTTAAGTAGTTTGTTTTTTAATTGTCTTAAAATTGAAAGAAAGCCCAATTCACCCCCCTGTTGGGCGTTTCGATCCTTACAATTGGTATCAGAGCAAGGTTGCTCATAGGATCATTCTAGCTTCATCGCTAGAGAGCTTAAATGGCCAAGAATGGGGGTTCGGTTCCCACCTTCGAGGGCAAGAACTTTGCCTATTGGAAAGCACGCATGCGTGCCTACCTAGAGGCTATTGCTCCCGAAGTTTGGGAAGCGACCCATGCGGGATTTGGAGATCTCAATTATGTTGGTGATCAACTAAAATGGGATGCTAAGGCTAGAAATGCTATCTACGAATGCATAAGTCAAGACGTATTTGCTAGAATTGCTAGTAAAGAGAAAGCATATGAAATTTGGGCATGTTTAATTGAAATACATGAGGGCTCATCTCGTGTTAAAGAACTCAAATATCACTTGCTTAAATCCAAGTATGATGAATTCAAAATGCTTCCTCATGAGAATGTTAACCAAATGTTTTCCCGTTTAAATGTACTCATTGAGGAGATTAACGCACTTGACATTGCCTCTCTTGGTAAGGGACTTATTAACCGCAAGATCCTCATGCTTCTACCCAAGCCCAAGTACAACATTATCAATTCAATGCTCCAAAAGGAATCGCTTGACAACATTGAAGTCTCAGAGCTTATTGGAGAAATTCATGCTCATGAGATGAGCGTTCTTGGAATGATGGAGGAGACATCGTCAAAGACCATTGCTCTCAAGGCCTCAACCAAGAAGACAACTCCCAAGAAGAAGAAAGTAGTTGAGCCTAGCTCAAGTGAAGAAGAGCAAGCAACAAGCGAAGAGGACGATGACGAACTTGCATTGATGATGAGGAAATTCTCACGATTAAACTCCAAGATTGCAAAGAAGGGCTACTCTTTTGATCCCAAGAAGAAAGCCTTCCTTCCAAGAAAAGATGAAAACAAGATATGCTATAATTGTGGTGATCAAGGCCACATATCGTATGATTGTCCAAAGCCGGACAAGAGGAAGGACAACCACAAGGGAAAGCATCGAAAGCTAGAAGAAAGTGATGAAGATGAAGAAGAGGTCAAGCCCAAGCGCTCATTTGGAAAGAAGAAATTTGACAAAGGCAAGAAGACCAAGCTCTTTCCAAAGAAGAGAAGAGGGCCTCAAAAGATCTTCATGTGCGAAGCCAATGAGTGGGTCACCGATGAGGAAACAAGTGACGATGATAGTGAAGATAAGGAAGAAAACTTGGCAAGCCTCGCTATCGTCAACAAGGATGACTCACCTCTTCCCCCACCGCCCATGTGTCTCATGGCGAAAGGTAACACCAAGGTATGTGATGACTCTAGTGATGATGATGAACTTTCTCCCGATGAATTAGCATCTATGATTAATGAATATCATGTCATCATAAAAAGGGAAAAGGGCAAGGTTAAGGCACTTGAACAAGCTTGTGCTAAGCTTGAGAGTGCTAACCTCAATTTGCATGACAAGTATGAAAGCATACTTAAGGAGCATGACATGCTCAAGTCTCATGTCAAGCAAATTGAAGAAGAGAAGGCTCAAATCAAGCTTGATCACCATGAGCTTGACTTAGCTCATCAAGCACTCTTGGGCAAGCACAATGAGTTGGTTCAAGAGCATCAAGTACTTAACCTTGCTTATGAAGCTATTGAACTAAAATTTAAAAACTTGAAGAAAGAAACCCTTGATGGCAAAATATCCGCTAGTTCACATGCCACTAACAATTTGCATGAGTCTTTGCCGTTGAAAGCAAATGCTAGGGAAAAGGAGCTAATGGACGAGATTGAAAGTCTCCATGCTAGCGTGGCAAGACTAACCAAGGGAGAGGACAAGCATAAGGAAATCCTCTTCCAACAAGCCAAAGGCTTCAACAAGAGAGGACTTGGATCCTTCCCGGTGCCAAACAAAGGGAAGGTGCCCTCACCGGAGCTTAGGACAAGCTTCATCAAGGAAGTTGGTTCCTATTGCCAACACTGTGAGGTCACCGGACATCACACAAGGGAGTGTCCTCTTCCTAATCGTCCTTCTCCCAAATTGCCTCCTAACTATACATCTACCTTTGATAATCACTATTATCTATTGAGCAAAGTAGGTGGGAAGGTGAAGGCAAAGTTCATCGGCAAAGACATCAAGGGCATGAAGGGGAAGCTCCCCAAGCAACTTTGGGTCCCAAAATCACTTGTATCACACATACAAGGACCTAAGTTGGCTTGGGTTCCTAAACTCAAAAACTAACTTCATGTGTGTAGGTGAACTACAAAGCCGGAGGAAAACATTGGGTACTCGATAGTGGGTGCACTCAACACATGACCGGCAATGATGGTATGTTCACCTCCATAGAGGACCCCAGAAATCACGAACAAGTCACCTTTGGTGATAACTCAAAGGGGAAGGTAATTGGTTTAGGTAAAATTGCTATTTCTAATGATTTGTCTATCTCTAACGTGCTTTATGTTAAGTCTCTTAGTTTCAATTTACTTTCCATTGCACAACTTTGTGATCTTGGACTAACATGCACATTTAGCAAGGATGATGTTGTTGTGAGTAGTGAGACAAGCGAAGAGCTTATCTTCAAAGGATTTCGGCATGGACATCTCTACTTAGTAGATTTCTCCAACAAGAATGCTAGCCTAACCACTTGTCTTTTCACTAAGACAAGCTTGGGTTGGCTATGGCACCGACGCATAGCACACATTGGAATGAGCAAACTTAAGAAGTCATTCAAGCTTGGGATGGTGACCGGCGTGAAGGATGTGACGTTTGAGAAGAACAAGCTTTGTAGCGCATGTCAAGCCGGGAAGCAAGTTGCTTCACACCACCCAATGAAGACAATGGTGTCAACTTCCAAGCCACTTGAACTACTCCACATGGACCTCTTCGGACCGTCCACATACCAAAGTCTTGGCGGTAACCTCTATTGTCTTGTTATAGTTGATGACTACTCTCTCTATGCTTGGACTCTATTCTTAGGTGACAAGAGTGAAACTCCGGAAGTGTTCAAGACCTTCGCCAACCGTGCTCAAAGGGAATTCCAACTTCCCATTATCATGGTCCGGAGTGACAACGGCACCGAATTCAAGAACTACAACATTGGGGAGTGGTGTGACCGTGAAGGTGTGAAGCATGAATTCTCCGCCACGTACACTCCTCAACAAAACGGTGTTGTTGAGAGGAAGAACAAAACCCTCATCACTCTTGCAAGAGCAATGCTTGATGACTACGGCACGTCGGAGAAGTTTTGGGCCGAAGCAATCAACACGGCGTGCCATGCCGCAAATAGGGTCTATCTTCACCGACTACTCCAAAAGACCCCATATGAGCTCCTCATTGGGAGAAAGCCCAACATCTCCTACTTTAGAGTCTTTGGGTGCAAATGCTACATCTACCGCAAGAAAAGGCTCGGTAAGTTTGAAAGAAGATGTGATGTTGGTATTTTTCTTGGTTATGCATCAAACTCAAAAGCATATCGAGTATTCAACAAAACCTCCGGTCTAGTTGAAGAAAGTTGTGATGTTGAGTTTGATGAGACTAATGGCTCCCAAGAGGAGAGTTTTGGTCATGATGAAATAGATGATGAGCCTCTACGAGAAGCCATGAAAAACATGACCATTGGAGACATCAAGCCGGAAGTTGAAGAGGGCCATGATCAAGGGGGAGCTTCAAGTTCCAACAACAACACCTCCATGGCGCCTCAAGTAGACGAAGAGGAGAAAGATGATCCATTGCCAACTCAAGACTCACAAGCAACACAACATCAAGATGGAGAAGAAGTCCATGATCAAGTCCAACCACAAGAGGAACAACACGCTTCACCACCACCAAGTGCTTCACTACCACTTATGAGGCATGGACGCATCTCCAAGGCGCATCCAATGGACCAAATCATTTGAAGTCCTTCAAGGGGCGTAAGTACTCGTTCCCGCCATGTTGCTTCATTTTGTGAGAACTACTCGTTTGTTTCGTGTGTAGAACCCACTCACATCGAGGAAGCGCTCCAAGACCCAAATTGGGTAATGGCTATGCAAGAAGAACTCAACAACTTCATCCGCAATGAAGTTTGGGTGTTGGAGGAGCGACCCAAGGACAAGAATGTCATCGGAACAAAGTGGGTGTACCGCAACAAACAAGACGAGAATGGCGTTGTGGTCCGCAACAAGGCAAGACTTGTGGCCAAAGGGTTCTCCCAAGTTGAAGGACTAGATTTTGGCGAAACATTTGCTCCGGTCGCCCGGTTAGAGGCAATTCGTATTCTCCTCGCTTTTGCTTCACATTATAATATTACCCTTTATCAAATGGATGTGAAAAGTGCCTTTCTTAATGGCTACATTAATGAGCTTGTTTATGTTGAACAACCTCCCGGGTTTGAAGATCCGAGGAATCCTAACCATGTGTATAGGTTGCACAAGGCGCTCTACGGGCTCAAGCAAGCACCTAGGGCGTGGTATGAATGACTACGGGACTTCCTCATCATGCAAGGATTTAAGATCGGGAGGGTGGACACCACACTCTTCACCAAAGACATCAACGGAGATTTGTTCATTTGTCAAATTTATTTTGATGATATTATTTTTGGTTCAACTAACGAAGCCTTTAGCCATGAGTTTGGCAAAATGATGTCTAGGGAATTCGAGATGTCAATGATTGGAGAGCTCAACTTCTTCCTTGGATTCCAAATCAAGCAACTTCAAGAGGGAACTTTTGTCTACCAAGAGAAATACACCAAGGACCTCTTGAAGAAATTTGAGATGGGAGATTGTAGCTCAAGAAGCACTCCAATGGCAACAAATTGCCATCTCGACGCGGATAAGGACGGTAAACCTATTGACCAATCTCACTACCGCTCTATGATTGGTTCATTGCTTTATCTTACCGCATCTAGGCCCGATATAATGTTTAGTGTATGCTTATGTGCTCGCTTTCAAGCGGCTCCTAAAGAATCGCATAAGAAGGCGGTCTTTAGGATACTTAGGTATCTTAAGCATACCCCTAGTATGGGCTTGTGGTACCCTAAAGGTACAACCTTCCAACTCTTGGGATACTCGGATTCGGACTTTGCCGGATGCCGCGTAGATCGCAAGAGTACCTCCGGTGGGTGCCACTTGCTTGGGCGTTCCCTAGTGTCTTGGTCTAGCAAAAAGCAAAATTCCGTGGCTTTGTCCACCGCGGAAGCGGAGTATATAGCGGACGGTGCATGTTGTGCCCAAATTCTATATATGAAGCAAACCCTTTTGGACTTTGGAATTAAAATTGGTTGTGTGCCTCTCCTTTGTGACAATGAAAGTGCGGTTAAGATAGCTAGAAACCCCGTTCAACACTCCCGCACTAAGCACATTGATATTCGCCATCACTTCTTGCGTGATCATGAGGCTAAAGGAGACATCTCTTTGCAAGGTGTTAGATCCGAAGAACAATTGGCGGATATCTTCACTAAACCACTTGATGAGAAAACCTTTTCTAGGCTTAGAAATGAATTAAATGTGCTAGATGCATCTAACGTCATGTAAGTTGCCTTGTTCATGTAAGGATGCATATCATATAAGTCTTGTCTAACTCCCAAAGGATAGGGGTAAGCTAGAAATAGTTTTCCCTGAAGAAGCCTTTGGAAGGTTTAAACTCGGCAAGATAAATTTATTTTATGCCTTGCATGATCTCTGCCATATAGACTTGCACTCATTCTATTTCTTGCACTAATTTGTTTGGCATTGCATACGGTAGATTGTCACAAAGGGGAACCCACCTCATGAGAAGGAGACTTGTTTGAAATGCAATATCTCAACTCATATAAGGTGGAAAGAACAAAATGATAGGTGCGTTAATGCCTAGAGGAACATGCTTCATTGAGATAGTAGTCTTCATACTCTACCTCACAAAGCATGGGCCTTACATTTCATTTGGATATTTTTCCCTCTATTTTTTCGGTGTTCCATTTGCTTTAAGGTCTAGCCGAGCTATTGACATATTAGCTCTTTGAGGGGTAAGGGGTTGCCCAAAAAGTCCTAAGACATGTGTTTCCCTTTGTTTGATTGTTTGGTCAAAGGACATATATGGGATGTTGGGGTTTAGTTTTCATCGGATTATCCGATGCCTAAGTCCTTCCCCCCCATCGGATCAATAGGTGTTCAATCTTCAAGTGCCAATTCAGTCAGAATCTCAGAATGATCCGATGAGTTCAATCAGAAAAACATCAGTCCATCCGATGTTCTCAAATCTGCAACATTGATGAATTCCTCCGATGCCTCTTTTATCTAACGTCGGTCCATCCGATGTCCTCAGTGACTCCTTGAATATCCTTACTGTGCTATTCATCCGATGATCAAAACCCTAGACGTCGGTCCATCCGGTGTCAATTACACTTTTCTGGAAAACCTTCTGTGGCATTCGACCGATGCTTCTCATGTCCATCATCGGTCCATCCGGTGTGTAAATAACAGCTAGGGTTTGGGTCCCACTATTTAATCCCGGCCGTACCGCCCCTTTTCCTCCCTCTCCCGATCCCGACCTCGCGCCGCCGCCGCCTTCATACGCTCCACCACTCACCTGCGCCGCCGCCCACTGTAGCACCGCCGCCGGCCGCCGCCGCCGCCGTTCACCGGCCGCCGCTGCCGTCCCCCTGTTCGCAGCGCCGCCGCCATCCCCCTGCTCGCAGCGCCGCCGCCGCCTCTCCTCACCACTCACTGCCTCCATCGCCGCTTCACCACCACCTCACGCGCCACCGCCGCCGGACGCCGTCGTCGCCCTCCGGCCTCCGCCGTCCACGCGCCGCCTTCACCTCCGACATCTCCACCGACCTCGCCGCCGTTCCAACTTCGCACCCGGTCCGTTGCTCTCCGTCGCCTAGGTTTGTTTCGTGCCGTGCGACGTCCATCGTTTTTTCGTCGTCCTTTCTTTCTTTGTCGCTAACCCTAGCTCTCCGTCGTCTAGATGGGTCGCGACCGCAAAGGAAAGGGAAAGGCGATCGTGGAGCCTGCCGGGAAGAAGCGCAAACTGTCGAAGGATGAGAAAGAGGCCCTAATGGCCGCTCGCGCCGCCGAGGAGCGTGAGCGTGGCCGAGGGGGTTCCCTGAGGATCCGCGAGGCCCGTCCAAGGCAGCCTCCCGTGATCGACGACTCCGACGCCGAAGAGGAGCCGGTTGAGCCTCTCGTCCGTCAGCACTCAGCCCGGACGCGTGGGGGTCACACCGAGGCTGCTCCTCGTCCGAGACCGACGGCTGCCGACCGTCGTGAGGACAGGGAGGCCGAGAGGGCCATCTACGAGATGGACACGACCGTCCGTGTCGGTGAGGGAGTCCGTCTCACAGACTACCGGAAGATGAAGGCCAAGCAGCTACGCAAGCTTCGATGGAGTGTGCTACTTGAGGAGTGGTACCCTCAGCCCCGTGAAGCCCTTGTGGACAGTCGTTTCTGGACTGTCACCCAGGCGTCTCTCTACGAGACCTACAGACGTCGGGGGCACAAGCTTTTTCAGCACAACTACTTGGACTGGGGGCAGCTTGCAGTGGCAGCGGAGACTGAAGTCCGTTCTTACTTTGAGAGATACAGAGGTTTGGTGCAGCTGCTTGCTTATGAGAGAAGTGCTTATGTGGAAGATTGGGTCCGTGTCTTCTATGCGACCCTGTACATCTCTGAGGGCAGGAGGTCAATCGACTTCATGTTTATGGGACAGCGCTACCACCTCTCGAGGCAGACTTTAGGGCAGCTTCTTGGGTTGGACCTGCACGACACCTGCGTGCACGAGAAGGTCTATGGGTAGGCAGATCCACCGAGGAGGCCACTTACTGGAGGGGTAGCACCACAGCTTGACGAGATCCGGTCCCTGTTTGGCCCCACGTTCTCTCCGGACCAGCCGAGAGTACCAGCTCTTCTGACCCCAGCTGCGCGCATTGTGCACCTCGCCTTGCGCCGCACGCTCCTGCCGAGGTCAGGGTACTTGGAGGGGTTCACTAGTCTGCAGCAGACCCTCCTGTTCTACATAATGAACGGGATGGATTTCGATATTGTGGACATCCTCCTATGCGAGATGGAAGACGTGATCACAGACGGAGTTGGCATGATGAGGCAGATGGTCTACGGGCACTGGATCAGTTACATATGCTCTATGATGGTGCCTGAGGGAGATGCAGCACAGGCCAGGCTTGCTGACGAGAGTGTGACTCGATTTGTTCACTATCGTGCCTCTGCTCCTGGAGACCGTCGCCTTGGTCGTCCAGTTGAGCGCCAGGTCCGGGCCTGTCTGTCAGAGGAAGACTGGTCCGACCTAGAGCGGGAGGACGAGAGGCTTGCTGAGGCTGAGGCTCAGGGGGAGGACCTGCAGCATATCTGGTCTGAGAGCGACACCGACGAAAGTGTCGAGGAGTACTTCCCTCCTCCCCCCTCTCCCCGGCAGCACGACGCGGAGGCTGGAGGTTCTACAGCGCCACCTCCCACTCCACCTCCCGTCACTGAGGCGCAGGTGACGCAGCCGTCTGAGCTGACCTCGCTCCTCCAGCAGATGGTCGAGCAGCAGCGGCTGGACAGGCTGGCCGCCGAGCAGGCCCGCGCGGAGCAGGCTGCGCGTCTTCTTGAGCTCCAGCAGCAGCAGCAGAAGATGCAGCGTCAGATCGCCCGTGAGAGGCGTGAAGACACTGATCGGCTGACGGGGCTCATCGA